>CM060342.1:27664519-27669519 GCA_030674155.1 Stramonita haemastoma | reverse complement strand
CCCCCCCCACACACACACACACCACGCGTACGCACACACACACACGCGCACGCACGCACACGCACACACACTCATACACTCACCTTCACATACCTACCCTCTAATATCACAAATAAGTGGAAGGACGTAAAACTGAAGAACTAACAAACACACACACACACACACACACACACACACACACACACACACACACACACACACACACACACACACACACACTCTCTCTCTCTCTCTCTCTCCTCTCTCTCTCTCTCTCTCTCTCTCTCTCTCTCTTCTCTCTCCCCTCTCTCTCTCTCTCTCACTCACTCACCTCACTCAAATAGATGACAATAACAGATGACAATATTTACAGATGACAGATGACAATATTTACAAAAACTGCATACACACGGGGACCGGATGAAAAAAAGCACATGATTGCTTATTCTGTTATCCTCGATATAAAAGATTAAATAAATAAATAAATAACTCACTCACTCACACACTCGCTCATTATTTAATTTTTAATTTAAACCTAAACTATTAGCAATCATGTGCACTAATGTAGACCACGTTTCACAATAGTTAAACCTGCACATTCCTCATTGCCTTTGCTCAATAATAACACGTTGATAGCACAAAGATAAGTCAGGAGGAGGTGGACACTATGCCAAGGAGTCAGAACATTGCTGTAACTACTCTCTGACTGCTGATAAAGAAGAAGGAGAAAAAGAAGAAGAAGAAGAAGAAGAAGAAGAAGAAGAAGAAGAAGAAGAAGAAGAAGAAGAAGAAGAAGAAGAAGAAGAAGAAGAAGAAGAAGAAGAAGAAGAAGAGATGGTGGTAAGAAACTCGCATAGAGCATGGATGCAGAGAGTCCTCAGAGGAGAAGCCCCCTTCAAACAAGTGTTTCGGGCCTTTAATCTTCCTTACACTCTAGGGAGGCTGGCCCACATCCAGTTCATGACTCTGGATGTCTCTGCTGCCCCTTCATGTATGTAATGAGTTCTGACTAGGATTTGAACCCATGATCTCTGAATATGCACACTTTTTTTTTTTTTTGGGGGGGGGGATTAGCCACCTATGGTATTATGGGGTCTTCTAGGCCGTATGCAGTTCGCTTTTGTTCCTCCTTGATCAGATCCAACTTGAACATCTCTCGGCTGCTTCTGTCATGGCTTTCAGAGCTCTGGTTTTTTCCTTCCCTGCAATCGAGAGCTGTTTCTTGAGGTAGTAAGCCGATTCTCCAACAAACCCCCTGGCTCCGACTTCTGCAGCAAGGACTTTGACCTGATAGCCTTCTTTCCTCAGGCTGTTAGCCAGATCTGCATATTTTTCAGTCTTGTAGTCGTGAGATGCCTCCATCCTGTTCTCATATGGAACAGTCAGCTCTATCATGATCAGCTGCTTGGTTGAGTGGGAGTTGACTACTATGTCAGGTCTCATACCACTCTTGCTGATGATCTCAGGGTGACTGTTCCATTCTGGAAGGTCTGCAGTGCACACCCAGTCGTCTGCTCCATCCAGCAGACTCTGCTTGCAGGAGAAGAAGAAGAAGAGATAGAATTTATATAGCCCTGTATTTTGCACCCAAAAAATCAAATTATGCCAAGGGGTCAGCACACTGCTATAGCTACTGTCTGAATGTTGATAAAAATGATTATGCCAAGGCGTTAGAACATTGCTTTAACTACTGTCTGACTGCTGCTAAAATTGTTATGCTAAGGTGCTAGGGTGCTTAAGCTTTGGTCTCACTATGGATATTGTGCCAAGGTGCCGGAACGTTGCTATAACTACTGTCTAACAGTTGACATTATGCCAAGGTGTCAGAACATTACAGTAACTACTGCTGACACTATTCCAAGGCGTCATAACATTGCTATAACTACTGTCTAACAGTTGACATTATGCCAAGGTGTCAGAACATTCCAGTAACTACCGTTGACATTATTCCAAGGCGTCATAACATTGCTATAACTACTGTCTGACTGTTGACATTATTCCAAGGTGTCAGAACATTGCTATAACTACTATCTGACTGTTGATAAATTACTATGCCAAGGTGTCGGAACATTGCTATCACTAATGTCTGACTGTTGATAAAATTATCGTGCCAACGTGTCGGAACATTGCTAAAGCTACTGTCTCACTGTGGACATTATGCCAAGGTGTCGGAACATTGCTAAAGCTATGGTCTGACTGTGAATATTATGCCAAGGTGTCAGAACATGACTATAACCACTGTCTGACTATTGATATTATGCCAAGACGTCAGAACATTGCTATAACCACTGTCTGACTGTTGCTGTCATGCCAAGGTGTCAGAACATTGCTATAGCCACTATCTGACTGTTGATATTATGCCAATGTGTCAGAACATTGCTATAACCACTGCATTAATGTTGATATCCCTCCAAGGTGTCAGAACATTGCTATAATCACTGTCTGACCGTTGACATTATGCCAAGGTGTCAGAGCACTGATATAGCTACTCTCTGACAGCATCAGTTTCATCACACATCTATACTGTCACTTTTCATGTAATTTTTTTTCTATGCTGAAAGTTTCTTTCCCCAAAAAATTAGTAAAGGCAATATGCCGAATGATTATTAAAACTTCTCATAAATTGTGCATTTCTTTCGCTAAGTCTTGCCTAAGGTCTTGACGATTTCAAAAGTTCTTCTTCAAGAAAGTTGCACGCATACGCCCACACGCGAGCAGGCAAACACACACACACACACACACACACACACACACACACACACACACACACACACACACACACACACACACACACACACACACACACTCACTCACTCACTCACTCACTCATTGACTCAGACGTGAGTGCGTGCCTGTACACACTGGCTGGGCTTTATTATCGTTTACATGCATTCACAGGTACTACTTTCTTGTTTTACAATACGTTGATGATGGTACAAGTTTACCAAGTACATCACTTTAATAGACAGACACACACACATACCCCCCCCCCCCCCCCCCCCCCACACACACACACACACACAGAGCAAGAGAAAGAGAACTCTGAACTCTCAAATTGTTTAATCCACATGGACCTTTGGCCACAATGCATTTGAAAGGGTACAAGAGTGGAAAGAAGGGGCAGAATTAAATATCATTTCTCACAAGCTTTGTCCAGACCTTAGCAACAAAAAAATGTACACCTATACCTACATATTTCATTCACACAAATAAAGTGCTGACTGAGACCAAACCTGCGTACAAACAAACTCCAGATGTCTAAATTCATTTACCCTACTACTTAGAAGACTTTTTGAATCCAATAACACCTGGAAACAAAATTGGTAATGATGCATACACACTTCACCAACATCTTTCGTTGTTCTTGTGGCGACACCACAGCCCCGAAACGGGAAGCCTAGCTTGAATATAGCATGTCTTTTCAGAACGAAGCTCGCACAGTGTGCGGAACAATACATAATATTACACATAATATTCATGACAATATAAAATATGATACACCAACGCACATTAAAAAGTCGTCGCCGCACACACAAACACAAAAATACGCACACACAAACACTAGCGTGCACACGCATAAATAAGGCGCATATCGAAAAAAATGTGACAAAGTGGCTGTTTCAGTTCCGTCCTACCCGACTTTTTCGCAGTAAGAGAGCCCATGGCACCATAAAAGTACTCTTCTAAATGCATATGCACTTAACTAGCATCTTTGATATGGGTGGCGGTGTTCTTGTGGTGACACAACAGCCCCGAAAAGGACAGCCTAGCTTGGATATATCAATTGTCGAAATGAAAGCTGACACAGTGTACGGTACAATACATAGTATTACACATGATATTTTTTGATAACATACAATATGATGCACCACAGCACAGTGCAGGGTCGTTGCTACACGAATACACACAAAAAAACACGAGCGTGAACACATACGCAGGCGCATACATGCCCCCAAGAAAAAAAACATATTGAGAAGAAGTGAACAAGTGCCAGTTTGAGTCCTGTCCTTCCCCAACTTTTGTGCAATAACAGAACCCACGGCACCATAAGAGTGCTCAGCTATATACAGTCCACACTTTACTAGCATCTTGGATATGGGTGGTGCTGTTTTTCTGGCAACACAACAGCCTCAAAAGGACAGCCTGGCTTGGATATAGCAAGACTTGTCGGAACGAAAGCTGGGACAGTGTACGGAACAATACATAGTTGTACATATCATATCCATGATGATATACAATATTACACACCAAAGCACAGTGCAGGGTCGTCGCTACACGCTCACACACAAAAAAATAACACGTAAACACGAGACACGCGCACCCATACACGTGCATACACATCCCCAAGAATAAGACATGTCGGTAAAATGTGACAAAATGGCAGTTTGAGTCCCGTCCTACCCCGAATTTCGCGCAGTAACAGAGGCCACGGTAACATGAGAGTGCTATAATGTATGCATACACACTTTACCAGCATCTTTGATAGGGGTGGCGCTGTTCTTGTAGTGACAACACAGCCCTGAAAAGGACAGTCTGGTTTGAATTTACAAGTCTTGTCGGAACGAAAGCTGGTACAGTGTACACAACAATATACAGTATTACACGTAAATTCATGATAATATACAATATGATGCACACAGCACAGTGCACGGTCCTCGCTACACGCACGCACACATAATAATTACAAAAAAACACGAGCGCGTGCACGCTTAGGCTACATGTACTCATACACACCCCCAAGAATAGGGCGCATATCGAGAAGATGTGATAAATTGCCTGTTTGAGTCCCGTCCTACCCCGCCTTTTGCGTAGTAACAGAACTAATGGTACCATGAGAGGGCTCTACTGTATGCATACACACTTTACTATCATCTTTGATATGGGTGGCGCTGTTCTTGTGGCGACACCACAGCCTTAAATGTGTGACTGTGTGCCTTGGCCCCAGTACAGTCCCTCGTTTCACCTCTTCAGAGTCAGGGAAGATAAAACAGCAAGGAAGAGGAAATGGGCGCTACCCTCAA
>CM060342.1:27633252-27656919 GCA_030674155.1 Stramonita haemastoma | reverse complement strand
AGAGATAGAATTTACCTAACCATGATGATCACAATGGCGTCGATCGTTTCACTGGACTTTTCCAAATATTTGACGACTGATAAAGCCACGCAAGCTCTTTATTATATTTTTAAAAAAAACTAATGTCAAGAGTATTTTCCGAATCATGACATTTTTGTACCGCAACCACATTGCATATCATGTTAAAATCAATCTGTGGCTCTGACGTCACGACAGTGATAAGTTGTGTTCACACAATATTGTTTCACTTATTTATTTTTTACATTATCATAAACACTACCTGCTGCTATGAAATTCCACTCATTTAAAAGCTTGTAGTCTAAGCTTTCCAGTGATTTACAACTTTACACACTTAGTTCAGTTTTAAATATCAATATCAAGGGTTGTTTAACCCCAGCCTGCTTCAAAACAACACTGGACACTGTTAATTCCGCCAGCAGCACAGAGAACCGCTGCAGTTGATTCAGCGCTACCAGACACTCTGACATCTTTCGTGCCAACTTACCTGTCATTCTCCCTGCCTTTCTCTTCTCCTCTTATGCACCATTCCTCCATGCTCTCTGTTGCTCACCCAGTCCAGGGCTCCTTCTTCCCAGTGTCTCTGTGCTGATCCTATAAAAAAGACAACAACAAAAAAATCATTATTCTGACACATCAGTCTACTGGCTGACTGACTTTTCCATTAACCTCCTTAAGCGTTGTTGAAGCACTGCACCGAGTTATTTCAGCACAGTTAATCCTTTTCATGTCACAGTCTGTTAGCCATCCAGAAACAATCCAAAGAAGCAAACATGTCAAGCTAATATTTTTCTAAGGGAGAGAAGAGTCTCTCTCTCTCTCTCTCTCTCTCTCTCTCTCTCTCTCTCTCTCTCTCTCTCTCTCACACACACACACACACACACACACACACACACACACACACACACACACACACACACACACAGATTTTTCTCCTGAAGTTATCATCAGTGCCAACTCCACTCTCCCAAAAGTCCTTCGGATGAGACTATAAACCGAGGCCCTGTGTGTGAACGCACGCAGAACATCTTGCACACATGTTAAATCCTGTTCTGCTTTTCGCAAGAGTAGGCCAATGTTGCCAGTGGGAACAGATGACATTTATAAAACTGCATACACAGGGGGACTAGATGTAAAAAAACACAAGAGTGCTTATCCCATTATCCTCGATATAAAAGAAGAAGAAAAAGAAGAAGAAGAATTGCGACGAAGAAGAAGAAGAAGAAGAAGAAGAAGAAGAAGAAGAAGAAGAAGAAGACACACACAAAAGTGAAAAGATGTTAAATCATTTGAAAAACAAAGATTATTGCAAGTTTTTTTTTTATGATTCTGATGACTAGGAGGAGTTTTAGAGGCTGAATTAGGTTCTGAATTTGGTTGAATTTAACAATGACAGAGACAGTGAGGTAAGGGTTGTGGAATATTTTTGAAAAACTTTGGAAAAATTTATCCTGATCCGACTGAATTGAGCTGTGCTAAGTTTTCGCGGGGGGGGGAATTTGGAGGGGGTTTTTAGTTTGTTTTTTTATGAGATCAGATTTTCATTTTTTTTTCCTGTCATCAACTGCAATGTGACAGAGTCACATGCATAGTCCGGGTCGGAGTGTGCGGTGGTTCGTACCCCGTTTGGACCCAAAACTTTTCCCCCATCCATTAGACCCTGAGTGGTGGTCTGGGCGCTAGTCTTTCGGATGAGACGATAAAATGAGGTCCCGTGTGTTACACATCGCTCATCACTCATGGGATTCGAACAAGGGGTGCTAAGTTTTGCCTGATGCACTTCAATGCACTTATTTGCTACTCAGCGATTTCGACGTCATACATTGTTTTACTTCATTTTGATGCAACAACTGAACAAGGCTTCAAAATAACTCTTGTTAAAATAAGTCATTTCAATATTGCCCAGTACTTTGAATCACATGAAATCAAGCGATCACTGCACTTTTGTCATAGAACGCCACCATTTTGCATGAAATGAGTGTTTACCGCCATGACAATCGCAACGGCGTCGGTCGTTTTGCTGGACTTTTCTGAGTATTTGACAACCGATAAAGCTACACAAGCTCCTTATTTTTTTTAAACTAATGTCAAGAGAGAGTATTTACTGATTTATGAAATTTTTGCACTGCAACATCCATTATTACCAGCATGAAATGACCTTGTCTTACGGAAGACAGAACTGGTTTTTAACAAGTGTACAAGATGTTCTGTGTGCTTTTGCGCATGGGGCCTCACTTTAAAAACCCATCCAAAGGTCTCTTGACATTGTTTTTTCCCGTCAAACTGGGAAGAAAGAGCAAGGCTGGGAATTGAACCTACAACCTCACGGTTTACCTGTGAGGCAGGTGCATGTCTTAACCTATCCTTACGTTAAGAAAGAGAACCCCTCTTTCCCAGTACACGTGCACTGTGCACATTTGTAAACTAAAGTAACCCAGTAGTGGGTAATTGGGATGGAAGGGTCAGTAGATGGTTGGTTACCTAGGCTATAGAGGGTTACCTACAGGAAAGGGTTAACAGTAACAGTCCTTCCATCTTTCTTCTTAGGCCAGTGTTTGATTTGAACCAGCACAACAAACATCTTACAATTATCGGTCGAGGAAATTTTCTTCCTGGAGTTAACATCAGTGCTGACTCCACTCTCCCCAAAAGTCCTTCGGATGAGACTTTAAACCGAGGCCCCGTGTGCGAACGCACGCAGAACATCTTGCGCACACGTTAAATCCTGTTCCGCTTTTCGTAAGAGTAGGCCATCATGTGCCGGTGGGAACAGATGACAATATTTACAAAACTGCATACACACGGGGACCGGATGAAAAAAAGCACATGATTGCTTATTCTGTTATCCTCGATATAAAAGAATAAATAAAATAAAATAAATCTACTTCAACAAAAGCAATCAAATACTTTTTTTTCTTTTCTTTTTTTTTTTTTTTTTTTTTTTTGGGGGGGGGGGTTGGGGGGGTGGATAAATCCCTCTTCCTCCCAAACATCCCCACCACCCTTACCCCCCACTACACCCCATACAACCTCTCTCTCACCTGGAGATCCAGAAGGACTGTGGGCTTGCAGGGACCCGGGAGGGGACCCAGAATGTTCACTCCCTGCCACTGACCTGCCAGACCCAGAATGTGCAGGGGATGCTGAACCCTGTGACTGCTGATCTCTGTCTTGTGCTGTAGACAAGTCATAATCAACTTCGAGTAAATTTTATATAAATCATTTAATTTCTTTTAAAAAAAAAAAAAATTATATGAATTGGAAAATGATGTGTTTGGGTATTCATTCATTCAAGGATCTGGATAGATTAAAATTCCAAAGGGACAGATGTCAGATGACATAGAAGAGTAGGGTGAATAACAAAAAAAAAAGTTCATTAAATTGTATGCATACACATGTCATAGTACTAGTAATTATACATTCTTGTGTGTATACTATTACTACTATTTCCTGTGTTGTTGTTTAGTTAAAATCTGTTACACTTGATGATATTAGACTATAAATTAAACATTCCAAATGGGAAAAACTCAACAGAAATAAACAAAAATACCCCCTACCCCCCAAAATAAGTTTCTACCCCCCCCCCCCCCCTCCAGCAAAAAAATGAACAAAACAAAAACCACCACCAAAAAACATAACAAGACTAAGTTCTAAACATATTCACTAATTGAAGCAATTCAGATATCCACATGCATGTATATAATTTTCTAATACAGATATTATTAGTATTAATCGGAATAAATTCAGTTTTTATATTGCCATGAAATGTTCAACTCAGCAAGCCATGTCACATATTTTATAGTACTTAGTCTTCCGGTATTTAAACATAATTGAGACTTGAATTATCTTATTGTCTAGGAAAATTTGGATAAACAAATAATGCAATATTTCATGTCTGCCTTGAAAAGTTTCCATGTGTATGATTTTTTCAATACTGAAATAATGACTAACCGACTGTCAATTCTCAAATCATGTGATGAAAAATTTGCCATCATGCCTTGCTTTGCTAAACTATCTGCTATTTCATTCAAGCAGATTCTGTAAGCGCAATTGCTTTCCCATGGTCAAGTTAAATCATTTGAAAAACAAAGAAACAGACAAAGCAAAATGTTTATGGCTCAACTAACTCAGTAGCTGGAAGGCCATGTTAAGACCATTTCTATTCACTAAAACAGATTAACAGAAACAAATTCAACTAAAAACAATAATCGCGAATAAGACATGAGGCTCTTCAATTCTAAAACAAACTACCAACAAAATTGCCTACAAATACTTGAATAAGACACCAGGTTCTTCAATTCAAATATAAACTATTGGCACTAAAAGCTGAAAGGCAAGCAAATTCATCAAACATAACACTGGGAAAATAAATCAGGCATTTGTTATCCATGCATGTGCATGTATTCATTGGTTAGAGCTGCATGGGTCACCAATAGTGAGATTCTTGAGTATGTGACTATTCAGGCAGCCGCATTCTATCTTCTGGGTTGATGTCTAAACATGACAACAATGTACATGTATGTATACTAGTTTGTCTGGGTTTGTTTTGTTTTTTTGGGGGGAGGGGGTTGTTTTTTGTTTGTTTGTATTGTTTTTTCTGCACTCTAGATGACCCTGGAAATGGTGACCCCCCCCCCCCCCCTCCCTCAAGCACAATGCATAATTTTCCCTCTTATGACATTGACAGAAAACAGTAGTTGCCCTCTGATCTTCAAAGAAGTAGAAAAAGAATAAGAATGTTCATGTTTCTTTAACCCACTGAACGCTGACAAGAATTATGGGATCTTAAATTGATCTCTATTCTTCGATCTCTTGCATGGTGCATAGCACTGGCAGGTCTGCACTCAAGATGACCCTGGAGATCGTAAAAATCCCCCCTTCAAGCACAACGTATTTTGGCTCATATGACAGAAAACAGTAACTGTCTGATCGTTGGAAGGAGTAGAAAAGGAAGAAGACAGCAGCTGCCACTACCTAGATCTGAAACCACGTGTTTCGTGGACCCAGGGCATTGAAACCAAACCAAGCAGAACACGTTACAGTTACAAACTCACCTTGCAGGTATCCTCTTCTTGTATGCCACGATTTGCCATAGAATGTAATCCCACAATTTATCCACACTTAAATCGATGGATTAATGCCACTGATCACTCATTAGCATCAAAATCGATAATTACGGCTTTTTTTTTTTCAAGATGGCGACAACAGTGTTCCAGATGTTGCCAAAATTAGGCTGACCAATCAGTGATCTTGGCGCATCGCATGGCGGTTCTCAAACGGCATTCTGATTCTCAGTTTGTATTTTTACTAGACTAGTGGTGATCTCAATCGGCGCGCGCGCGCGCGTGTGTGTGTGTGTTAATGCAAGTATGCATATGTGTGCTTGAGTATACATGCATGCATACTCTGTGTGTGCGTCTCTGTGTGTGTGTCTGTGTGTGTGGTGAATTTAAATGCTTGTATGCCTGTGTGTGCTTGAGTATAACGTAATGAATGCATACACTGTGTACCTTTGGGTGCAAGAGACACTGATACTGACAGTTTTATTGTCCATACAGCATTAGAGAGAGAGAGAGAGAGAGAGAGACAAATGAAAATGACAAATGAAAAATGGTTTAATGTGTTAGGCTTTGGGCCCATTCACATGGGGGAGGGGGATCGAAAGCTCCGATAATTACATATCAAACCGAGCAATTTACATTCACAGGATCTTCGCGAATGGATGTCCGATCGCGGTAAATATTCACAAGTCATGTTACAACGATAATGTTTTTGTTTTTTTTCATCTTTTTTTTTTATATTGTCGCTGTCATCACTGCCTAAAGAGGAAAGTGAAGCTTGTCCAAGTCGTCTCTATCGGTGTGGCCACGTTGTCTGCTGTTTTCTGGGTGGTGTAGGCAGGTTTCCATTTTCGCCATTTGCTGGACTGAGTCTATCTTCTCTTGAACGGAAGGTTTTAATTTCTTCCATGTCCCTTTGTATCTCTTGAATACACTCAATAATTTGTCTGCATTCGTCACTAGACAGTTTGTTGCTTTCTTTTGACTTGCTTACAGAGGACAACGCATCTTCCACATCACAACCTCTCCCTGTGGCTGTCTCCTTGTCTTCATCCTCAGCTTCCCCTGCTGTGTGTTCTGTCAGTGTCTGTGACATTCTCATCGCCTCCTCAGAAAACTCTTCTGTTTCTTCACTCCAGTTATCACCCTTCTCTCCATCATCACTGTCATTTACACTCCCATCCACGTGTTGTGTTTTCACTAGCACGGAATTTTCCGCCTCATACACTGAATCACGAGACTGGTTGGCCTGCCATGCTGCACGTGCACATTCAGCCACACATGGAGCCGTGTTGTGTGTGTCTGTGGCATAGAAAGTGCCATGTGCAGTGCCATTCTGTGCTGTATAAAAAAGACTTGGCGGCGTAGGGAGAAAAAGGCCTGAGGGAGGTGAGGAATAACTTGCCTGCATTTGTTGCTGAGCCCTTAATGTCCTGTGTGCCTCCGCTCTCCTTCTGTCCCTAGCAACTTCAGCTGGACACTTTCGACGATACACTGCACTGTCAGTTGTAGTGTGTGCAGCAGGTTGGCCGGTTGGTGTCAGACGCAGCACAATCACTGTTTGATCGTCCTTACTGTCTATTTTAAACGACTTTAAGGACATTTCCTGCAAAAAGGTGTTCATAACACACTCTAAGCGGGAAGGCAATCCTGTCACTGGCATATTGAACGTTTTTGATGCAAAATACCACCACAACTACTCACTACGTTTCAAAAATCCTTCCTGCTGGTAGCCAAGCAAGGGAAGCCACCGAGAGAGAGAGAGAGAGAGAGAGAGAGAGAGAGAGATGAACAATATTTATAGTCATTAAAGTTGTTACGCCATTGTGCACTGCTTCACATAAAACAACGCCCTGCATGGCGCAATTTACAATGCCACAGAATCTAGCACCACGTTGTTTTTGTTCTTTATATGGAAAATCTGTAGCAATCAACAGGGTTCCCGCTAGGATTTTTTTAAAACCGGTACTGCCAGTTGCCATTTCTGAGACATCTTGACCAACTCCCCCAAAATCGGTCCCCAGAAAATAAAATCCGGTACGTACTGTGAACAAAACGAAACTAATCAGTGAGGGGGTGGGGGAGGGGGGGATTGTTCGGCAGCAAAACTAAATCTAAATTGAACGCGAATCTCTCAGACTTTGACTGCTTCTTGGGCATGAAGCCACGAAGGAAATAGGATTTTTTTTTCTAGTGCCTGTGCCACTGTCCATGTCAGTCTGTTGTTTTGCATGGCATCATTCGTGTGACTTATATTCTTCTTTCTTGTTTCTATGCTTAGCGCTCATCTAGATGTTTGTTCATTTTAGATTTGGTTTTCGACTTTTCTCTCTGAAAGCAACGCGCAAATTCATAGTCATAGACCCTCGCTTTTCGCTTTTCGTAAGACCAGGCCTTCGTGTGCCGGTGGGAACGGATTACATTTACAAAACTGCATACACACGGGGACTGGATGTGAAAAAGCACAGGAGTGCTTATTCCATTATCCTCGATATAAAAGATTAAAAGAATACAGAATAAATAAATCTAGACCCCATTTACTCGATGTGAATGGAACTCGCTGTCGTGCCGAGAAGAGCGCGAAGCTCTATTCTTTCACAGTAAAGCTTGCTGTTCTGCGTGCTAGGCTAATAATGAGGCTGGTGCTAAAGATGGTCGTCGAAAGGGGTGGGAAGGTGTAGGTGCGGTAAGCACAGTACAGGCGCATGACAGACTGTCAGAAAACGTCACCAGACTTCTTTTTTTTGAGACGGAAATCTAATCGGTCACAGGCAAACAGAACCGGTTCGCGGTACCGGCTGCTTCGAAACAATCGGTAAAATACCGACAATTACCGGTTATCGCGAACCCTGAATCACTAGCCATTCCATAGTCACTGTCAGTAAACAGCCTTCACTCGTTTGTCACAGGAATGACTTGAACCACCAACTTCAAATTCTGTGGTGTGTATGGGTATTATTTTATTTATCTATTTACTTTTTAATCCTATTCTTTTATTTCCAGGATAATGGGATAATAAAACAAAACTGTGTGGGTTTTTTACATCCAGTCCTTGTGTGTATGTAGTTAAAATTGTGCTTTTTTTTTCATCCCTTCCCATGCACAATGGCCTATTCTTTCGAAAAGTGGAACGGGTTTTAACGTGCGCGTAAGATGTTCTGCGTGTGTCTCATCCGAAGGACTTTTTTGGGACTTGGAGAGGAGGAATTGGGGTAGGCTATGTGTGTCTTCCCTTTTGAAAGCTGGACAGTTTGGCAAGTGCTTCGGCAGCACGCTGTCTTGCTTTTGCTTGATGAACCAGTAGGTTATGTGCTCTCTCACCATCCAGAGAGAGAGAATACCAATGCGAAATTTTATCCAGGAAGGCCACTGACCCATTCTGAAGGGCCTGTACAATATTATTATATCAAAATGAATGACAATCATTTTACAAAAGAAATCAAAATTTTCATGCAAACAGTATACCACAATCTTTATCTTATGGCTATATATATTGCGTCTGGTCAGTGCTTTGTGTGTATGTAGGGTATGATAACAAATTCCTTACGGAAATTTCATTGGAGCATGACAACAAAAGACGTAACGGCACACAAATTCCGGTAATATTTCTCTGCAATATATTCTTCCCCAACGGCATACGCTGCACATAAAATATGAAGTGAATTTCATCCTCCCTATCAGACTTACACAATGGACACAACACCTGATTTGTATGAGTTGTTTTACTGAATCTTACTGAAATCTCTAGATGAAACACCGAATCTTAATTTAGTAAAAGCATTTCTTACAAATATATTCATGTTTATTTTCAAGTATGATTCCATTAAGTGATTGTGCTTCAGTAGAGCATATGATTGCGTGCATGCGTAGGTGTGTGCGTGTGTCTTCATTTTAACGTCTATCCACTAAAAAGTGATTTTAGACAAATGATTGGGGAAAAAAAAAGGGGGGGCATGTGTTTGTGTGGACTGGTGGAAAAAAAAACAAAAAAACCGCACACGTGTGTGCGTGTGTGTGTGCGTGCGTGCGTGTGTGCGTGCGTGTGTGTGTCTGGGGGGGGGGGGGGTTGCTTGCTTGCTTGCTTGGTTTTAACATCTGCCCACTAAAAAGTGATTTTTTTAAATAATTGTGTGTGTGTGTGTTTATTTAGGTATTAGGCCATAGCCCCTTGGGCTTTCTGAAGGGTGGTTACATATAATCCTGAACGACAAAAACCACTATTTTCTGACCAGCTGCAGCATTGGGAAGTTGCAACGTTACGAGGAAGTTAGTAAGTATACATTTCTTGTGTGACGGTAAAGCAGTGTTTCCCCTTTTCAATGCATAATAGACAAACATGGCAAGATGTGTTAAAGTCGCCTTATATTTGGTCACCACGGGGGGAGAGAGAGAGAGAGAGAGAGAGAGAGAGAGAGAGAGAGAGAGAGAGAGAGAGAGACAGAGAGACAGAGAGACAGAGAGACAGAGACAGACAGACAGACAGACAGACAGACAGACAGACAGACAGACACAGACAGACAGACAGACAGACAGACAGACAGACAGACAGACAGAGATATACAGAGAAAGAGAGACACAGACAGAGACAGACAGACAAAGACAGAGAGAGAGAAGGCAAGGCAAAGGAAGGCAAAAGATTTAATTCCATAGGCCTCTGGCTCTTAGAAGTGTACATAACAAAGCAGACACAACACAGGAATCACGACTAAGCCACGTCAAGAAGATAAAAATCAAAATAACATCATTGTCTGTCTTCTGCATCAGCAGTGTGTGTGTGTGTGTGTGTGTGTGTGTGTGTGTGTGTGTGTGTGTGTGTGTGTGTGTGTGTGTGTGTGTGTGTGTGTGTGTGTGTGTGTGTGTGTAATTGTAAGCACACATAAATTACTAACTGTACAAAATCCCCATATTTCGGACTTCACTCCATCCTCCTCTTGTTGATCAATGCCTGTCTAATTGTCCTTTCTTCTCTGTGTGCGTGTGCGTGCATAAGCGTATGTGTGCGTGCGCGCATGTGTGTGTGTGTGCGTATATGTTTGGTTGCGTAAGCGTGCGTGTGCGTGCAATAGCATAAGTGTGCATGCATAGTACTTTAGTGGTAGGCACCCATCAGTCTCAGAAGACTGGAGTTGCGCTCTAGTCTTTAGAGCGCAAAGCCTGGGTAGGTAGGTATGGAGGACAAGCTGTTACCCATGCAGCAGACCCCCCTCTCCACGCCACTGGAATGATCCATTGGAAAGGCAATGACCGATACGTATGGTTCCAGCACCGTCGCAGGAGCCACCAGAACGTTGCCATATATATAGCCTACAGCCCCGAGCCGCCCTGGGACTCCAACTCCCTGATTTTTCCTCAGGGATGGTATCTAAACACGACACCTGTGTGCATGCTGGGTTTTTTAAAATATAATTTTGTCATACGCTCCTACCTTTGACAGAGTGTGATATGCAGGCCTTTGGCAAGTCCTCAGGAAGTTCGGCATTGAGGAGGGTCTCATCCAGATCATAGAAGCGCTGTACAACACCTCCAGCAGTGCACTTCTCCTCAACGGCCAAGTCGGAGACTACTTCAAGACCACAGTCGGCGTCCGTCAGGGCTGCTTGCTCTCTCCAACTCTCTTTAATCTATTCCTGGAGAACATCATGAGGGAAACACTTTACGACTTCCATTCTACCATCTCAATAGGAGGGCAACCCATTAACAATCTGCGCTTCGCTGATGATATTGATCTCATGGGAGGTAGCAACAAGGAACTCCAAGACCTTACCAACAGACTGGTAGACAGAGCAGGCGCATATGGGATGGAAGTCAGCACAGAAAAGAGTAAAGTATTGGTCAACAGTGCAAACGACACCACAGCACAGATCTACATGAACGCTAAAAAGGTGGCAGATGCCGGGGCAGAAAAACCCAAAAACCCCTGGATGGAATAACACCAAGGAGGGACCCGGCCTGGACAGCCCCAACACTCATTCGGGGAGGGACAAGGGCTGGATGGCGGACGCTGCGGGCGAATCGTCCTCTCATTTCTCCTCCACGACCATTCTGGTCATGAGAAAGAAGAAGACGCTCCTCCCACCAGGCACACGAGGCCTGCCTTCCCGAAAGGCGGAAGGGGGTTTAAAAAACGTGTGCCAAGATGTTCTGGCGTGCGTTCGCACAACTGGCCCTCGGTTTACGTCTCATCCAATGGCTTTTGACATTCATTCGATTTTTTCGTCAACTAGGAAAAAAGGGGCGAGGCTGTGGTACGAACCCAGAACTCACGGTTTACATTTTTGGCGGCGAACATTTTAACGACCCTGCCACCGCCCCTGCCACCCGCGGCATAAGTGTGCGGTAATAAATATTGTGCGCCGCGTGCGCGTGTGTGTGCGTGTATGTGTGATCTATTCAATTTTTTGGGGAGTTATTTAGCCTATGCGTGCGGCTCGCGCGCGCGGCGCGCGCGTGCGTCTGTGTGTGTGTGGTGTGTGTGTGTGTGTGTGTGGTGTGTGTGTGTGTGTGTGTGTGGTGTGTGTGTTTTGTGTGTCGTGTCTGTGTGTCTGTTGTGCCCCTTGGTGTGGTTCTGTGTGTGCCCTGTGTGTGTCTGTGTTTTCTATTCTTTTATTTGGGAGGATAATGAAAATAAGCACTAACTAACACTACGGGAAAAATTAGCAATGGGGCCCACCCCATCAATGCAAACCCAATTTCTACAGTCGTTTAGAACCTTTTTTCAAAGAGTTGGTATAAAATGGCAGGCAGATATCATTTAAAAATTGTTTTTAAAATCCGACACCCCAAAATTAAACGGGATACAGAATGTTTAGATATTGTTCCGCTACATACACAGTAAAAATATTTCTCACACAAATTTTGTCCGAATGCCTTAATTTTAAGTCTATTAATGATACAAATAGTTGACCACACTTGAGAATTATCTACCCCCATATGAGAAGAAAGAACATGGAGTTAAGCTCAGGCAAGGTAGAAGAACAATATAGGGACAACATCCAGCGTTTTCCTGTTTTTTTCTTGTGTTTTTTCCAGCAGGCATTTTTAAATCATCTATAAGTATAACCTTCATGTATAGAAATAGGTATCCATAATACAGGCACAATGTGAAAAATTTTGCCTTCCCGCTTGTTAACTTTTTAAATTATAATATAATGTAATGGAGGGCACCCAACAAAAAGTGCTGCCATTACCTCGTAACATTAGAGGGGTCCCATAATGATGTTATTTCTTTAAAAATGACACCATGTCTAACCACCTGACCCTGAATTCTTTAAGATTGAAAAGCGACTTGAACCCTCACAAAAAAAAGAACCTGAAGTAAAATTCCCAGGAAAATCAAGTAAATAATTTTCAACCATTAAAATAGCAGTTAACCCCTGCAGTAAAGATTGATAAGATTCCTCCCAATGAGGAAATACTTTTTAACCTTTCCCAATTTTAAAGACAGGATAATAAACTAAGGCTGCTCCTCCCTCATTACTCTTGAGAAGGGACCCATCAGTATAGATTTTAAGATGTGAAGGATAGTTAGTCATTATATATATATTCTTTCGCAGAGGTGCTAGACTAATAATAAATGATATTACTCTTCCTTTCTCCTTTTTAAAGCTAGTGTGGTCAAAGTCAAAATTAGCTCTTTGAAGTTCCCATGACGGATAGGGAGATAAATGAGGCATAAGTAAAAGGTAAAGGTGTCCCGTAACCTGTGTGGTCGTAGAGGAGCAAAAGGGGGCAGAGGGCCCCAGCTTTTCTAGGGCCAGCATGTTGAGGGCGGGCGCCCCATCTCTCCCTCACTGCTTTATCTTCCCTGACCATTTACAGCTGGGTAAACTGCAGGACTGTACTGAAAACCAAGGCGTGCAAACGGTCACACGCATCCATTTGGTAACCACGCTCGACGCTGTTTAACATTGGCTGGGGGAAAGCGAGCGCTCTGATCATTGAGCTATCCCGTCCACAAATGAGGCATAAACTGTTTAATCTCTTTTGGATTAATTTCAGATTGTCAAAAATTGCAGAAGTGAAAGGAGGATAGAAATAAGAGAAGAAATGGTTTTAGCCCTGTTCGGAAAGTGATTGTCGGATCTTAGATTGATATCATTTTGAATATGTATCATTTTCAACACTGAGCTTCTTATGACATACTTTGCTACTGTTTAATTACGGTATTCATCTAGAATTAAAATTCCCATTTCTGTTTATATGTACCTAAAGATGAAGCGTAAGATGGTATACCCCTTATCCAAGGCAGGACGGAAAGCTTTACAATCTAAGCATTGAAGTTTCTTTAGTAAATATTTTGGAGCACTGAAGTACACTTCTTGCCCATAGGCCTACGAATCAGAATCAGAAAACTTTATTGCCATTAAGTCAGAACGAGACTTATTTGACACCAACGTAAACGTATTTAACATTCTTAAAAGATGTAGATTCTTACATATGTAATGTATCTATGTTCTTGCTCTTCTGGAAAAAGAATCATGCACATATTTGATCTATCTAGCAGACAGTCCTCGTTGTTGAAAAATTTTTGTCATCTGCTCCCACTGAAACACAATGGCCTATTCTTCAACGTCAGTATAGAGCCAGAGCGCTAACGAAAGGTGTTTATTTTTGAACTGCTGTATGTTTGGCCCATCGCTGCTTGCTTGAAACTTTTATGAAATTCAAATTTTCCTTGCTTTACTAACAAATATTCAATATCACGATTCCATGTTACTTAGTTTTGATGTAAGATATACTCCTAAAAAAAATTACGAAACATTTGTATTCAATGCAAACATCATTAATTTTGAAAATTATAGGAAAGGTATTATGGATCAAATCCATTATTACAGAGTACAATGTTAAGTTTTTAACCGGTGACAACACTAATACCATTTTCCAACCATATAAGCGTTAAGCTTATTTAGTTCACAAAAATATATTTTCTAATGTAATCTAGTTCACAGTGATATATTTTCTAATTGTAATTATATTTTTTTAAATTGTCTTTTGGGTATTATCTTCTTTATCGTTGTGGTCATCTACATGCAAAGATCATCTGCATATTGAACAAGAACAACGTTATGTGACACTGATTTAGGAAGATCATAAAGTAAAATATAAAGAATAAGGAGCAATGATTGAGCCTTGAGGTATACCCACGCATAATAGGAAATATCTGGGTAGAATACGTATTTCCTATTTTTACTCGAATATTTAGACTACAACTGAGAAAATTTGCAAAAGTGTGAGTAGAACTAAAAGTGACCAGATAAACCGATAGTTTTAAGTTTATATATAGCAAATCGAGCACGCCAGACCTGATCATAGGTGTTTATTGATAAAAAATAAAAAAAAGTAACAAGAACATTCTTCCCGGCAAATTGATGTTTAATGTGCGTAGTTAACTCTATCTAGATGATCAACTACAGATCGGCCTTTTCGAAAACCTGCTTGATTAATAACTGGTTTTTATCTTAAATTTATCAGAGTAATGTACTGGTCTGTTAAAAAATTATCTTTTCCATAAGTGTTCCGGTGTGTGAAGTCAGTGCAATGGGTCCATAGCTTTTGATGTCTTCTTTGGATTTTTCCTTGTCTTAATGTAGGGACAATGATGGACTGTTTCCAGATTAAGGGAGTTTGCCCTCAGCCCAGTACTTCTGAAATAATTCATACAACACGAAAACCAAGTTTCTGGCAGATGGTGAGATGCTTTAATTAATTTAATCAACATTTCAGCATCCATTCCGACTGATGTCCTCTTATTGCTTAGAGACTGTATAGGCCCCCCTACCAGGCAATTTTTAGTTCTGGTAAGTGTGAATGGTAGGCCTACATTGATATGATCTGTATTATCAGGGACAGGATCTGTGTATTATATATATATAGATCTTTTTTTCACTTCTTCTCGTCTGAAAGCGACTTGAAGTCCCCCGTCACTCATTGTGTTGATCCACATGTCAACAAAAGCTTCTCCTTTGTCTGAATTTATACGGAAATCTTTTCCATTTGTCTTGATTTGATAGAGGTATATTTACACCATGTTTCATGCGTTAACCCTTTTCCAGAGCTTCTGTAGATCTCTATGAGAACTAACATCTTTGCCACCTACATTTCACCAGAAATCCCTTTTCCCTGTTGGATGACTATCAGCCTCTTTGTTAGCTCTCTGCAACATAAGGTGATTTTCTAACGATTTTGTTTTTTTCCGTAGGTTTTAAACATTAGTTTCTGTTTATCCACAGCTTTCTGGCAGGCAGCGTTCCACCATATGTTACCTTTATGCTTATCAGATTTTACAGAGGGCAGTTTGCAGATAGAATTATCTGCAGCCTTTAACATGGTGTCGGTAAGTTTTAGAATAAAATTTGTTAATATTCTCATCTCTTAAAGAGTTGGTGTCTTCCCCTCTTGATAGGGGTAAAAACTTGATCCAGTCAGCATTATTATCGTTATATTTTGGAATGATATCCTTTACTTTGTCAGTTTGCACTGAATTACCATACAGAGTTATAACAATTAGCACATGGTCACTTCCCAATGTATCGTTCAGCGTTTCCCGTGTACAATGAGGAGCTAGAATGGGAGAAATGAAGGAGAGATCAATGACAGATCTTTGATCTGAAATAATCGGGAATCCTGGTTATTCGACCATTGTTAAGGAGACAGAGAGATGAATGATAATCTACGATATTTTCTACAAAACGTCGACTGGTGATAGATCTAGTTATATACACTAATACAGTTATACAGTGTGTGTGGGTGTAGTGCACGCTCGTGCGCGCGTGGTATCTGTGTGTGTATCTGTGTGTGTGTGTGTACGTTGCATGCGTGCGCGTATGTCTGTGCGTGCGAGCGTGGGTGTGGGGGATTTATTCCATAAGATGATAAGTCACTGCTTGAATACAAAAGGTTCGATTAATATATATAATATATATATATATATATATATATATATATAATATTATATATAATATATATATATATATATATATATATTATTGCAGGTTACAGGTTAAAAAAAATAAAAGAAGAAAAGTATTATAGGTGATTTCTGGTCTTGGAATTGCAAACTATTAATGGTTGTGTCTGTCTATAAGATCATACTATGCTGGTTCATTGTGAAAGTTTCGGTAATCTTCCGACGCATATTTTGGTTGACAACTTTTTGTATATTTAGAAACACTGTGTGTGTGGTGTGTGTGGTGTGTGTGTGTGTGTGTGTGTGTGTGTGTGTGTGTGTGTGTGTGCGCGCGCGTGTGTGTGTGTATGTGTGTGTGTGTGTGTGTATGTGTGTGTGTATGTGTGTGTGTATGTGTGTGTGTGTGTGTGCGCGCGCGCGCGCCGCTATTTATTATTTATTTATTTTATTTTATTTAACTTAATTTAACTTAATTTAATTATTTTATACCACAATGTCACAGCAGATTTCTCTGCGTGACATTCGGGCTGCTCTCCCCGGGGAGAGCGCGTCGCCACAAGTGCAGCGTCACACCTTTTTTTTTTCTTTTTTCCTTTTTGCAACTGATTTTTTTCCCTGTCAGAGTGGCTTTTTTCTACAGAATTTTGCCCGGGACAACCCTATTGTTACCGTGGGTTCTTTTTACGTGCGCTGTATAATGATGTGTAACACACGGGACCTCGGTTTATCGTCTCATCTGAAAGACTAGCACCTAGACCACCACTCATGGTCTAATAGATGGGGAAAAAGTTTTGGGCCCAAACGGGATTCGAACCACCGCACACTCCGACCCTGATTTTCGCTTTCTAGACAGACACGTTAGCCTACCTCTAAAACACGATCCACAGGGATCAATGCTGACTCGACTCTCGCCAAAGTCCTTCGATGAGACTATAACCTGAGGCCCCGAGTGCGAACGCACGCAGAACATCTTGCGCGCACGTTAAATCTTGTTCCGCTTTTCAAAAGAGAAGGCCATTGTGAGCCAGTATACGCAGGAGACTAAATGTAAATAAAAATAACAACAACAAAAAAAGCACAGGGGAAGGGGAGAGAGAGAGAGAGAGAGAGAGAGAGAGAGAGAGAGAGAGAGAGAGAGAGAGAGAGAGAGAGAGAGAGAGTGTGTGTATGTTGTGTGTGTGTGTGTGTGTGTGTGTGTGTTGTGTGTGTGTGTGTGTGTGTGTGTGTGTGTGTGTGAGTGAGTGAGTGAGTGAGTAAGTGATGTGTTGTGTGTGTGTGTGTGTGTGTGTGTGTGTGTGTGTGTGTGTGTGTGTGCGTGCGTGCGTGCGTGCGCGTGTGCGTGTGGTGTGTGTGCGTGCGTGCGTGCGCGTGTGCGTGTGTGTGTGTGCGTGCGTGCGCGTGTGCGTGTGTGTGAAAAACTAGTATGGACAGAAAATACAAAATATCAGAAAGAAAAAAAGATGTAGTAGGCATATAGATGCTCCATGCGTAACTCATTAACTGACATGACGTGGTAGCACAGAGAGACTGACCTGACTGGCACTGTGGACGGAACCTTGAATCCAGTGTTGAATGGATGAGGGCCGGCACAGCACAGCACAGCACAGCACAGCACAATGTTGGTGGCTACACACAGAATGGAGAAGACGGGACAATGATAACATCTAAGCTGGAGGATGGATGGTGCTGGAGATAAAACAATGTCTGTGACTTCGTTTTAATGTGTATTCACTAATTAGTGATTTTAGACTCGTGTGTGTGTGTGTGTGTGTGTGTGTGTGTGTGTGTGTGTGTGTGTGTGTGTGTGTGTGTGAGTGTGAGTGTGGTGTGTGAAGAAAACTTAACTAGGCCTACTGATGCTGTCAACCACAAGTCAAAAATCGGATGTGTGAAAAGCCACAGTAGACACCATCAATGACTGGAGAGCTCTACAGAGTGACTGATCATAATTAGTCACACTACTCCCCAGCAGACAGATAGTAGCCTACATAAAACAAAGTCTGCTTCTGAAAACATCTCCTTCTTTAAAATCTTGATCCTAAACTGATTTACTTCGCAGGGTAGGCTACAAAAATCGCAAGTTTCCCAGAAAATGGCAGCACACACGCAGCACAATCTGTACGAGATCGCCTCATCACCTGTGGGCCCCAACACTAAGATAGGCTAGGCTAACAAGGCAGCCTAGGCCTGTGTGAAATGGAAAACCCACCAGAGAGAGACAAAAGCGCGGGATTTGATAGGGGCGTACTTTGGTTACCTAGCCTACCGTGATAGGGGCTGGGCTGGGCTGCCATGGTGTAAGGGGGGGGAGGGGAGAGTAAAGCGTGAGAGAGTGGAGGGGTACAGTGTATGTGCGCGCGCGCGCATGTGTGTGTGTGTGTGTCTGTGTGTCTGTGTGTCTGTGTCTGTGTGTGTCTGTGTGTCTGTGTGTGTCTGTGTCTGTGTGTGTCTGTGTGTGCTCCCACATGGAGAGTGAGGGGAATTGAGGGGGGGGGGGGGAGAATGTGACAGTGGAGGTGTAGGCTAATATAGTGGTTGCCTATAACTGCCCTGTTATATTGTGAGGATGGGGGTAGGGGGAAGGGAGAGAGAGAGGGGGGAGGAGAGAGAGCAATAAGGAGGGTAGAGAGAGATGGAGAAGAGAGATGGGGGTGAGATAGACAAGAGGGAGGGGAGAGAGGGGGAAGAGACAGAGGGGAGGGGAGTAAGAGACAGAGAGGAGGGGAGAGAGAGAGGGGGGGGGAAGGAGAGAGGGGGAAGAAAGAGGAGAGGAGGGGGGAGAGAGGGAGGAAGGAGGTATTTATTCATTTAGTTTTTTATTTTGTTTATTTTATTATTTCGAGGATAATGGAATATGCACTCACGTGCTCTTAATACATCGAATCCCCGTGTGTATGCAGTTTCGTAAATTTTGTCATCTCTTCCCACCAGCACACAATGGCCTACTCTTCTGACAAGCGGAAGGGTTCTAACGTGTGCGCAGATGTTTTGCCAACGTTCGCACTGGGACCCTCGGTTTCAAGTCTCATCCAACGGCTTTTGGGGTGGGGAGTCTGCGCTAATGCACGCACGCACGCACGCATGCACGCACGCACGCACGCACGCACGCACGCACGCACGCAACACACACGCACGCACGCACGCACGCACACACACACACACCACACACACACACACACACACACACACACACACACGCGCGCGCGAGAGCGCGTCGGTGCGCGTCAGAGAGAGAGGGGATATTTCAGTATGGAGAGATTTTATTTTATTTATTTTATTTTTTTATATCGAGGATAATAGAATAAACACTCATGTGCTTATTTTCATACGGTCCCCGTGTGTATGCAGTTGTGTAAATATTATCTGTTCCCACTGGCACACAATGGCCTACTCTTACGAAAAGCGGAACAGAATTATACGTGTGCGCAAAATGTTCTGCGTGCGTTCGCACACGGTCTGGTCTGGGCGCCAGTCTTTCGGATGAGACGATAAACCGATGTCCCCTGTGTTAAAAGGTCTGTCCCGAGCCTAAGGCTCATCAGGCCGGTGCTTATCCCGGTTTCTGTGGCGTTAAGCGACTGAGAGTCTTGGACTCCCCCCTGGATAGGACGCCAGTCTATCGCAGGGTTAACCCCCAACATAAGGTTGGTACCCCCTTTTACACCTGGGTGGGGTGAGAAAATAGCCGTAAAGTGCCTTTTCCAAGGGCACAACGCCATAGCTGAAAGCTGGGATCGAACCTGCAACCTTTAGATTACGAGTCCAACGCCCTAACCACTAGACTACAACAGCGGCTGTCCCGTGTGTTACACATCATTATTGAGTGCACATAAAAGAACCCACAGCAACAAGAGGGTTGTCCCTGGCAAAATTCTGTAGACAAAAGCCACTCTGATAGGGAAACAAATACAGTTGCGCGCGCGCGCGCACCACACACACACACACACACACACACACACACACACACAACACACACACCACACAACCACACACACACACACACTCATGTCAAGTATGTTCATAATATCCCTTTACTGGGCTTCATGTAAATCTTCTTCTCTTCTTCTTCTTCTTCTTCTTCTTCTTTCTTTCTTTCTTTCTTCTTTTCTTCTTTTTCTTCTTTTTTTTTCTTCTTCTTCTCTTCTCGCAATTCTTCTTGCATTCTTCTTTTTCTTCTTCTTTTTCGCAATTCTTCTTTGCAGTTTTTCTTCTTCGCAATTCTTATTCGCAATTCTTCTATTTCTTCTTCACAATTCTTCTCCTTCTTCGCAATTCTCCTTCTTCGCAATTCTACTTCTTCTTCGCAATTCTTCTTCTTCCTCCAACGCTCATTTACGAGGTACAGCATACGGGATAGCCAAATGGTTAGAACATTGCGCTCGCAATCTGACGACCTGGGTTCGAATCCCGTTCAAGGGAATATTTTCCCCTGGAGTTAACATCACTACCAACTCCACTCCCCCCCAAAAGTCCTTCAGATGAGACTATAAACCGGGGCCCCGTGTGAGAACGTATACAAAACATCTTGCGCACACGTTAAAACCTGTTCCGCTTTTCGAAAGAGTAGGCTTTTGAGTGCCGGTGTGGAACGGATGACAAAATTTACAAAACCTCATACACACGGGGACTGGATGTAAAAGAGCACATAAGTACTTGGTGCATTATCCTCGATATAAAAGAATGAATGAATAAATAAATACGGTGCAAGGACCACGATCGTGGCCTTCCTGTGACCCGCTATGAACCACGATCGTGGTTTTGCACACATCAGGTTCGACATCAATCCACTAGCATCGATAACCTTCGAAAATCTCCCTCGTTTTCTGTTGGTCAAGTCAAAAGTACTTTAATCATCCCATGAAGGACCATTACAATACTGACAGATACATTAATACGAATCATAATCTCAAAAGACACAAGATAGTGACAGTGGAGTGACAGTGCGCTACATTACGTATTGGTTCAAACATTGCGCTGGCAAGAGCACATAAGTCGTGTGTGTGTGCAAACGACCCGAGTTCGATTCCGTTCGAGGGGATTTTTCCCCTGGAGTTAACATCAGTGCTGACTCCACTCTCCCCAAAAGTCTTTCGGATGAGACTATAAACCGAGGTCCCGTGTGCGAACACACGCAGAACATTCCGCTTTTCGTTAGAGTAGGCCAGGGGAACAGATGACAATATTTACAAAACTGCATACACACGGGTGGAAAAAAAGCACATATCTAGATCTAAATGTTTATTCCATTATCCTCGATGTAAAATAATAAAATATGAAATAAAAATAAAAAACATTCCAAGATAACTTCAAATAACAATATCACACACACCCACACGCGCGCGCGCGCGCCCACCCGCACACTTGCACGTACGCACGCACACACACCACACGCAAGCAAGCACGCACGCACGCACGCACGCACGCAAGCAAGCAAGCACGCACGCACGCACAAACATCAATGTTGGAACACAATGTTATTAAGACCATTGACTAAACAAGACACAGCTTGAACTAATTATTTACGCATGTAAGGATGCACTCATACACGAGCGCGCGCGTACACACACACACACACACACACACACACACACACACACACACACACTCAAGAGGGGGTTGTACTTATTGACAATACCCCCTCTACTCCTTCATCACCAGGATAAGAGGGCCTAAAAATAGGGTGAAGATCCCAATCCATCCCAGTCCTCAGAACTCTTAGCCTACCTCGACATCCGTTTCCCCCGGAAACCATGGAGCCAAGCCGCCAGCCGTGAGGCCTGAGAGGAACTAGGCAACGGACCCAATGTAAATTCCCATGACATGACTAGCTATGCTGAAGCAGCCAAAGGTGTATATTCACGATCTGCTGCCTTTAACAAAAGACTTCTCCCACTGTGCGACAATACCACACTAGGTAGGCCCTAGCCTATATATACCAGTCAAAAGAAACCTTCCCATCCCCAGCCAATGAACCCCCATTGTTCTGAAATCACAAGTGTGTTAGGGAGACAACACTCCGTGGCAGATACACAGCCACTTGTGAAAGTACTTTCTGACCTACTCCGATGTTTGACAGAATAGTGTGTGTGTGTGTGTGTGTGTGTGTGTGTGTGTGTGTGGTGTGTGTGTGTGTGTGTGTGTGTGTGTGTCGTGTGTGTGTGTGTGTGTGTGTGTGTGTGTGTGTGTGTGTGTGTGTGTGTGTGTGTGTGAATACGCCAGTGAGCATGTGCGTGCGTGCGTGCTTGCGTGGTATGTAAGCATTTGTGCTCGTGCGTATGTGTGTATGCACCCCCTGCGTACGTGTATGTATAATTATGTGAATGTGTGTGTGATGTGTGTGTGCGCACGCGTGCGCGTGAGTGTGTGCCTAGTGCGTGTATGCCAGTGATAAGTTTCTGCCTGCAAGCCTGCATCAAACATGCAGGGTATGTATAATGTTCTAAATAATTACAAAATTATGTGTTTGTGGAGGTGTCCAAAATAATGTTATATATACAGTGTTTGCATTGATGATAAATGATTGCTTCAATTTTTCGTGAATGGAACACACACACACTCTCTCTCTCTCTCTCCTCTCTCTCTCTCTCTTCTCTCTCCTCTCTCTCTCTCTCTCTCTCTCTCTCTCTCTCTCTCTCTCCTCTCTCTCTCTCTCTCTCTCTCTTGCCATGTATGTTTACCATGCATTGAAAAGGGTAAATACTGCTTTATCGTAACATCACAAATGCATATTTATTTGTCGCAGACTTTCAGTAACTGTAGATGTTTGGGTAATATATTATGATTGTTGTTGTTCATGATTATGTGTAACCCCCCTTCAGAAAGGGGCTATGGCCTAAAATCTGAATAAATTATTCATATTCGTATTCGTATTCGTATTCCTATTCGTATTCTCTCCTCTCTCTCTCTCCTCTCTCTCATCTCTCTCTCTCTCTCCTCTCTCTCTCTCTCTCTCTCTCTCTCCTCTCTCTTCTCTCTCTCTAGCCTAGTGGTCAGAACATTGCGTTGGCAATTTGACGACCCGGGTTCGATTCTGGTCGAGGAGATTTTTCTCCTGGAGTTAACATCAGTGCTGACTCCACTCTCCCCAAAAGTCCTTCAGAGGAAACTTTAAACCGAGGCCCCGTGTGCGAACGCACGCAAAACATCTTGCGCACATGTTAAATCCTGTTCCGCTTTTCGTAAGAATAGGCCATCGTGTGCCGGTGGGAACAGATGGCATTTACAAAACTGCAAACACACGGGGACTGGATGTAAAAAAGCATAAGAGTGCTTATTCCATTATACTCGATATAAAAGAATAAGTCAAATCAAATCAAATCTCTCGGACGGGATAGCCTAGTGGTCAGAACATTGCGCTCGCAATTTGACGATCCGGTTCGATTCCAGTTCGTGGAGATTTTTCTCCTGGAGTTAACATCAGTGCTGACTCCACTCTCCCCCAAAGTCCTTCGGATGAGACTAAAAACCGAGGTCCCGTGTGTGAACGCACGCAAAACATCTTGCACACACGTTAAATCCTGTTCCGCTTTTCGTAAGAGTAGGCTATCGTGTGCCGGTGGGAACGGATGACATTTACAAAGCTGCATACACACAGGGACTGGACGTAAAAAAGCACAAGAGTGCTTATCCCATTATCCTTGATATTAAAGAATAAATACATAACTAAATAAACACCCCACCCCC
>CM060342.1:27625752-27628252 GCA_030674155.1 Stramonita haemastoma | reverse complement strand
CTGACCACATCCATAACCATGTGTAAGTCGTGCAGTCCTGCACTGATCCCGTCTTTGATCTTCTTGCGGTCAGCAGGTGTCCACAGCTTCAGTCTGGCGTTGATTTCCCGTTCTTTCTGGTTCATACATTTAGTGTCCCTTTTGGCAAACCAAAAGATATTGGTAGGCACGCCACTTTCATCTGTCCAGTCAAACTGGAATACCACGTCGTCACTTTCACAGATCACTGTAGAGGGCATGTCTTCAGAAACCAACACACGGCGAAAGTCCCGATTCCTTGAAGTGCTCCGCAGTTTTCTCTGTAGAGCTCTCTCAGTCAGTTCACCGACATAGTCTCTGATGATGTTCACACTGTAGCCAAAGTCTTCAGCCTTCTGTAGCACATCGTCACAGTCACTGTCCCTCGTTGTATCCACTGCAGGCACACACACAAGGTCAGTTTTGTTTTGATGATTAGGGCCTGTGTCGATTTCAACCAACGTGACATCAGAGGCCATGGGGCGAAATTCCTGTGCAGAGCGCAGGCCATGCGGCGAAGTGTGGTCTGGAGACAGGGGCGTGTCGCTGTGCGGAACACTGCGGTTTGGTGGAGGCGTACACATAAACAGACCAAGCGAAGTTTCATGATCGAAATTTTCATTTTTGATAGTCTTAAAATCTTGCCTTGCTTCCTGTCTCCTCTCCTCTGCCTGTCTCCTCTCCTCCTCTTCTGCCTGTCTTCTTTGCTCAGCCTGTCTTCTCTCCTCCATCCTTCTTCTGTCCCTGTCACGCTGACTGGAGGCTTTCTACGGTAACACTGCGGGACTGATGATGTTTGTTGTCCCGCCATGTTGGCAGTGTCAGAGCCGGTCCTCAGTCTGAGAACAACAGTGGTGCTGTCTCCTTCTCCACAGATTTTCCAGGAGGTCAGGTGACTGTTCTGTAGCAGGGCACCTAAGGTCACCTCCAGCATCGTGGGTAATCCAACAACGGGCATAGTGCTGGATAAAATCGGTTTTTTAACCAAAATTTACCGCAGCTCTTGGTGTGCCTGTCTACATCCCGAGAGAGAGAGAGAGAGAGAGAGAGAGAGAGAGAGAGAGAGAGAGAGAGAGAGAGAGAGAGAGAGAGACAGACAGACAGACAGACAGACAGACAGACAGACAGACAGACAGACAGACAGACAGACAGACAGACAGACAGACACCAAGCCAAGTCTTACAAGCTGTCCTTGTAAACTGCACATAACAACTAAATGATAGGCTTACATAAAATTAAATCAATAAAACGTAAAGAGAAAATCCACACAAAATGCGAAATACCATTCCAAAAATTCCTATCAAAATATCATATCTGAATAAAGGCAACAATTTAGCGTACCCTTTGGAAAAAAAAATTACACACAAATCTGCTTGTGCCCGTGCACACACACACACACACACACACACACACACACACACACACACACACACACACACACACACACACACACACACACACACACACACACACACACACACACACACACTCACACTTGCGAGGGCGTGCGGGCACACGCACGCATTTACACGCCACACTCGCACGAAGTCACGCACACACGCACGCGCACACACACGCATACACGCACGCACGCACACCATACACGCACACGCGCTCGCACGCACACACAGATGTGACTATAACCTGTGGTCTCATGTGCCAACCATGCAGAACATCTTATGCACACATTACAACCTGTTCCTTTTGGGGGAAAAGTAGACCTGCCAGAAATTAAAATAACACACACGCAGACGCACGCATGCACGCAAAAACACACGCACGCACGCGCACACACACATAATATACACATACGCACGCACGCAGCACGCGCGCGTGCGCGCGCGCGCACACAGACGCACGCACGCATGCACGCGCACACATACACACACACACACACACACACACACACCACACACCGCTTGCATGTACGCACATACACACTGAAAGCATGCACTTTACACATGTTTGTTTTCTGGGATCACTGCCACACAGTATATCATTTTTAAGAACAAACAACATGTATTTATAATTATCATGGTACATAGTTTTACCTCTTTTTTTTCGTCCATAAGCAAGTTCCTATAAGTGAACTTCCAACACCAAAATTGACTGTCAAGAAAACTGACAATAGAGGTTGTGCAGATGGATGTTGTAGCCTAGTAGGTCTCTCTCTCTCTCTCTCTTCTCTCTCTCACTCTCTCTCTCTCTCTCTCTCTCTCTCTCTCTCTCTCTCTCTCTCTCTCTCTCTCTCTCTCTCTCTCTCTCTCTCTCTCTCCCCCCCCCTCTATCTCTCTCTCTCTCCTCTCTCTCTCTCTCTCATTCGTCTCTCTCTCTCTCTCTCTCTCTCTCTCTCTCTCTCTCTCTCTCTCCTCTCCTCTCTCTCTCTCTCTCTCTCAGTTCAGTATTTTTTTTGTTCTTTATATGATTTTACTTAAATTGAATCCAATTTAAAGCATATTCTCTTACTATGATATAGTTCAAT
>CM060342.1:27595752-27620752 GCA_030674155.1 Stramonita haemastoma | reverse complement strand
CCACCCCCCACCCACACTTCTCTTGCCCGCCCACTTCCCCCCCCCTCCACCCCCCCCCACCCCGCCATCGCCCCCCCTCCCCCGGCGACGATTCTCGCGCCACTTTAAATCCTCCCCCACCTCTCCCCACATCTCTCCCTTCCCTCTCACCCACAATCCCGCACCTCCCCACCCTATCTCGCGACTACATCCGCCGTTGATTCCCGCTTCCACCCACCCCTCCCACACCACTCCCCCATCCCCCCCCCTTCCCCCCATCTGGCGCTTCCCCGACCTTCCTCCCCCCCCGCCCCGCAGCTCCTCCCCCCCGCCCCAACCCCTCCCGCACCAAGCAACCCATTACTCTCCTCCGACCCCCCCTCCCCCCTCTGCCTCCCCACACCCCGCACCAAGACCGCCCGCTCGTTCGGTCACCACACCCCACCCATTCCCTTAGGATCACCGGACCGGCTCCCCTCCATAGTCCCCCAACCCCCCTACCAACCCCACCCCTACCCACGCCAACACCAAAACAACAGAGACACCGCCGCCCACCCCCACACGGCAACACCTCCGCCTGGCACCCCACACTCGCCCTTCGCACCTCCACTCCCCTTCGACACTACGCCCCGCACGGCGCTCCCCCTCCCACTCCCGACCTCCCTCATCAGCCCCGCCGCATCCTAAATTAATCTCGCTACCATCCGCCCACCCCCCGCCTCTCTCCGTAACCAACCCCGCATACCCTCCACCCCCCCACCAACTACGCTCCCCCCTGCCGCCTCATCACATTACCCTCTCGTCCTCCCGCCAGGCCTCCCCCCACCCCCCCGCCCCCATATTTCCGCCCCCTTCCATCCCCCCCCCGCCGTCACACCAGTCACTCGCCCCCCCCTTCTATCCCCGATGGTTCTTACCACCCACCCCTGTCGCCCCCCCCCATCATTCCCCTCTTCACCCCCCCCCCCTCGCTTTCTATAAGCTCCAGAAACGCTCATGGCCGGTTCGAGCACCCTCAACACAACCACTACACTCTCTTCATTGCGTTTGTTATTGTCCCCAGCCACCCGACTCCCCACACCGGAGAAACTCACCCACGACCAAGCAAAATGTAACCATTGAAATCGCAAAAGAAAGCAAAAACAACAGATAAACGTCCAGTCACGTACTAAAACAACCCAACAAGCGAAACAAGTCCCACTCCAACACCCACCCCTCTCTAGTCCGCCCCACAAGCAGACAACCCCACACCCGCGTGTGCGCAAACACCAATAAACAACACAGAAAAGTAATCCAATAAAAAGTTAACGGAGAAGGCAAAAAAGAACCAAACAAAAAGGTGTAAACCATAAAAAGCAAGAAGCCAAAAAAAAAAAAGAAAACAAAAAAAAAACCAACAACAAAAAGGAAAAACTGAACAAACAACAGAGATCAAAACCAAAACATGGAAAACGACCACACATGAAAAACAACGCGAAGAATCTGTAGCAGGACACCAAAAGAAAAACAAAAAAAAAATCAGAAAAAACAAAAAAACTGGACCAAAAGAAAGAAAAAAAAACACAAACGAAGCAAAAACCCAAACCACAGTTCAACCGGTCAAATTGACAACACCACCCAAGCTAATGAACAACCCACAACAAACATACCACGCAACCCCAAGCAAAGAAACCACAACAGACAAGGAGCGGAAACTATACCTAAAAAAAAAGCCTCCCAACCCCAACCACCGTAGCCCTCCTCCCACCCCCCACGCACATCCCCCACCCCCCCACCCCCCCCCCCCACACAACGCCCCCCACCACGCTTCCTTATATCCCCCCCCCCACCACTACCCTCCCACTCCCCTCTCTCCCCCCTCATCCTCCCCCCCCCATCCCCTCTTCCCCCACTCCCCCCACCTCCCCGACCCATCCGCGAGGCCCCCCCCACTCCACATCTGCCACCCCGCACCGGACCCCCCCCCCCCGTCCCCCGCCCTCCTCCCCACTCCACGCCCACCCTCCCCCCCCCTCGCCCCCGCGTTCTTAGCGGACTACCCTCCCATCCCTAGCCTGACCCCCATCCCCCCCCCCCACCCCCCCCGCGACTTACCTAACCCCCCCTCCCCACTGACGTCCCCCCCCCCCGCCCACCGCCCGCCCCCCCTCCTCCTTTCCCACTACGCATTCCCCCCCACTAACCTCCCCTCCCCAACCAACCCCCACCACCTCCCCCCCACCCCGTCATCCCGACCCCGACTCCCTCCCCGACACTATCCGACCCCCACTCACCCCGGCCCCCCCACCTTTCCGCATGCTCCTCCCCCGCACCCCCGCTATCCCCTCCCCCCCACCCCTCCCCCCCCCCCCACTCCACTGATACTCCCCCCCCCACAACCCCTCTCCCCCCCCCCCCCTTACCCCCCAATTAAAACCACCACCACTCCCCAGACCTCCGCACTCCCCTCCAACCCACCGACCCCCACCCCCCAGCCCCCCCCCCTCCCCCCCCCGCCCGTCCTCCCCCCCCTCCCAACCAACCCTCCCCCCCCTCTCCTCTGCACACCCCCCGCCCCCCCCCCACACACACCCCCCCCCTCCTTATCCACCCCCCCCCCCCCCACCTCCCCCCCACCTACCCCCTGCCACGCCCCCTCCCCTCATGCCCTCCCCCCCCCCTCCCGCCCCCCCCCCCTGCCCTCCCACCCACCGATAACGCATCACCTAACTCCTCACCCCCCCCCCGGCCCCTCACCCCCCCCTCCCCAGCACAACACCACCCACCCATCCCCCGTCACCGAGCCAGGTACACCCCTCCACACGTCCCCACCCCACACCCCCGCTCTCCTCCCCCCTACAGCTCCAAAGCACCCGCGAACGCTGCGAACTCGCGCCAGCCACCCATGCATACTATCTTTACAACCATTTTTGATGTGTGTGGCGCTGGAATTGTGGCGACACCACAGCCCCAAATGATGGCAACCCCGCTTGTACATAGCCAAGTTTGTGGCATAGAAACATGGTACAGTGTACCCCAAAACGGCCCCTATAACACCCATCAAATGATTATATCCTCCATACCATGCCCAGGGCAATCTGCAGGGTACCCTCCACACGCCCAACACAAAAAACCGCGCACACAAACACCAGCGAACGCGCGTACGCGCGCATGCATACCCACCCTCCCCTACTATAAGCTAAAGAAGCATTTCGGAAAAGACCTGACGAAAACGCCGTTTTCCGGCCCTTGCCCCCCGCACTTTTCCGCAGTTACGGAGCCCGCGGCACCAAGACCGTATTCTACTGTATGCATACTATCTTTACAACCATTTTTGATGTGTGTGGCGCTGGAATTGTGGCGACACCACAGCCCCAAAGATGGCAACCCCGCTTGTACATAGCCAAGTTTGTGGCATAGAAACATGGTACAGTGTACCCCAAAACGGCCCCTATAACACCCATCAAATGATAATATCCTCCATACCATGCACCAGGGCAATCTGCAGGGTACCCTCCACACGCCCAAACACAAAAAAACCGCGCACACAAACACCAGCGAACGCGCGTACGCGCGCATGCATACCCACCCTCCCCTATATAAGCTAAAGAAGCATTTCGGAAAAGACCTGACGAAAACGCCGTTTTCCGGCCCTTGCCCCCCGCACTTTTCCGCAGTTACGGAGCCCGCGGCACCAAGACCGTATTCTACTGTATGCATACTATCTTTACAACCATTTTTGATGTGTGTGGCGCTGGAATTGTGGCGACACCACAGCCCCAAAGATGGCAACCCCGCTTGTACATAGCCAAGTTTGTGGCATAGAAACATGGTACAGTGTACCCCAAAACGGCCCCTATAACACCCATCAAATGATAATATCCTCCATACCATGCACCAGGGCAATCTGCAGGGTACCCTCCACACGCCCAAACACAAAAAACCGCGCACACAAACACCAGCGAACGCGCGTACGCGCGCATGCATACCCACCCTCCCCTATTAAGCTAAAGAAGCATTTCGGAAAAGACCTGACGAAAACGCCGTTTTCCGGCCCTTGCCCCCCGCACTTTTCCGCAGTTACGGAGCCCGCGGCACCAAGACCGTATTCTACTGTATGCATACTATCTTTACAACCATTTTTGATGTGTGTGGCGCTGGAATTGTGGCGACACCACAGCCCCAAAGATGGCAACCCCGCTTGTACATAGCCAAGTTTGTGGCATAGAAACATGGTACAGTGTACCCCAAAACGGCCCCTATAACACCCATCAAATGATAATATCCTCCATACCATGCACCAGGGCAATCTGCAGGGTACCCTCCACACGCCCAAACACAAAAAACCGCGCACACAAACACCAGCGAACGCGCGTACGCGCGCATGCATACCCACCCTCCCCTCTATAAGCTAAAGAAGCATTTCGGAAAAGACCTGACGAAAACGCCGTTTTCCGGCCCTTGCCCCCCGCACTTTTCCGCAGTTACGGAGCCCGCGGCACCAAGACCGTATTCTACTGTATGCATACTATCTTTACAACCATTTTTGATGTGTGTGGCGCTGGAATTGTGGCGACACCACAGCCCCAAAGATGGCAACCCCGCTTGTACATAGCCAAGTTTGTGGCATAGAAACATGGTACAGTGTACCCCAAAACGGCCCCTATAACACCCATCAAATGATAATATCCTCCATACCATGCACCAGGGCAATCTGCAGGGTACCCTCCACACGCCCAAACACAAAAAACCGCGCACACAAACACCAGCGAACGCGCGTACGCGCGCATGCATACCCACCCTCCCCTCTATAAGCTAAAGAAGCATTTCGGAAAAGACCTGACGAAAACGCCGTTTTCCCGGCCCTTGCCCCCCGCACTTTTCCGCAGTTACGGAGCCCGCGGCACCAAGACCGTATTCTACTGTATGCATACTATCTTTACAACCATTTTTGATGTGTGTGGCGCTGGAATTGTGGCGACACCACAGCCCCAAAGATGGCAACCCCGCTTGTACATAGCCAAGTTTGTGGCATAGAAACATGGTACAGTGTACCCCAAAACGGCCCCTATAACACCCATCAAATGATAATATCCTCCATACCATGCACCAGGGCAATCTGCAGGTACCCTCCACACGCCCAAACAACAAAAAACCGCGCACACAAACACCAGCGAACGCGCGTACGCGCGCATGCATACCCACCCTCCCCTCTATAAGCTAAAGAAGCATTTCGGAAAAGACCTGACGAAAACGCCGTTTTCCGGCCCTTGCCCCCCGCACTTTTCCGCAGTTACGGAGCCCGCGGCACCAAGACCGTATTCTACTGTATGCATACTATCTTTACAACCATTTTTGATGTGTGTGCGCTGGAATTGTGGCGACACCACAGCCCCAAAGATGGCAACCCCGCTTGTACATAGCCAAGTTTGTGGCATAGAAACATGGTACAGTGTACCCCAAAACGGCCCCTATAACACCCATCAAATGATAATATCCTCCATACCATGCACCAGGGCAATCTGCAGGTACCCTCCACACGCCCAAACACAAAAAACCGCGCACACAAACACCAGCGAACGCGCGTACGCGCGCATGCATACCCACCCTCCCCTATAAAGCTAAAGAAGCATTTCGGAAAAGACCTGACGAAAACGCCGTTTTCCGGCCCTTGCCCCCCGCACTTTTCCGCAGTTACGGAGCCCGCGGCACCAAAGATTCACGTATCTACTTTACAACTTTTGTTTAAACCTTTTTGTGGGGACCCAAGCCTAGAGGCAACCACCCAGCCTTGGCAACCGTTTGTAAAACCAGTTTGTGGTACGCAAAAGTCCTTACACCCAAAGGATAATAACACCTCAATAATATCCCAGGCAATCTGCAGGGTACCTCCACAGCCCACACAAAAAACCCGCACAAAAACACCAGCAAACGCGCGTACGCGCGCATGCAACCCACCCCCCCTCTATAACCTAAAGCTATTTCGGAAAAACCACGAAAACGCCGTTTTCCGGCCCTTGCCCCCCACTTTTCCGCAGTTACGGAGCCCGCGGCACCAAACCGTATTCTACTGTATGCATACTATCTTTACAACTTTTGTTGTGTGGCTGGAATGTGCGAATGGCGCACCAATCAACCCCAATAGAGGCAATCTCGTGCATACATGCCAGTTTAGTGGCATAAGGACCATGATAACAGTGTAACTCAAAACGCCCCTATACCATCAAAGGGAATCTCCAGGTACCACTCACACGGCCAATACACGAAAAACTCCGCCACCCAAACACAACAAAACCGCGCGCGCAGCAAACCCACGCCGACGCCTAGTCAAGAAGCATTCCAACACACCTACAATAAGCCTATACCGCCTTGCCGCAAAGACCTTGACGAAACGCTCGTTACCGGCCCGTTGCCCCAAGACGTATTCACTGTTAGCATACACTTACCGACCTTTATTGATGTATGCATGGACTTTGTTACAACCATTTTGCGCCGAAGATGGCTGAATTGGGCGTACCAAGCCCAAGTTGGCAACGAAACATGTACGTACACCCAAAGGTCCCTATAACAACAATGTAATTAACACCACAAAGGCAACCATACCCCTCAACGATACAACCTACAAAAACCGCGCACACACACCAGCGAAGCCGTACGCGCGCATACCCTCCCACCCCAATAACAAAGAAAGCACTTTACGAAAAACCTACGAAACGCCGTTTCCGCCGCTTGCCCCCCATTCCGCCATTACGAGCGCAAAGAAGCGTATTTACGTATGATACTATCTTACAACCATTTTGATGTGTGGGCCTGGAATTGCGACCCACAGCCACTTAGTGCGAACCCCGCTGTCAGCCAGTCTGTGGCATAGAAACGATGTACTGTGTACGCAAAACTATCTTTAAACCATCTTTATGATGTGTTCGCTCGAATTGTGGCGACACCACAGGCCAAAGATGGCAACCCCGCATGACAAAACCCAATTTGGACATAGAAACAGGTACAGTGCACCCAAAACGCCCCTACACCCATAAATGATAAAAGTCATACCAAATGACCGGGAACTGACAGGGTCCTCCCCGCCCAACCACAAAAAAACTTTCCGCACGTTACGAACACCAGCGAACGCAGCGTTCACGCCATGCATACCATTACACCATTTATTAAGGCTAAAGAATTGTGGGAAACAGCTGCCGAAAATGAACCCCGTTTTACGAGCCAATTTGCGGCATTTAATGGTCAGTGGACGCCAACGGGCCCAAACACCCTAAATGATAATTACTCATACTTTCAAGCAACTCATATTCTCACACTGTGTGAGCACGGAAATGGCGACACCAACACCACCAAAGGCAACGCCGCTTGTCATACCAAGCCTCTTTGCATAAGAACATTGGTAAAGTGTCCGAAAACGGCCCTATCACCCTCTGCCCAAAAAAAAAAAAAAAAAAAAAAAAAAAAAAAAAAAAAAAAAAAAAAAAAAAAAAATATCCTCCATACCATGCACCAGGGCAATCTGCAGGGTACCCTCCACACGCCCAAACACAAAAAACCGCGCACACAAACACCAGCGAACGCGCGTACGCGCGCATGCATACCCACCCTCCCCTCTATAAGCTAAAGAAGCATTTCGGAAAAGACCTGACGAAAACGCCGTTTTCCGGCCCTTGCCCCCCGACTTTTCCGCAGTTACGGAGCCCGCGGCACCAAGACCGTATTCTACTGTATGCATACTATCTTTACAACCATTTTTGATGTGTGTGGCGCTGGAATTGTGGCGACACCACAGCCCCAAAGATGGCAAACCCCGCTTGTACATAGCCAAGTTTGTGGCATAGAAACATGGTACAGTGTACCCCAAAACGGCCCCTATAACACCCATCAAATGATAATATCCTCCAATACATGCACCAGGGCAATCTGCAGGGTACCCTCCACACGCCCAAACACAAAAAACCGCGCACACAAACACCAGCGAACGCGCGTACGCGCGCATGCATACCCACCCTCCCCTCTATAAGCTAAAGAAGCATTTCGGAAAAGACCTGACGAAAACGCCGTTTTCCGGCCCTTGCCCCCGCACTTTTCCGCAGTTACGGAGCCCGCGGCACCAAGACCGTATTCTACTGTATGCATACTATCTTTACAACCATTTTTGATGTGTGTGGCGCTGGAATTGTGGCGACACCACAGCCCCAAAGATGGCAACCCCGCTTGTACATAGCCAAGTTTGTGGCATAGAAACATGGTACAGTGTACCCCAAAACGGCCCCTATAACACCCATCAAATGATAATATCCTCCATACCATGCACCAGGGCAATCTGCAGGGGACCCTCCACACGCCCAAACACAAAAAACCGCGCACACAAACACCAGCGAACGCGCGTACGCGCGCATGCATACCCACCCTCCCCCTATATAAGCTAAAGAAGCATTTCGGAAAAGACCTGACGAAAACGCCGTTTTCCGGCCCTTGCCCCCCGCACTTTTCCGCAGTTACGGAGCCCGCGGCACCAAGACCGTATTCTACTGTATGCATACTATCTTTACAACCATTTTTTGTGTGTGGCGCTGAATTGTGGCGACACCACAGCCCCAAAGATGGCAACCCCGCTTGTACATAGCCAAGTTTGTGGCATAGAAACATGGTACAGTGTACCCCAAAACGGCCCCTATAACACCCATCAAATGATAATATCCTCCATACCATGCACCAGGGCAATCTGCAGGGTACCCTCCACACGCCCAAACACAAAAAACCGCGCACACAAACACCAGCGAACGCGCGTACGCGCGCATGCATACCCACCCTCCCCTCTATAAGCTAAAGAAGCATTTCGGAAAAGACCTGACGAAAACGCCGTTTTCCGGCCCTTGCCCCCCGCACTTTTCCGCAGTTACGGAGCCCGCGGCACCAAGACCGTATTCTACTGTATGCATACTATCTTTACAACCATTTTTGATGTGTGTGGCGCTGGAATTGTGGCGACACCACAGCCCCAAAGATGGCAACCCCGCTTGTACATAGCCAAGTTTGTGGCATAGAAACATGGTACAGTGTACCCCAAAACGGCCCCTATAACACCCATCAAATGATAATATCCTCCATACCATGCACCAGGGCAATCTGCAGGGTACCCTCCACACGCCCAAACACAAAAAAACCGCGCACACAAACACCAGCGAACGCGCGTACGCGCGCATGCATACCCACCCTCCCCTCTATAAGCTAAAGAAGCATTTCGGAAAAGACCTGACGAAAACGCCGTTTTCCGGCCCTTGCCCCCCGCACTTTTCCGCAGTTACGGAGCCCGCGGCACCAAGACCGTATTCTACTGTATGCATACTATCTTTACAACCATTTTTGATGTGTGTGGCGCTGGAATTGTGGCGACACCACAGCCCCAAAGATGGCAACCCCGCTTGTACATAGCCAAGTTTGTGGCATAGAAACATGGTACAGTGTACCCCAAAACGGCCCCTATAACACCCATCAAATGATAATATCCTCCATACCATGCACCAGGGCAATCTGCAGGGTACCCTCCACACGCCCAAACACAAAAAAACCGCGCACACAAACACCAGCGAACGCGCGTACGCGCGCATGCATACCCACCCTCCCCTTATAAGCTAAAGAAGCATTTCGGAAAAGACCTGACGAAAACGCCGTTTTCCGGCCCTTGCCCCCCGCACTTTTCCGCAGTTACGGAGCCCGCGGCACCAAGACCGTATTCTACTGTATGCATACTATCTTTACAACCATTTTTGATGTGTGTGGCGCTGGAATTGTGGCGACACCACAGCCCCAAAGATGGCAACCCCGCTTGTACATAGCCAAGTTTGTGGCATAGAAACATGGTACAGTGTACCCCAAAACGGCCCCTATAACACCCATCAAATGATAATATCCTCCATACCATGCACCAGGGCAATCTGCAGGGTACCCTCCACACGCCCAAACACAAAAAACCGCGCACACAAACACCAGCGAACGCGCGTACGCGCGCATGCATACCCACCCTCCCCTCTATAAGCTAAAGAAGCATTTCGGAAAAGACCTGACGAAAACGCCGTTTTCCGGCCCTTGCCCCCCGCACTTTTCCGCAGTTACGGAGCCCGCGGCACCAAGACCGTATTCTACTGTATGCATACTATCTTTACAACCATTTTGATGTGTGTGGCGCTGGAATTGTGGCGACACCACAGCCCCAAAGATGGCAACCCCGCTTGTACATAGCCAAGTTTGTGGCATAGAAACATGGTACAGTGTACCCCAAAACGGCCCCTATAACACCCATCAAATGATAATATCCTCCATACCATGCACCAGGGCAATCTGCAGGGTACCCTCCACACGCCCAAACACAAAAAACCGCGCACACAAACACCAGCGAACGCGCGTACGCGCGCATGCATACCCACCCTCCCCTATAAAGCTAAAGAAGCATTTCGGAAAAGACCTGACGAAAACGCCGTTTTCCGGCCCTTGGCCCCCCGCACTTTCCCGCATTACGGACCCGCGCACAAGAGACGGTAATAAAAAAAAAAAAAAAAAAAAATAAAAAAAAAAAAAAAAAAAAAAAAAAAAAAAAAAAAAATCTACTGTAATGCATACTACTTTACAACCATTTTTGATGTGTGTGGCACTGGAATTGTGCGAACCACCACAGCCCCAAAGATGCAACCCCGCTTGTACAGAGCCAAGTTTGGGCAATAGGAAACATGGTACAGTGAACCCTGACAAAACGCCCTACACACCCATCAAATGATAATATCTCTACAAGATATCATGCACCAGGGCAATCTGCCAGGGTACCCTCCACACGCCCAAACACAAAGAACGCGCACACAAACACCAACACAAAGAAGGAACTTACGCACCAACAGCACACAAACCTACCCATAACAATCAAGCGAGATAAAGACTAAACACAACCAGACATGAATAAGCACCCAACACCAGCCATAAAACTAAATCAAAAGCGACAGAACGCTAACACACGAGCACCAACATACCACAACCAAATAATCACCCACCAAACAACAAAGAACTACGAACACACAAACAAACAACATCAACCCCAATCCACAACCAACCCCTAACATCATCAACCACACCACCCAGTATCGAACCAACACAACGACCCACAGTCAGAATAAACAGGCAACCATATAAAAAACCCTTTAAACAAACCAAAGAGCACCGACAACCGTACCCCGCCCACCAACAACTATACCAAAACACATCATCCCCCACCACAACCAACCACCAAGAAATCACTACAAAACACAATCATCACCCACAACGCAACAACAAACAAACACAAGAACAACAAAAACAACATAGCACCACACGAACAACCTTAAGACACAAAAAACACAATCAACACACACCGTCAGCAAAAATCAAAACAGACCACAGCACCTAAAACCCGAAACACACACCAACAGACAAAATCGAAAAAAACAAAACGCTCAACACATACCAACACAACCACCAAATTACTACCAAGCCAAAGTAAGAACCGCAACAACACAAAGCACAAATTCCGAAATAAGCACACATTCAACAAAAACAAACCAGCGAGTAAAGCAACATAACAACTACACCACACGCCACACACAGCCACGATGTCGAAACAAGAACCGATAAGCAATGAACAGCAAACCAAGAAGCAGCACAACCCACATACACACAAGTCAGCCCTCACTCAATGATGACACATACATCACCAGTCTCAACGAGCATGAAATGACACCAAGTAACAACACACCCAATCAGGCAACAACTCATCAACCAACCAAGCACACTAACACACACTAACACCACCACACTAACCAAACCCGACAACCAAGACGTCAATCAAACAACCAATAAAAAACAACAAAACCCCGTATAACCCACAATAAACACACATAAAAACCAAAACAAAACACACAATTCGCGGTAGATAAACCAAACCACCCACTGAAGCCCACACAACCGATCAAAGCCACACACCAGGCAAAAACATAACCACAAAAAAACAACCCAAAAAACCCACCCCACATACGAGGCACCACCAACAGAAAAATACACACTATACGGCAAACTGGACCACCACGCAACACACAACGCCACACCCGCTCGAGCCATACACACCAACAAGCAAAAATGACTCACGCTACAACAACACCCAGCACAAAAACCACCGACAACAACCTAAACAAACATTCAACGATATAAACAAGCCAAAACCACCAATACCGACAATAACAACAAACCTAAATAAAACCTAGCAGAACAGCACCACAGCAACACCACAACAGCAACACATGACACAAGCGCCACTCTACCAACAACACACAACGCCTCAAACCCCCATATCAATCACAAACCTCCCCATACTAACAACACCCACATAACACACAACAGAACAGAGAGACACCTAAGAATACATACCAACTGACCATAAAACCATAAAGCAGCACCAAATACAAACGAAACCATAACATCACAACCCGAATACACAACTACTAAAAAACAAACCAAGACACTCCACACCATCCACCCACAAAACCATACCCCACACAACTAAAGAAAACCAGAACGACTACACACCCACACCCCAGACACAACAGCAAAGACCATAAACCACCCCACTCAGCATAAAAAAACCATCAAAAAAAACTGCGAAAAAGAACACCAACGACCAAACACACACCAAAATCAAACGCAAGCAAACAAACCAGCACTACAAACACCGCCGTAACCCCACTCAGGAAAACATTCAAACCCTGCACAGCATAGTGTAAACACATTGACACAAACGCAGGCACAAACACGAACACACCCAACAGTCACCTAGCAAACACACCGCAAACCAAAACCGTGTAAAAGAATCTAATCATAGGTCACCGAAACACAAACACTCAGTTGCCACAGATTCCAACACATCGCGTAACCCAAAACGTACCAACACAACCCCACCCCCAAACAACCAATACCACTCCCCAGACACACGCACAAATCACTAGCCCACAGCTCCACCACCAACCAGTCCCCAACCACACGACAAAACACATACACCCACCAAGCACATAAACAGAAATCCCAATAATGACACAAACAGTGCACACATGACAACACAAAACACACCACAAGCACAAACCACACAAGAAACAACCAAAACACACATCACGATCACAATAAATAACAAATCCCCACTCAACACCGGAATAAACGCAAAATCGAAAAAGACCCATTCGAATGCACCACACAATTACACCATGAACCAAAAACCCACACAACAGCATCACAAATTAAACGATCGAACCAAACAGTGAAGAAGGCCCGGGCACAGCCAAGACAGCACCAAAACACCAAAACATCCACGGACCAAGACAAACACCCTATACAGCAACCTGCAACGCACCAGGAAAAAAAAACAACACCACTAGCGAACCACAATTACACAGCCCAACCACAACCAAGACGTAAACCTACGCAACGCAGACCACACCACCACAATCCTATGACCCCTCCCCCAGACCCACGAAATCTCGCAAAGCACCGAAGCCAACCCACATAATCACCACAAACAGACAACTATCGCATCAACACGGAAACCACCCTACTGAACCCCAAACACAAATCAAAATACACACAACGAAACCAACCCTACCAAATCCGCAGATAACAAAGCGAACAAACCAACCCGAAACAATCACACTCAACAACAACAAACCTAACTGCACCCAAACACCACCAAGAACCGGGATAGACAAACGCACACAAGACACAAACAGGAAAGTTGGGGGGAGGGGGGGGTGGGAGGGGGGGTGGGGGGGGGGGGGGGGGGGGGGGGGGGGGGCAGCCTAAAACCCACCAACAGTAACCCCCAAACACCACAAGAACAAAACTACACCCCACAACAGGAATCCTAACCAAACAAGCAGACCCGAACATGCGCAAATACATACCAGTACCAATACCCACGAACACTCAATAAAATAACAACACACAAGAACCAAACAGCCCAAACACAACCCCAATCATCATCCTAAACTAGTGCCCCGAAGCCGTTCATAGTCAACCCCCCAAAACGCCAAGACCCCGTAAGCAAAAGCCCACGCCCCCACCCACCAATCAAGAACGTCGCCCACACCGCACAGAACACGACCAAACAGACCAGAAATCCCCCACACCACACTTCTTAAACACCCCACAACCCCCTGACAGCCACAAACTACCACTACCACAAACGCCCATAACACCCCATCTTCACCCCCCCCGCACCCTCCACACCTCAGCTACACCCCAGCACCCCACTCAGCCGCAACAAACGGAGCAGCCCCACAGACGAAAAACCACCAAAACCCCCCGTAAACCGAAAAAACCTACTGTGATCTTCTCAAACAGAAAAAAAACCACAACGAGCAGGGCACCTCACTAACACACATAATCACAGACCAACACCCCAAGGCACAGAGCAGCCAAAGCCCAAACATTAGCGCACCACAACAGCAACAACCCAGGACACACAACCCCTAGACGACCCCCACAGCACCACCAAAAACCACACCACCCCGCATCCGCGCAAGATAACGGTTCCAACCTCAACCACACAATCTTAATATAGGAAAACGTCAACCCGAACCAGCACAACGAACACTCAGCACGCGCACCTCCAGCCATCGACGCGCACTGAACCCACCACGTAAACACGGCCAGCCAGCACCGTACACTACACAATACCGCCAGCCATCCACTAGCCACAAGCAAAACACAACAACAAACAAAGCCACCCCGAACAACCCACCATCACCCAAACACCGAAACACTCGAAGAACGACACCCACATAAGACGACACAAACACAAACACCCCACCATCAGCACGCACAACAAGCCTAACCCCCAACCAGGCAAAAAACCGCCAACGCAAACAACACGACCCCAACTACAACAAAATAACATAAACACCAGAGACCCAAAAAACAGCCCCAAAACACACACACAAACCACACATCAAGTCACAGCCAAACCCCCAGCTCACAAAACCAGCCCTAGTACAAACCCACGCAACATACAACAGGTACAACACTACACACACTAACTCAATACACACGCCACAACATACCACCTAACAACACGACCAAAGGCACCACAACTCCATGCAGAAACCCAACCACATAACACAAAACTATCAACGAAACAAAAGCCAATAAATCCACATCACGCCCACAAATGAAAAGCAAAACATTCCCCCCGACTTGTATCTTGCAACACCACCGCTACACAAACTGCCCATTCCCCTAAAAAGATAACGACAGACACGAAAACAAACCAAAAAAAAACAATCCTCGATCTGTGAGCCAGACTACAATTCCCACTAAAAACTACCACACACACGTCGCATTCACCACCCATCCACGACTGCTGTACTACAAACCACACACCTCCATCACCCACCCCCTCCACACAACCAATCACCCCACCAAACAGAACATCCAATCACCAAACGCCCACGCTAAAAGACCCCAACAACAGATATCAACGATACCGAACTGAGCAAGACACCAAATACAACCAAACACTCAGACGCGCTGCACGTACACCCAGCAACAGATAAACGTAACACCCAAGCAGCAGAAAACAACCAACCACAACCACAAACACAACCAAACAACCAATACACACAAACCACAGACCAGGTCACGCATACACAAAAGCATCAACAATCCTAACAACAAATACAAGCTAAAGCCACAACCAACAAAGCCAAAAAACAAAAACAACCCAAAACAAAATAAACACGAAAGCATACTTCCCAGGACTAAACCCACCCCAACCATACAACAACAAGCAACAAACACTAAAGCAAATAACACTCAAACAACAAGCACGACCTCAACCAAACAATAACAAGACACAACCAAAATGCAAACAACACCCCACAACACAACCGAGCCCACACATCCACAAAACAAACAACACGGATCCACCAAAACAAGACAAACAGAAGCACCACTCCACAAAAAAAACATTCAACTCCCCAACACAATCAAAACCAAGCACGGACAACACTACAGCACACACCAACAGACCATAGACACAAGCCTCACCGCACACAACCATCACAAAACAATACCTCCAACCACCCAAACCACGAAGACAAAACCAAAAAAACCGCCGCCAACCAACCAATGCACAACCAACACCACACAGACACCCCACCAGACACACCCGCTAGACAAAAACACGTCCCAGCAAAGCTCACCAACACGACTTAGCAACAACAACCCAAACCAACAAACACCCAAATCCACACCCTAAAACCATCAGAACGACAAACCAAACAAACCAAGAAAAACACCCCACTCAACAATCTAAAATACCAACCCACACTAAACAGAAGCCCCCAAAAACCACATACAGCCACAAAATCAAACCAACCGAAAACATATAACCCCTACCGCAGCACAAAGCGCACACATAAAAGAACACTGAAACACCTCAATAACTCACCAAACGCCCACCCATACCCAAATACCACGAAGCAGCCATCGAAGTACAAACAACGACAAAACAACCATTACAAAACAAGTCAACCACCCACCACAACACCAACCATCATAAACAACCACCACACAAAACGACTACAAACATAGGCAACCCGGGAAAACGAGCGCACCAATAATCAACCATCGGATGCAAACACACCAAAACACTATAACAACTCCATTTCACTCCCCGAGACCAGGACACTCAATACAAAAACCACAGCAAAGACACCCACACCTAAACCACTAACAGATACGCACAAATAACTAAGAACACCTAACCGCCAGCAGAACAATTCTCCACGGCACCTGAAGACGACAACAACATTTCCCCGCTGCAGAGCCAGCGGCAAACTACGCCAGCCACACACACCCATACACACAGACACAGCACCGTCAACAAGTCGACAACACCGCCAGCAACCCACCAATACAACCCTAGCAGCACGTACAACCAAGACAACACTCAACCCCAACAAAGCAACACACGAACATACCCACCCAGCAAACAACACCCACACTACACAGCACCAAACACACACCGAAACCCAAACCAACAACAAAACAAAAGGCACAAAAACATAAGGACAAAGCACAATAAGCGTCAACACTATCCCCAACCAAACCACGATTATAACCAACACCTCAGAACACAGTCACACACACACCCACAAGACCGTCGGAAAACCATTAAACATACGCACACAATCCCAAGCCACACAACCCCCACCCCACTCCGAACAAACACAAGCAAGCCCCAACCACAACTTCCAAGTAAAACCAAACAAAGAATGAGTCTAAAGCCACAAAAACCAACAACACATAACCACAAAACGACCAAAACATCAAATCTAAAACCTGAATCCAGACACAGGCATCAACAAAACGAATCCACCACAACAAACGCACAACTGCCCAACATCACAATAACGGACAGTATCCCATCCAACACACTTATAAAAGAAAGCAAAAAAGAACCAAACACCAAACCAACAATCACAACAACCACTAAACGAGCAACCACAAAAACACGATCAACCACCACACATCAACGTCAAACCATCCTAGACAATCACCCCTACAGCAACAAAAACCAACAACAACCCACCACAACATTCAACTCAAGCATTCAACAACAAACAATACAACAGAGACAGAATTCACTCAAAGACATATAACCACACAATCCTAAACACTTAAGCACAGGCAGTGCACGAACGCAACTGAAATGAAAAATAAACCGAAGCTACTACATACCTTCACCACGACGTACCAAAAGACTCCACGCCACCACCGGACCTGCAAGCAAAGAAACGCCCCAACTATGCCACAAAAAACAAGCACAACACAAAAACATCACCCAGAGCCACGTACAAAAGAATCCCCTACAACAACCGACAAAACGGACAAACACCCGTCGAACAACCATACGACAGCAGCACCCAAAAAAGCGCCCACATACCAAACAGACACAGTTACCAGAGCACCAACCATCCGGAAACCACACAACAGACCACCGTACACACCACAACACCCCAAACCCACACATCACACCCACCAACCTCGAAGCCACCCACACAACAACATAACCACAACATCCCCGCACGAAAGCCACCACCCACGACGTTCAACCAAAACCGCACCAAACCGATGACATCGAAAACGCGCAGAGGGCGAATGCTACACCAAATACACTACACAACGACATGAAACCCGAACACACCACCACGAAAACACAAACTAACGAGCAACTATAACCAGACCACACACTAATGACTCAAAAAGCAACCAGCCACAAGACGCATTCACACAAGACAAAAACAAAACCACGACACAATCAAGACGAATACCAAACGGCAGCAAAAACTATAGCACCAACAACCAATTAGCAACCGACAATCACGCAGAGACCGAAACTAGACAACAACCAGCAAAAGTACAAACCAGCACCGAAAACTACACAAGACCCAACAGAAACCGCCAAACGACGACAATTACTTGAAGAACACCGCTTAGAACACAGAAGGCCGACACACTCTCATTCAAGCATTACAAAAATGTCTAGCAAAGCACTCGGTAACACCCCCACAGCAGCAAAAAGAGAGACTGAACACAGCCAACCAAAACAACGGACCATAACAAAAGCGAAGCCAAAGATCAGCATGGCTTGAGTGTGGGGGTGGGTGCAAAATCCGCACAACACGACAACCAAAGCACGACCATCTACCACCAACCAAAAAGCACGCCCAAACGAGCAAAACCATTGACCAACAAGCACAAAAGCAAATCGTACAAACTAGAACTACATAAAGACCAAAACCAAACAGCACCGCAAAACATAACAACCACCACGACAGCAACAATAATTAAAAACAACTTCAGTAAATACTAACACAAACGCACAACGATCAAGCAACAAACACAAATTCACAAGACCAAGCCCGCAAAAGCATTCAAACAAAACAAAAAACCCAACAAATCCAGCACAAAAAAACAACCAACAACTGACAAACAACGACCCATAAAGACCAAGAAGACACCAAAAAACAAAAATAGGCCCAACAACCAAAACTAACTAAGCCAGAAAAAGAAGCTACCCACACACACAAGAACACCCAATCATACAATGACGTGAAACAAAGAAAATCCAACAAACGTGGCGCACCAGAAACCACGAGAGCCAATACCTAAGCCGGCATAACGTACTGCCACCAAAATGAACAGAGCCTACCCCCCAAAACCACTCTGAAACCTAACCCACAACAGCCTAAACTAGAACAAATCTCAGCCAACTAAAAAGCACAGAACAAAAATAGCGCATCAAACATCTACACTCTACACGGAGCCAACGCACAGAACCACATAACGGAACAAAAACCCCCATCACGATCTATCCCACCTAAACACCCACCCGGAACACAAAATACCCATACGCACACTAATCCTCACGATACATGTCACACACCCTATACAAATACACTACCACCCGCCAGGACATACCACGCAGCTACGAACACACCAAGAACCGCGCACACAAACACCGACAGCACGTGACTCAACACGACCGGGAAGCTAGAGCAGCACGGACACACAGCCATCCCTCATCCACCGGGACGAAAAACTAGATATGACGAAAGGACAATCAACCAACCGACCGAAACACATACAAGATATTACGAAATCTACCAACTATCTCAAACGAACACCAAACCAGACTCAAACTACATGATGATAGTACCGCAAGAACCCAAAACCCAAGAAGACACGACCCAGGAGAAAACACACGATCAACCACCCAATCCACATCCCAGCAACGCCCAGAGGCGACACACATGAACTAGCACCAGCCAACCGACACACACCAAATGCAGCACCACGACATAAGAGCCACACAAGTTACAATCGCAAAGTGCTGCAAATACCACATCAAAACGCCAACCAGCCCACAAACAGCTAGGCAAAGCATACAAAACACGACCCAGACCAGTATCACAAACCGATCTCACAAAGACGAGACGCGGGAAGAAACCAAACTGACATGCCCGTACGACACACGCTGCCAATCAGCGCTACCTTCAAACAACCCAAGACCACAGCCGGGCACCCACCCAATAACCGAGCACCACGAACCACACAACAGAACAACCATACGACCAACCACCGGAATAAAGCCCTCCCACACCGCGCAATACGCGCACAGGCAGAGCCCATATTTAAACCCCACACAGCACAAAACCAACGCTTGAAATAATCTCATAACACCCGCAACAATCAGAACGCCCCTTGAACCCACCTCAACCAAGTACCTACAGGCCTCGAATCACAAAACGCACCGCACACGCAACAACAACAAATAAAGACCACCATGACCAATCAACAGACACCCAAACACTCCGAACGTCCACGACAATGCACACTAAGCCGACAACCGGACACACCAACAAAAATAACGGACCACAGTCAAAACAGACCGTATCACCATACCAAACGTAAACCCGACAAAGCATCAAAGCAACCCAAAACCATTATCCGAACACCACCAGCAACAAATCACCTCTAAATACAACAAATGACCCCACAAACCCCATCCAAATCGTACACCCAATCTAGCGCAAGATAGTCGGAAGACACAAACTAATCACCCAACGATCAGACAGCAGTGTCTACAATACTAGCAGCGCACTAAACAATCAACCCATACACACAAACATGCGCCCACGACAGACAGAACGATACATGCGATTCGTAAAGCAACCCACGGTAGCACACAAAACCTACGAACACAGTAATGCACCACCACCAACCAGGACAAGCGACCACTCCCCAAACCAACAAACAACCACGAGACAAAACAATCCTCGGCATAAACCATGCGATAGGACAGCCGGGAACTCCCACACCACAGCACACCCAACCAACTACTTCAGACCAGGCGACCGACACGTAAATCAAACGACAACCCGAATTATGATCTACCAGAGAATCACAGCGAACCCGGAGAACAAAGCCTCCGATAAGCAAGCCCAACTCCCCCGACGCTTCCTCTCAACCCGCTCTACCATACCGACCCCACATAGATACCAGACCACAGGGGCACAGGCCCAGCCACTTGCGTAGCACATCAGGCGAACACGGTAAAACGCTCCAACAAAATGAGTAACCCGCGACGAGACGATTACAACTCCGAAGACCGGCCTCAAAACCTACAACAACGACCACCGTTCAGAACAACCCACCAACAATAAAGGCCAAGACCACGATTCAACAACCCAGGACTCACCAAACAAACACTCACTCTGGCACCCAAAGATCAGTAGCGCAGGGCCCCTCCCTACAAACCAGCGACACACGCAATAACAACCACTCCGACAACCACTGGAGCACCCCAAACCCGATGCCCCACAGAACGGACCAGACAACACCCCAACACGGTAGCAAGCTAGCCGCCAGACAACAAACCCAGACGAGTCCCGATGGGTGTGGGGGGGGGTAGGGTGAGCACGACCGACACTTGCCAACTAACTGCTACAAAATCAGATCAGCCGTAGCGGACACCAAATCAACCGATCTGAACACCACAGCAAGAACAACTCAGAAGGAGCAACGCAACCCAACCACAGCCTAAACACTAGGCGAGCGAACCATGAGGACCCACAACTAACATAACACACACAAAAGCAGCCACCAATCGGGTTAACTAAGCACAAACCCGCGGGAACAGAAAGGCAACGCTCTGCTCAAGACACAACACAAAAGCAACCCCCGACCAAAACAGTCGAACCAAGCACAGCCTCAAAAAGCCACAAACACAAACCACACACACGGACATCAGTAACGCCCAACTACTTACACCACTAGACCGCTGGGCACCAAGCGCCCCAAGCAACCCGAATGCACCAGTAAAAAAGGGTGGAATAACACCTCCCAACAACGGAGTACATACAGAACATCAACACAACACCACCATACTAACACAAACCCACACCACACCCGATACATACTAAGACACCCCAACCAACGCAAACCGATCAATCCACTCGCAACGAAGCAGGGACGATAAGCCAACAATATCAAGAAACTCCGCAGATAACTGAGTGCACACCTCAGCATCAAACAGTATCCGCCAGCACACGCGTCACCCATAACAAAAATCCCAAGGCGACGGCCAGCACTAGGGCGCAACACCAAATGGAAGAAGGAGATCACTATAGACAAACACAAGCAGTACACACCAACATCCTCCGTAACTACCAGAAATAGAGACCAAGAAATCAAAAACACACGGACACAACAGCAATTAGCAAACACCAGAACAAATGTGCCAGGGAAAACACAAGGTACACAAACAACCTCTAAAACAGTCCAAGACGATAAAGCGAGCAAACTGGCAGCGGCCAAACAAACAACAACTACAAACAGGAACCAATCAGCCCTACATCAGAACGCCAAAAGACGAGGGAGAAGAACACCACCCCCCTCCCGACCGGACTCCTTCACACTGCATTCCATCAAGGCTTACATTGCAATCAACTTAGACCCCCGGACGAGAGCGCGAACGAGGCGCTCACAACGGGTCACAAGATCCTAGACTCGAGCACAGCACCACCATAGAGCAAAGCCTACACACGGGAAGAACACTGCTAAGACGACAACAAAAAACTACCAAACAAACAATCGACGAACCAACTACCACCAACAACGAACATCAAACACACTCATTATCCACAAATACACCATCCACCACGCAGGAACGCACAAAAAAGATCACGAACTACAAGATAAAGCGACCAAACACAAGTCAAGAGAACTCCGTACACTGGAACAACACAAAAAAGCACCCAGAACAAGCCCGACTACACACAAACCAACTCCACATAGAATCACCATCAACACACTATACCACAGCCCCTAGACACACACACCACAAACAACGCTAATGAACACAAAAAAGACCAACCCCGACCAAAAACAACAACAAGCATTAACCACAACAATCACCAGATACATTTAACAGAAACAGACGCATCACCAACACAGACACACAGCACCACACAGCACTAACAAATCAAACAAAGCATCAACAAACACCAGCGCAACAAAACAGACCAACAAACCAAAACAAAAACATCGTAATCCGACAAACCAAACACCAACTCAAGACAAAAAAACCAACAACAGTAAGCCGTACGATACCAGACACAGACGAAGAAAACAACAACAACATAGAACGAAGCTAAACAAAGCTAAAAATTCAAAAGTATGACAAAACACTGCCACAGCTCAGACACCAGCACAGACAACTCGCACCTCAATATTACACGGAGAAATAAACAGACACGGACTATCCAAAAAGACAAACCAGAGACACACCACCAAAACAACTACGATATCAAAGCTACACAACTTAAACCGAGCACAACGAGAACGACCGAACTACCGGCAATCCCCATCCACACTAAGGAACAACACAAGCGATAGATACACAAGCAAGCGTAAAAGCGACCCCCACCACCCCCCCCCCCCCCCCCCCCCCCCCCCCCCCCCCCCCCCCCCCCCCCCCCCCCCCCCCCCCCCCCCCCCCCCCCCCCCCCCCCCACCCCCCCCCCCCCCCCCCCCCCCCCCCCCCCCCCCCCCCCCCCCCCCCCCCCCCCCCCCCCCCCCCCCCCCCACCCCCCCACCCCCCCCCCCCCCCCCCCCCCCCCCCCCCCCCCCACCCCCCCCCCCCCCCCCCCCCCTCCCCCCCCCCCCCCCCCCCCCCCCCCCCCCCCCCCCCCCCCCCCCCCCCCCCCCCCCCCCCCCCCCCCCCCCCCCCCCCCCCCCCCCCCCCCCCCCCCCCCCCCCCCCCCCCCCCCCCCCCCCCCCCCCCCCCCCCCCCCCCCCCCCCCCCCCCCCCCCCCCCCCCCCCCCCCCCCCCCCCCCCCCCCCCCCCCCCCCCCCCCCCCCCCCCCCCCCCCCCCCCCCCCCCCCCCCCCCCCCCCCCCCCCCCCCCCCCCCCCCCCCCCCCCACCCCCCCCCCCCCCCCCCCCCCCCCCCCCCCCCCCCCCCCCCCCCCCCCCCCCCCCCCCCCCCCCCCCCCCCCCCCCCCCCCCCCCCCCCCCCCCCCCCCCCCCCCCCCCCCCCCCCCCCCCCCCCCCCCCCCCCCCCCCCCCCCCCCCCCCCCCCCCCCCCCCCCCCCCCCCCCCCCCCCCCCCCCCCCCCCCCCCCCCCCCCCCCCCCCCCCCCCCCCCCCCCCCCCCCCCCCCCCCCCCCCCCCCCCCCCCCCCCCCCCCCCCCCCCCCCCCCCCCCCCCCCCCCCCCCCCCCCCCCCCCCCCCCCCCCCCCCCCCCCCCCCCCCCCCCCCCCCCCCCCCCCCCCCCCCCCCCCCCCCCCCCCCCCCCCCCCCCCCCCCCCCCCCCCCCCCCCCCCCCCCCCCCCCCCCCCCCCCCCCCCCCCCCCCCCCCCCCCCCCCCCCCCCCCCCCCCCCCCCCCCCCCCCCCCCCCCCCCCCCCCCCCCCCCCCCCCCCCCCCCCCCCCCCCCCCCCCCCCCCCCCCACCCCCCCCCCCCCCCCCCCCCCCCCCCCCCCCCCCCCCCCCCCCCCCCCCCCCCCCCCCCCCCCCCCCCCCCCCCTCCCCCCCCCCCCCCCCCCCCCCCCCCCCCCCCCCCCCCCCCCCCCCCCCCCCCCCCCCCCCCCCCCCCCCCCCCCCCCCCCCCCCCCCCCCCCCCCCCCCCCCCCCCCCCCCCCCCCCCCCCCCCCCCCCCCCCCCCCCCCCCCCCCCCCCCCCCCCCCCCCCCCCCCCCCCCCCCCCCCCCCCCCCCCCCCCCCCCCCCCCCCCCCCCCCCCCCCCCCCCCCCCCCCCCCCCCCCCCCCCCCCCCCCCCCCCCCCCCCCCCCCCCCCCCCCCCCCCCCCCCCCCCCCCCCCCCCCCCCCCCCCCCCCCCCCCCCCCCCCCCCCCCCCCCCCCCCCCCCCCCCCCCCCCCCCCCCCCCCCCCCCCCCCCCCCCCCCCCCCCCCCCC
>CM060342.1:27565752-27585752 GCA_030674155.1 Stramonita haemastoma | reverse complement strand
CCCCCCCCCCCCCCCCCCCCCCCCCCCCCCCCCCCCCCCCCCCCCCCCCCCCCCCCCCCCCCCCCCCCCCCCCCCCCCCCCCCCCCCCCCCCCCCCCCCCCCCCCCCCCCCCCCCCCCCCCCCCCCCCCCCCCCCCCCCCCCCCCCCCCCCCCCCCCCCCCCCCCCCCCCCCCCCCCCCCCCCCCCCCCCCCCCCCCCCCCCCCCCCCCCCCCCCCCCCCCCCCCCCCCCCCCCCCCCCCCCCCCCCCCCCCCCCCCCCCCCCCCCCCCCCCCCCCCCCCCCCCCCCCCCCCCCCCCCCCCCCCCCCCCCCCCCCCCCCCCCCCCCCCCCCCCCCCCCCCCCCCCCCCCCCCCCCCCCCCCCCCCCCCCCCCCCCCCCCCCCCCCCCCCCCCCCCCCCCCCCCCCCCCCCCCCCCCCCCCCCCCCCCCCCCCCCCCCCCCCCCCCCCCCCCCCCCCCCCCCCCCCCCCCCCCCCCCCCCCCCCCCCCCCCCCCCCCCCCCCCCCCCCCCCCCCCCCCCCCCCCCCCCCCCCCCCCCCCCCCCCCCCCCCCCCCCCCCCCCCCCCCCCCCCCCCCCCCCCCCCCCCCCCCCCCCCCCCCCCCCCCCCCCCCCCCCCCCCCCCCCCCCCCCCCCCCCCCCCCCCCCCCCCCCCCCCCCCCCCCCCCCCCCCCCCCCCCCCCCCCCCCCCCCCCCCCCCCCCCCCCCCCCCCCCCCCCCCCCCCCCCCCCCCCCCCCCCCCCCCCCCCCCCCCCCCCCCCCCCCCCCCCCCCCCCCCCCCCCCCCCCCCCCCCCCCCCCCCCCCCCCCCCCCCCCCCCCCCCCCCCCCCCCCCCCCCCCCCCCCCCCCCCCCCCCCCCCCCCCCCCCCCCCCCCCCCCCCCCCCCCCCCCCCCCCCCCCCCCCCCCCCCCCCCCCCCCCCCCCCCCCCCCCCCCCCCCCCCCCCCCCCCCCCCCCCCCCCCCCCCCCCCCCCCCCCCCCCCCCCCCCCCCCCCCCCCCCCCCCCCCCCCCCCCCCCCCCCCCCCCCCCCCCCCCCCCCCCCCCCCCCCCCCCCCCCCCCCCCCCCCCCCCCCCCCCCCCCCCCCCCCCCCCCCCCCCCCCCCCCCCCCCCCCCCCCCCCCCCCCCCCCCCCCCCCCCCCCCCCCCCCCCCCCCCCCCCCCCCCCCCCCCCCCCCCCCCCCCCCCCCCCCCCCCCCCCCCCCCCCCCCCCCCCCCCCCCCCCCCCCCCCCCCCCCCCCCCCCCCCCCCCCCCCCCCCCCCCCCCCCCCCCCCCCCCCCCCCCCCCCCCCCCCCCCCCCCCCCCCCCCCCCCCCCCCCCCCCCCCCCCCCCCCCCCCCCCCCCCCCCCCCCCCCCCCCCCCCCCCCCCCCCCCCCCCCCCCCCCCCCCCCCCCCCCCCCCCCCCCCCCCCCCCCCCCCCCCCCCCCCCCCCCCCCCCCCCCCCCCCCCCCCCCCCCCCCCCCCCCCCCCCCCCCCCCCCCCCCCCCCCCCCCCCCCCCCCCCCCCCCCCCCCCCCCCCCCCCCCCCCCCCCCCCCCCCCCCCCCCCCCCCCCCCCCCCCCCCCCCCCCCCCCCCCCCCCCCCCCCCCCCCCCCCCCCCCCCCCCCCCCCCCCCCCCCCCCCCCCCCCCCCCCCCCCCCCCCCCCCCCCCCCCCCCCCCCCCCCCCCCCCCCCCCCCCCCCCCCCCCCCCCCCCCCCCCCCCCCCCCCCCCCCCCCCCCCCCCCCCCCCCCCCCCCCCCCCCCCCCCCCCCCCCCCCCCCCCCCCCCCCCCCCCCCCCCCCCCCCCCCCCCCCCCCCCCCCCCCCCCCCCCCCCCCCCCCCCCCCCCCCCCCCCCCCCCCCCCCCCCCCCCCCCCCCCCCCCCCCCCCCCCCCCCCCCCCCCCCCCCCCCCCCCCCCCCCCCCCCCCCCCCCCCCCCCCCCCCCCCCCCCCCCCCCCCCCCCCCCCCCCCCCCCCCCCCCCCCCCCCCCCCCCCCCCCCCCCCCCCCCCCCCCCCCCCCCCCCCCCCCCCCCCCCCCCCCCCCCCCCCCCCCCCCCCCCCCCCCCCCCCCCCCCCCCCCCCCCCCCCCCCCCCCCCCCCCCCCCCCCCCCCCCCCCCCCCCCCCCCCCCCCCCCCCCCCCCCCCCCCCCCCCCCCCCCCCCCCCCCCCCCCCCCCCCCCCCCCCCCCCCCCCCCCCCCCCCCCCCCCCCCCCCCCCCCCCCCCCCCCCCCCCCCCCCCCCCCCCCCCCCCCCCCCCCCCCCCCCCCCCCCCCCCCCCCCCCCCCCCCCCCCCCCCCCCCCCCCCCCCCCCCCCCCCCCCCCCCCCCCCCCCCCCCCCCCCCCCCCCCCCCCCCCCCCCCCCCCCCCCCCCCCCCCCCCCCCCCCCCCCCCCCCCCCCCCCCCCCCCCCCCCCCCCCCCCCCCCCCCCCCCCCCCCCCCCCCCCCCCCCCCCCCCCCCCCCCCCCCCCCCCCCCCCCCCCCCCCCCCCCCCCCCCCCCCCCCCCCCCCCCCCCCCCCCCCCCCCCCCCCCCCCCCCCCCCCCCCCCCCCCCCCCCCCCCCCCCCCCCCCCCCCCCCCCCCCCCCCCCCCCCCCCCCCCCCCCCCCCCCCCCCCCCCCCCCCCCCCCCCCCCCCCCCCCCCCCCCCCCCCCCCCCCCCCCCCCCCCCCCCCCCCCCCCCCCCCCCCCCCCCCCCCCCCCCCCCCCCCCCCCCCCCCCCCCCCCCCCCCCCCCCCCCCCCCCCCCCCCCCCCCCCCCCCCCCCCCCCCCCCCCCCCCCCCCCCCCCCCCCCCCCCCCCCCCCCCCCCCCCCCCCCCCCCCCCCCCCCCCCCCCCCCCCCCCCCCCCCCCCCCCCCCCCCCCCCCCCCCCCCCCCCCCCCCCCCCCCCCCCCCCCCCCCCCCCCCCCCCCCCCCCCCCCCCCCCCCCCCCCCCCCCCCCCCCCCCCCCCCCCCCCCCCCCCCCCCCCCCCCCCCCCCCCCCCCCCCCCCCCCCCCCCCCCCCCCCCCCCCCCCCCCCCCCCCCCCCCCCCCCCCCCCCCCCCCCCCCCCCCCCCCCCCCCCCCCCCCCCCCCCCCCCCCCCCCCCCCCCCCCCCCCCCCCCCCCCCCCCCCCCCCCCCCCCCCCCCCCCCCCCCCCCCCCCCCCCCCCCCCCCCCCCCCCCCCCCCCCCCCCCCCCCCCCCCCCCCCCCCCCCCCCCCCCCCCCCCCCCCCCCCCCCCCCCCCCCCCCCCCCCCCCCCCCCCCCCCCCCCCCCCCCCCCCCCCCCCCCCCCCCCCCCCCCCCCCCCCCCCCCCCCCCCCCCCCCCCCCCCCCCCCCCCCCCCCCCCCCCCCCCCCCCCCCCCCCCCCCCCCCCCCCCCCCCCCCCCCCCCCCCCCCCCCCCCCCCCCCCCCCCCCCCCCCCCCCCCCCCCCCCCCCCCCCCCCCCCCCCCCCCCCCCCCCCCCCCCCCCCCCCCCCCCCCCCCCCCCCCCCCCCCCCCCCCCCCCCCCCCCCCCCCCCCCCCCCCCCCCCCCCCCCCCCCCCCCCCCCCCCCCCCCCCCCCCCCCCCCCCCCCCCCCCCCCCCCCCCCCCCCCCCCCCCCCCCCCCCCCCCCCCCCCCCCCCCCCCCCCCCCCCCCCCCCCCCCCCCCCCCCCCCCCCCCCCCCCCCCCCCCCCCCCCCCCCCCCCCCCCCCCCCCCCCCCCCCCCCCCCCCCCCCCCCCCCCCCCCCCCCCCCCCCCCCCCCCCCCCCCCCCCCCCCCCCCCCCCCCCCCCCCCCCCCCCCCCCCCCCCCCCCCCCCCCCCCCCCCCCCCCCCCCCCCCCCCCCCCCCCCCCCCCCCCCCCCCCCCCCCCCCCCCCCCCCCCCCCCCCCCCCCCCCCCCCCCCCCCCCCCCCCCCCCCCCCCCCCCCCCCCCCCCCCCCCCCCCCCCCCCCCCCCCCCCCCCCCCCCCCCCCCCCCCCCCCCCCCCCCCCCCCCCGGGGGTTTACCCTGCAGTGCCCTGGTGCATGTATTGAGGATTTATCATTTGATGGGTTTATAGGGGCCTTTTTGGGGGGTCCCACTGTACCATTTTCTTCCACAAACTTGGCTTGTACAAAGGGGGTTGCATCTTTGGGGCTGTGGTGTCGCCACAATTCCAGGCCACACACATCAAATGGTTGTAAGTTAGTATGCATACATTAAATACGTCTTGTGCCGGGGCTCCGTAACGGGGAAATGCGGGGGGCAAGGGCCGGAAACGGCTTTTTTCTTTCAGGTTTTTTTTTCCGAATGCTTCTTTGGGCTTTATGGGGGAAAGGGGGGGTTTTATGCATGCGCGCTTTACGCGCGTTCGCTGGTTTGTGGGTTTGGGCGCGGGTTTTGTGTTTTGGGCCCTGTGGGGGTACCGGGGATTGCCCGGGGGCTTTTATTTTAGGGTTTATCTTTTGATGGGTTTATAGGGCCGTTTTGGGGGTAAACGTACCATTTTTCTATGCCACAAAATTGGTTGTTTCAGCGGGGGTTTCCATCTTTGGGGCTGTGGTTTTCGCCACAATTCAAAGGGACACCATCTAAAAAAAAGTTTTTAAAGAGTATGCATACAGGGAGGGGAACGGTTGGTCCGCGGGCTCCGTAAAAAGCGGAAAGTGCGGGGGGAAGGGCCGGAAAAAACGGCGTTTCGTCAGGGCTTTTCCGAAAAGCTTTTTTTAGCTTTTTTAGGGGGGGGGGGGTATGCATGCCGCGTACGCGCGTTCGCGGGGGGTTTGTGGGGCGCGGTTTTTGTTTTTGGGCTGTGGAGGTACCCTCAGATTGCCCTGGGGGCAGTAATTTTAGGATATTATCATTTGAGGGGTTGGGGTTTTTGGGGCCGTTTTGGGGGGGGGGACACTGTTCCCCGTTTTTGCCACAAACTTGGCTTGTACAAGCGGGGTTGCATCTTTGGGGGTGGTGTCGCCACAATTCCAGGCCAACACATCAAAATGGTTTTTAAAGATAGTATGCATACAGTAGAATTACGGTCTTGGTGCCGCGGGCTCCGTAACTAGCGGAAAAGGGGGGGGCAAGGGGCCCGGAAAAAAAGGCGTTTTTCCCCTCAGGTCTTTCCCAAAAGCTTTTTTAGCTTATAGGGGAGGGGGGGTATGCATGCGCCGTACCCGTTCGCTGGGTTTTTTTGTGCGCGGGTTTTTTTGGTGTTTTGGGCGTGTGGAGGGACCCTGCAATTGCCCTGGTGCATGGTATGGGATAATATCTTTGAGGGGTTATGGGCCGTTTTGGGGTACACTGTACCTGTTCATGCCACAAACTTTCTTGTAAACGGGTTTTCCATCTTTTGGGGGGTGGGGGTTTCCCCCCAATCCCGGCCACACACATCAAAAAAAGGTTTTAAAAAAATAAAGCATACATAAATAAAGGTCTTGGGGCCGCGGGCTCCCCAATGCGGAAAAGTGGGGGGCAAGGGCCGGAAAAAGGCGTTTTCGTCAGGTCTTTTCCGAAAGCTTCTTTTTGCTTATATAGGGGAGGGGGGGGTATGCATGCGCGCTACGCGCGTTCGTGGTGTTTGTGTGCGCGGTTTTTTGTGTTTGGGCGGGGGTGGAGGGTACCCTCAATTGCCCCGGTCATGGGATGGGGAATTATCTTTGAAGGGTGTTATAGGGGGCCCATTGGGGGACCTGTACCAAAGTTTCTACCACAAACTTGCTAGTACAAGCGGGGTTTCCATCTTTGGGCGTGGGGCGCCACAATTCCAGGCCACACACCCAAAAATGGTTGAAAGATAGAAGCTACAGTAAATACGGTCTTGGGGCCGCGGGCTCCGTAAAATGCGGAAAAGTGCGGGGGGGGGCCGGAAAAAAGGGGGGGGGGGGGGGGGGGGGGGGGGGGGGGGGGGGGGGGGGGGGGGGGGGGGGGGGGGGGGGGGGGGGGGGGGGGGGGGGGGGGGGGGGGGGGGGGGGGGGGGGGGGGGGGGGGGGGGGGGGGGGGGGGGGGGGGGGGGGGGGGGGGGGGGGGGGGGGGGGGGGGGGGGGGGGGGGGGGGGGGGGGGGGGGGGGGGGGTGGAGGTACCCTGCAGATTGCCCTGGGTGCATGATAATTGGAGGATATTATCATTTGATGGGGGTTGGGTTTTTTTGGGCCGTTTTGGGGGGGGTACACTGTTCCCATGTTTCTTGCCACAAACTTGGCTTGTACAAGCGGGGTTGCCCTCTTTGGGCTGTGGTGTCGCCACAATTCCAGTGCCAAAACATCAAAATGGTTTTTAAAGATAGTATGCATACAGTAGAATTTCGGTCTTGGTGCCGCGGGCTCCGTAACTGCGGAAAAGTGCGGGGGGCATAGGGCCGGAAAACGGCGTTTTCGTCAGGTCTTTTCCGAAATGCTTCTTTAGCTTATATAGGGGAGGGTGGGTATGCATGCGCGCGTACGCGCGTTCGCTGGTGTTTGTGTGCGCGGTTTTTTTTTTGTGTTTGGGCGTGTGGAGGGTACCCTGCAGATTGCCCCCGGTGCATGATATGGGATTTATCATTTGATGGGTGTTATAGGGGGGGTTTTGGGGTACACTGTACCATGTTTCTATGCCACAAACTTTTGGCTTGTACAAACGGGGGTTGCCATCTTTGGGGGTGTGGTTTTCGCCAACATTTTCCAGTTTCCACACACATCAAAAATGGGTTGTAAAGATAGTATGCATACAGTAGTAAATAGGTCTTGGTGCCCGGGGGTCCGTTTAAAGGGGGAAAAGTCCGGGGGGGGCAAGGGCCGAAAAAAAGGGGTTTTTGTCAGGTCTTTCCGGAAAAGCTTCTTTTGCTTTTTTTAGGGGAGGGGTTGGTTTTGATGCGCGCGTACGCGCGTTCGCTGGGGTGTTTGTGTGCGCGTTTTTTTATTTTGGGCGTGTTTGGGGGGTACCCTGCAGATTGCCCCGGTGCATGATATTTTAAGATATTATCATTTGATGGGTGTTATAGGGGGCAGTTTTTGGGGTACACTGTACCATGTTTCTATGCCACAAAAATTGGCTCTGTACAAGCGGGGTTGCCATCTTCGGGGCCGTGGTGTCGCCAAATTCCAGTGCACACACACATCAAAAATGGTTGTAAAGATGTATGCATACAGTAGAATACGGTCTTGGTGCCCGCGGTCTCCGTAACTGCGGAAAAGTGCGGGGGCAAGGGCCGGGAAAACGGCGTTTTCGTCAGGTCTTTTCCGAAATGTTCTTCTTTAGCTTATATAGGGGAGGGTGGGTATGCATGCGCGCGTCGCGCGTTCGCTGGTGTTTGTGTGTGCGGTTTTTTTGTGATTTGGGCGTGTGGAGGTTACCCTGCAGATTGCCCTGGATGTCATGATATTGTAGGATATTATCATTGGATTGGGTGTATAGGGGCTGTTTTGTGTCGTACACTGTACCTGTTTCTAGTGACAAACTTGGCTACTGTACAAGCGGGGTTGCCATCTTCGGGCCGTGTGTCGCCACAATCCAGTGCCACACAACATCAAAAATGGTGTAAAAGTATGCATCATACAGTAGAATACGGTCTTGGTGCTGAGGGCTCCGTACTGCGGAAAATGTGCGGGGCAAGGGCCGGAAATAGGCGTTTTGCGTCAGGTCTTTTCCGAAATGCTTCTTTAGCTTATATAGGGGGGTGGTTGAATGCATGCCGCGTTGCTGCGTTCGCTGGTGTTTGTTGATCGTGCGGTTTTTGTGTGTTTGGGCGTGTGGAGGGACCCTGCTGATTGCCTGGTGCATGATATGTAGGATATTATCATTGGATGGGTGTTGTAGGGGCAGTTTTTGGTACACTGGTAATGTTTCTATGGCCACAAACTTGGCTCCTGTACAAGCGGGGTTGCCATCTTCCTGGGCTGTGGTTCGCCACAATTCCAGTGCCATCACACATCAAAAATGGTTGTAAAGATAGTATGCATACAGTAGAATACGGTCCTTGGTCCGTGGGCTCCGTAACTGCGGAAAAGTGCGGGGGGCAAGGGCCGGAAAAAAAGGCGTTTTCGTCAGGTCTTTTCCAAAATGCTTCTTTAGCTTATATAGGGGAGGGTGGGGTATGCATGACGCGCGTATGCGTGCGTTTCGCTGGTGTTTGTGTGCGCGGTTTTTTTGTGTTTGGGGCGTTGTGGAGGGACCCTGCAGATTGCCCTGGTGCATGATATTTAGGATATTATCATTTGATGGGTGTTTTGGGGGCGTCGTTTTGCGTACACTGTACCTGTTTCTATGCACACAAACTTGGCTCTGTACAGCGGGGTTGCCATCTTCGGGGCTGTGGTGTCGCCACAATTCCATGTGCCACACACATCAAAATGGTTGTAAAGATAGTATGCATCACAGTAGAATACGGTTCTTGGTGCCGGGGCTCCGTAACTGCGCGAAAAGTGCGGGGGCAAGGCCGGGAAAACGGCGTTTTGTCATTTTTTTCCGAATGCTTTTTAGCTTTATATAGGGAGGGTGGTATGATGCGGCGTACGGCGTTCGTGGGTTTTGTGGTGCTGGTTTTTGTGTTTGGGGTGTGGTGGGTACCTGCAGATTGCCTGGTCATGATATTGATATTATTATTTATGTGTTAAGGGGCCGTTTTGGTTACACTGTACCATGTTTCTATGCCACAACTGGGTCTGTACAAGGGGTTGCCATCTTTGGGGGGTTGTGTCGCACAATTCCAGTGCCACCACATTCAAATGGTTGTAAAGATAGTATGCATTCAGTAGAATACGGTCTTGGTGCCGGGGCTCCGTAACTGCGGAAAAGTGCGGGGCAAGGGCCGGAAAACGGCGTTTTGCGTCATCTTTCCGAAATGCTTCATTAGCTTATATAGGGGAGGGGGGTATGATCGCGCGTAGCGTCCGTTCGCTGGTGTTTTGTAGTGGGGGCGACTTTTTTGTGTTTGGGCGTGTGGAGGGACCTGCAGATTGCCCTGGTGCATGATATTGTGGATATTATATTTGTATGTGTTAGGGGCCTTTTTTGCGTACACTGTACCAAGTTTCTAGCCACAAAAGTTGCATATACAAGCGGGGTTGCCATCTTTCGGGCCTTCTTCTTCTCTTCTTCTTCTTCTTCTATCTTCTTCTCTTCTTCAATCTTCTTTTCTTCTTCATGTCTTCTTTCTCTCCTCATCCCGTAGACTCAATTTAACCGGGGGCGCCACGGAAAACCTCGCAACCAGCTCTCCTCCATTTCCTCTGTCCTCGACCTTTTCTTATATTAATTGGAGAGTAACAGAGATCATCGACTACCGGTTCGCAATAAGCAACTTGTACGCAAAGCGACTGCCATCTTAGGCCAATCCATCCCCATGCTTTGTATTTCAGAATTTAATTGTTTCTTCTTGACGCCGTTTTCAATGCCCAACAGAAAATAAACAAATAGGAAAAGTTACATTTTGGCAGCAGTCCTCGAATTTAATTCACACAATAGTCACTGACTGCTTAACCTCACATTTTCCGGCAACATTCGCCTTATTATTACTGCTATAAATAAAAGACAATAATAGTAAATATAACCATATGTATGAGTGCGTCATTAAGTGTAAACTTGCGTTGAGGCGCACATGTGTGTGGGGGAAGTGTGTGAGTGTGAGTGTGTATGTGTATGTTTGTGCACGCGCGCGCGTGTGCATGTGTGTGTTTGTGTGTGTTTTTTGTGTGTGCGTGTGTGTGTGGGGTGTGTGTGTGTGTGTGGTGTGTGTGTGTGTGTGTGTGTGTGTGTCTGTGTGTGTGTCTGTGTTCTGTGTCTGTGTGTTCTGTGTGTCTGTGTGTCTGTGTGTTTGTGTGTGTACTTTTGATATAAAGTTATTTCGAAATGCATAAAGAAACTGGGATGGTTCCAGTATTTTTCACTTTGACTTTTGTTTGTTGTAAACGAATGGGAAGTGATGAAAAGAATCTTGGAAGTAGATGCTACAATAGGCTAAATACAAGAGTGATGATTGGCTATTCACGAGCCAAACCCACCCCTTCTGCTACCCCCCCCCCCCCCCCCCTTCTCTCTCTCTCTCTCTCTCTCTCTCTCTCTCTCTCTCTCATCTCTCTCTCTCTCTCCTCTCTCTCTCTCTCTCCTCTCTCTCTCTCTCTCTCTCTCTCTCTCCTCTCTCTCTCTCTCTCTCTCTCTCTCTCTCTCTCTCTCTCTCTCTCTCTCTCTCTCATCAACATCCAAACTAAAAACCATTCATTATGGAATACCACAGGGATCCATATTGGGACCAATTCTCTTCTCATTATACATAAATGACCTTCCTCTACATATCAATTCCAAATGTGAACTATTTGCTGATGACACAACCATACATACGAGCCATAACAGCATAGATTATCTTACAACCATATTACAAAAAAGCGCTGACGAACTTGTCAAATGGACAGAACAAAACCACATGTCTATTCATCCCCAAAAAACAAAATGCATGCTTATCACCACCAGACAAAAGTAACAAAATTTATCACATAAACTGCTTAAAATTTACATAAAAAAGGAAGCAATTGAACAAACCTCTCACCACAAAGTCCTAGGAGTGACAATCGATGAAAATCTCAGCTGGTTCTACCACATATCTCATCTATGCAAATATTTGTCCCAAAAAGTCTACCAGTTGACTAAAATCAAACACTTTCTTGACTTCCATTCAAGGAAACTGTTCTTTCAAGCTTATATACAATCCTCAATAGACTATGCAGCAACCCTGTGGGATTCTGCCAGTACAAATACCATGAAACCGTTACTTAGTCTGTATAAACGTGGTTTTAAAACTGGTCCTTTTGAAGAAAACAACCTTGCTAGAAGTAGACTATACTCAGTTAAATATTCTCCCCCTACACCAACGACTAAAATATAACAAAGGCATCATGATGTTAAGATAATGACAGGAAATGTCCCCACATCCTTAAAAGATAAATTCCCAATAAATCATTCCAGAAGTATGGAAAAGCCAAGTGTCCCAATCCCAAGAATAGACCTGTTTAAATCTAGTTTACTATACTCAGGCCCTACGCTGTGGAACTCCCTTCCTGATTCAATTAAACAGCACCAATCATTAACAACCTTCAAAAATTACCTTCTAAACCACTTGATGCATTAAAAACAACAAAGCACACTCCCCCCCCCCCCCCCTCTCTACCACTGTGTGTGTGCATGAGTGTGGATGTGTGTATGTGTGTAATTCTTATCTCTGTGTCTGTATGTCTGTGTGTGAGAGTATGTGAGTGTGTGGAAATCATATCCAGTTTCTAAAAACGTTTTGCTAATTCTATAAACATCTGGGATGGGGTTTTTTGTTTGTTTTATTGTATTTGTTTTTGTTTTTTGATAGTTTTCTCCCCCGCCTCCCTTCAAATAAGGATATCATTTATTTTTTCCCTCTTTTATCCAAATGTATGATTTAAATGACTTGTATAACTTTAGACATATGGCCGTAGACTGATGTTTCAGTTGTTTAATATAATGTTCTCCTGCTGGCTCCTGCTGGCTCTTTATCTATTAGCGGTTTTTTTTTTGTATTTTGTTTTTTTTGGGTTTTTTTTTGGGGGGTTTTGTTGTTGTTGTTGTTGTTTTGTTTGTTTGTTTGTTTGATTGATTGGGTTTTTTGTTGTTTTTTGTTTGTTTATTTTGTTTGTTTGTTTGTTTTGTTCTGGGTTTTGGGGTTTTTTTTTTCGTTTCTTTTCTTCTTCTTTTAATAATCCAAATTATTTTATTGTGACTTCTGATTTTGTCTTCTGAATGAGTGCACCTTTCTTACCTTATCATATGTAATGTACTGTCGCATTTCTCTTACCTTATTATATGTAGTGTACTTATTTCTGTATGTAGTTTGGTACTGCGTATAGTTTTATTGTTTAATATCTTTTATTTTGATGTTATCCCTGAAAAGGGCGGGGAGTGGATGTAAAAAAGCACATGTGTGCTTATCTATTATCCTCGAATAAAAGAATTTGCCTTGCCTTGCCTTGTCTCTCTCTCTCTCTTCTTTTTGCTGCCTCATTTGTGACGTTCCTGTCCTGCTGTTCCCTCGCCGCTCATCTCAATCTCCCTTCCAGAGCCATACCTAGATTTGTTGTATCTCATCCTCACGGTAGGAAGTCCGCTGGGAGCCCATCAATAATAGGGTGCAGCAGGGCCACCAGCCAGAGGGGCCCTGCACTGCTGTTGAGTCACTGGTGGTGTTCAGTGGTGCCACCTACTAAGCCCCCTACTAACAACAGTATTAGCTCAGTCGCGGAACCAGACTGAGTGAGTCACCCACCCGAGTTTAGGTGGCGACCACCACAACTTCCCTCCAACGACCGTTTCCCGTGAAACTACAACACACTTGGTTGATCGGTGGTCTAGAAGTAACACACCTGCCTAGAAAGCAAAAATTCAGGGCTGGAAATGTGCGGTGTTTTGATCCCCGTTTGGGCCCGAAACTTTTCCCCCATTCATTTAACCATGAGTGGTAACTGGGTGCTAGTCTTTCAGATGAGACGATAAACCCAGGTTTCTTGTGTTACACATAATTATTTAGCGCACTGAAAAGAATCCACGGCAACAAGAGTGTTGCCCCTGGCAAAACTCTATAGAAAAAGACACTCTGTTAAGAAAAAAAAAGAATGCAGTTTTAGACAGAAAAAGAAAAATGGGTGGCGCTGCTCTTGTGGCGACGCATTCTCCTTGGGGAGAGCAGCCCAAATTTCACACAGAGAAATCTGCCGTGATTTAAAGTGGCATATATAAAATAAATCAATAAACAAGGGCTTTGACACAAACTCACCACAGGCACTAGAAGTGTGTGGAGAAACCGAATCTGAGGTCACCGTGAGACCAGAGCAACTGGGACCACCGAATCAGAAGCAGTTTGTTTTCACTGCATGATGATCGATGATAATGAGGATGACGTAATGATATGCTGAGAAAATGCATGTGCTTGGAGACTACTTGACAGGGTTGTACTCTACGCTTACTGTCATAATATATCCGGCTCATCTGGGCCCGAGAGATACAGTGTCGGTAATTTGAGGCACAACACTCTCAAACTCGCATCCATAAATCGGATGAACTCGACTGTGTGGTCCTAGTCTTCCCACTGTGAGCCCACACACACTCATCACTCTGGTTGTAAAATCCGAAAAATACCCTATAAGACTCTTTTTTGGGAATTCGAACCCGCTAACCTTCGAGTCCGCAACCCAAGGCGCTAACCACTGCGCCATGAGCCCTCCCCCCCCCCTCCCCCCGCCCCTTACCTGTATTAATTAAATGACCACACCTGGCAGAATGGGGATGGGGGAAGTGGGGTACAGAATTTCAGTGCAAGGGTGGAACCTCCCCCTCCCCCCTCCCCCCTCCCCCGCCACCCCACCCCCAACCCCCGTTTTCCCCATCCACCCTATGCTGCTATCGACCTATGTGCTGATGTCAGACCCTGCATTGTGTGAATGTCTACCGCCCTTTTGCTGTAGGAGAGGGTCACTTCAGTGTACGGCCTTCTGTGCCTTCTTAAGCCCCTGTGTCTGGTTTTGTTTTGAAGTTACCATCTAACTCTGTGTGTGTGTGTGTGTGTGTGTGTGTGTGTGTGTGTGTGTGTGTGTGTGTGTGTGTGTGTGTGTGTGTGTGTCTGTCTGTGTCTGTCTGTCTGCTGTCTGTTGTGCTGTGTCTGTGTCTGTGTCTGTGTGTCTGTGTCTGTGTGTCTGTGTCTGTGTTCTGTTTCTGTGTGTCTGTGTCTGTCTGTCTGTCTGTCTGTCTGTCTGTCTGTCTGTCTGTCTGTCTGTCTGTCTGTCTGTCTGTCTGTCTCTCTCTCTCTCTCTCTCTCTCTCTCTCTCTCTTCTACTCTCTCTTCTCTATCTATCTATCTATCTATCTATCTATCTATCTAATTTGTCCATCTATCTCTCTTATTATTGTTGTTGTTAGAGGCTTTTATATTGATGTAATCCCTGATAAAGACGGGAACTGGATATAAAAAAGCACATGAGTGCTTATTCATTATCCTCAAAATAAAAGAATTTGACTTCACTTGACTTCTTCTCTTTCTCTCTCTCTCTACCTCTCCTCTCTCTCTCTCTCATTCTCTCTCTCCTCTCTCTCTCTCTCTTCTCTCTCTCCTCTCTCTCTCTCTCTCTCCTCTCTCTCTCTCTTCTTCTCTCTCTCTCTCTCTCTCCTCTCTCTCTCTCTCCTCTCTCTCTCTCTCTCTCTCTCTCTCTCTCTCTCTCTCTCTCCTCTCTCTTCTCTCTCTCTCTCTCTCTCTCTCTCTCTCTCTCTCCTCTCTCTCTCTCTCCTCTCTCTCTCTCTCTCTCTCTCCCTCTCTGGCACGGGATAACCTGGTGGTCAGAGTGATGCGCTAGTGATCTGCTGACCCGGGTTCGAATCTCGTTCAAGAGAATTTTTCCTCTGGAGTTAACATCAGTGCCGACTCCACTCCCCACAAAAGTCCTTTAGATGAGACGATAAACCGAGGTTCTGTGTGCGGAAGGCATGCAGCACATCTTGGTAAGGTAAATGTGTTCCACAACCTATGTGGCCGTAGGGAAGCGAGGCAACAGAAAACCTCACTTCTCTAGGGGCAAGCATATTGAGGGCGGTGCCCATCTCCTTCTACCTCGCTGCTTTACCTTCCCTGACCCTAAAGAGGGCAGGTACCCATTTACAGCTGAGTGAACTGGGGAACTGTACTGAAGCCAAGGCACGCAAACGGTTACCCATCCAACTGGCAACCACGCTCGATGCTGCTTAACTTGACTTCGGAAAATTGTAGGTGCTGATAGTGTTGTAAAGTAGTTTCTGTGTGTGAATTTTCTATCTAAAACATTTTTTTCTATATTTTTTTTATAGTCTGGCCAGTTAAATAGAACAAGTATTAAAAATAAAATCAATATGAAGCTACCAACTCTATTGAAAAACTCTCTTTTGTGTCTCACTGTGTCTATTTGTGTTTTTCTGTCTCTGTCTCTCTCTCTTGTTCTCTCTCTCTCTCTCTCTTCTCTCTCTCCTCTCTCTCTCTCTCTTCTCCTCTCTCCTCTCTTCTCTCTTCTCTCTCTGTCTCTCTCTCTCTCTGGCTCTCTCTGTTCTCTCTCTTCTTCTGTCTGCTTCCGTCTTCTCTTCTCTGTCTCTGTCTCTTCCTCTTCTCTCTCCTCTCCTCTCTCTCTCTCCTCTCTCTCTTCTCTCTCTCTCCTCTCGTCTCTCTCTCTCCTCCTCTCTCCTCTCCTCTCTCCTCTCACATGAATGTACCTGTGTCCAAAGTTTGTTTTGAGGACTTGTGTTTATATCAACATTCACCCCCAATGACTTCTTTTCATCCTCGCATGATTTATTAATAACCGCATCTTCTGAAAACCATTCCTGTTTGAAGCCACCACAATAAAGTGTACCTTCTGTACATTGATTCTGCTTATTAATAATGCACGGTGTTTGGAAACAAACCGAATTCTTTTTTCGGAGTGTGATGTCTACCTTTTCGGACACAGCCATGCTAGTTTCCCTGCTACGGTTCAGCAAGGTCTCAGCCGTTGTCTTTGCTTAAAGGCATCAAACTGGATTTGTCTTGTAGTGCTGCCACGGAGGAGGTTTCCCTTTAAAACTGCATTCACACTGTAGAAAAAACATCAAATCAAAGCTGGTCACAAGGTCTTCAGAATTTCTATGACTTGTTATTGTGTATGTTGTTCTCTGTCTCTGTTTCTGACTGTCTGTCTGTCTGTCTGTCTGTCTGTGTCTGTCGGTCTGTCTGTCGTCGTCGTCGGTTCTGTCGTCGTGTCGTCTTCTGTCGTCTGTCGTCTCTGTCTCTGTCTGTCTTCTGTCTCTGTCTGTCTCTGTCTCTGTCTCTCTGTCTCTGTCTCTGTCTCTGTCTCTGTCTCTGTCTCTCTCCTCTGTCTCTGTCTCTCTCTGTCTCTCTCTCTCTCTCTCTTCTTCTCTCTTCTTCTCTCTTCTTCTCTTCTCTCTCTCTCTCTCTCTCTCTCTCTCTCTCTCTCTCTCTCTCTCCTCTCTCTCTCTCTCCTCTCTCTCTCTCTCTCTCTCTCTCCAAAAGTGTCCTCCTGATATCAAAGTGGCACAGTGAACATTGACCTACTACTACAACGTGGCTTTTTTTTTCCCACTTGCATACAATATTTGATTTTTTAATTATGCATGAATCGCTTTAGGACTGGAATGAAATATGCATTAACATTTTGGGGGAACTGTGCTAAAGAAATCCATGAAAAAAGAATGCTCTCCCAACAGAAGATAGAAAAGCTTGTTCCACTCGATCTACCGATCACAACGGGTAGAAAAAAAATAGTAAAGAAACAAATTTGTCATCTCCTACAGAACACATTCATATTCAATGAAACCGTATTCTTGTTCAAAGTGTCCCAGTTTGTGCCCGAAACTTCCCCCCCCCCTCTCCACTAGATCGTGATTGGTGGTCTGGGTGCTAGTCTTACGGTGAGACAGTAAACTGTGACCCCTATGTGCAACAAGTATTTCGTGCACGTAAAAGAACCTAAGACTACAAAAAAAATGTGTCCCTGGAAAAAAAACCATTCTGATAGGGAAACAAATACACATGCAGACAGAAAAAAAAGATACAGAAAAAAATGTAATGGATGGCGTTGCTTTTATGGTAACGAGCTTCTCCCCGGGGAGGGCAGCCCAATTTTCACACAGAAAAGCGTCCGTGACCTAAATGGTATACTGTACTACACTAAAATTACACTACACTACATTATAACACACTACACTACACTACACTACACTACTCTACCCCTACTCTACACTATACTGCACTAACTACACTACACTACATCACACTGCCTTTGCACTGCACCTGTACTGTACTGCACTCTGTTACTGTACTGTACTGTACGTACTGTACTGTACTGTACTGCACTGTACTGACGTACTGTACTGTACTGTACTGTACTGTACTGTTACTGTACCTGTACTGTACTGTACTGTACCTGTACTGTACTGTACTGTACTGCTACTGTACTGTATTTTTGTCCGTCGTGTTCGACGATGACCTCCAAAACAGCAGAGGAGGCAGCTGCTGTTTCAGAAATTGGGCAGAAATTTGATTATAGTGGGAAAATATCCTGCCCACAGCACACGCCCACTCTCTTGGCCAAGAGGACATGAAGACAGTCAGCGTTGGAGATGCACTCCAAAGGCCAACTAGCCTCCAGGGCTACAGCACACACGGGTGGCACACATCTTGCCCACAAGAGGATAATATCTTTTCGGAAGACAGGTCATTTGTCGGGTGGGAACGATAGCAAACATTTACCAAACTACATGCAGATGGCGACTGGATGTAAAAAATAAAAAAGCACACGAGTGGTTATTCTATTTTTTTAAAACAAAATGAATACATGAATGAATAACTAATTGAAAGAAAGAAAGAAAGAAAGAAAGAAAGAAAGAAAGAAACAAAAAAAGAAAAACAAAGAAAGAAAACAAAAAAGGAAAGAAACGAAATGAATGAATGAATAAATTTTAAAAAATGAACCTGTCAAATGAGTTATCTGCCCTCCACACGTACTGCCCTATGGAAATAGTTAGTGTTCTTTTTCCTTTTTTTTTTCTTTTGTTTCTCAATATCAGAATATTTCATTGCCATTTAAGTCATGCAGACTTACTTGACACAACAAAACAAACATTAGTTTTTAATTATCTTTCTGCCCAAAATGATGTCCACTAAAAACATGTTGCGTTCTTCTTCTCTTTTTCTATTTTCTCAAAAGACATTCATTCACATGTCTAATGAATGATATCTGCTTGATAGATATAAACTGTGGTTATGTCAGCGTCTTTTTCAATTTCAGGCCATCGGTGTGGAAATCTCTCCCGACACTGTTGCAAAATATTGATTCTCTCACACACAACACACCACCACCAGCCACCGCACAACACACGCACACACACGCAAACACCACACAACACGCACGCACGCACGCAACGCACATACACACAACACACAACACACACACACCGGCCTGAGGTGTTTAGGTTTTTGTTGTTGTTGTTGTTGTTGTTTCTTTTTACTGCATTTAGAGTTACAGATGCCATACAGACATCAGCGCTGCGCTGATAATTAGCAATGTTAAAATCCGACCGCAAAAATGTTTTGTCAGAAACAGTCATGTGAAATTGAAGTGGTCAAAATAAAATATACCTATTGCATTTTTTTTTATTAGTTTTACCAGTTAGCACAATTCAAAACTGACAAACAGTTATATATATCCTGATGTCAATTTTATATGCTCCGATCGTAAATAAATTACCGGTTGCAATATGAGCCATTTTACCTGTGCAAGTGGGAAAAGATTATGTCATAACTGCGGTACGGTTTTCATGACATTGGTCATAAATTTTAAGGCATTATGGAATGCTCAATAAACGCTAATTTGCAAATTGAATAATTGTCAAAATGATTTCTTACTGCAAAGTCAGTTTATAACGTTCCTTGACTCGACATCTTTTGTGAATGTTTCTGTTGAAAAGAGACATAAATTTATCTAATGTTACGTAATGAACGGATTTCTCTATTACACTAAATTATTGTTTTGGTGATTTAATGAAGAGTTTGAAATGTGTAAACAGACAATTTTTTGTTCTATAGTAGCTGTTCAACTATCCAGTTACATGGTGCTCAATGGTCAAGGCACCACCTTTCCCCCAGCCAATGTTTAAGCAGCATTGAGCGTGGTTACCAATTGGGAATGAGTGACCGTTTGCGCGCCTTGGCTTCAGTACAGACCCCAAGGTCACTCAGCTGTAAATGGGTACCTGCCATCTTTAAGATCAGGGAAGGTAAAGCAGCGAGGGAGAGGAGATGGGCGCCGCCTTCAATATGCTGGCCCCTAGAGAAGCTGAAGGTCTCTGATGCTTGGCTCCCCTAAGACCATAATAGGTTGTGGGACACCTTTACTTTTACCTTTTTGTATGTTGTTCAGTTATGATTTTGTTTATTGATGTTATGTAAAATCCCTCATAGCCCAAAGGGATGGCAGGAAATAAAGACATTTTGAAATATGAATATAGATTTATGTTTTCATCCTATCAAAACCGACGCTCACCCTCATCAACCTTTCTTTCAATTCCCCTTTCTCTCGGCAGAATGATTCCTCTGGAGAGAGTTCGGAGATTTTTTAATGCTGTCTGTACATCAAACACTCTCCTGTATTCAGTCATCCCTTCATCATCGACCGTCAGCCTACACTCACAAAATTTTTTTTTTAAAAGCAAAATGGGAGGCGGTGAGCGTGGGGACGATTCCGGGCAGTACTGACACTTCCAATAGGAAACATCCACGCATACACACACACGCGTGCGCGTGAGCGCACACACACACATACACATACACACACTTGCGCGCGCGCGTACACACACACGTACACACAATACAACATGCACGCACGCATGCACGCACACAAAACACACACAAACACACACACACACACACACACACATTTAAAAAGTTGTGTAGTCTTAATCTTTTAGTCTTGATAAAGATCCCTTTGGCTTGACTTGACTTAACTTCTCGCACACACCAACAACAACAACAACAACCCCACCTCTCTCCCTCTCTCATCACACACACACACACACACACACACACACACACACACACACACACACACACACACACACACACACACACCACACACACACCACACACACACACACACACACACACACAACCACACCCATCACCCCCCCCACACACACACACACACACCACACACACACACACACATCCACACCACACACACGCACACACACACACACACCCATCACCACACCCACACCCCCCACCCCCCACCCCCACACACACACACACACGACCCACCACCCACCCCTACCCCACCCCCCCACCCCCCCCCACACACACACCCCCCACGACCATCACCCCCCACCACCACCACCCCCCCCCCCCCCCACACACACACACACACAGAGTGGTGACCGAATTGTAGAGAAGCGGCCTAGCAGGCCAGTAGGCTAGATAAATTCAAAGCATCAATAAAGGATGCTGCGAGGTTCAGGTGAGCTGAGGCAGGCAGGCAGGCAGGCAGCAGCACCTAGTAGACAGGCACAACCCAGGAGACAGGGACAGACACA
>CM060342.1:27545752-27558252 GCA_030674155.1 Stramonita haemastoma | reverse complement strand
GTTGTGGGGTTTGGTTTGGTTGGTTGGTTGTGGTTGGTTGGTTGGTTGGTTGGTTGGTTGGTTGGTTGGTTTTGGTTGTGGTTGGATGGTGGTTGGTTGGTTGGTTGGTTGTTGTTGGTTGGTTGGTGTTGGTTGTTGGTTGTGGTTGGTTGGGCTTGGTTGGTGGTGGTTGTGGTTGGTTGGTTGCTTGGTTTGGTTGGTTGGTTGGTTGGTTGGTTGGTGGTTGGTTGGTTGGTTGGTTGGTTGTGTTGGTTGGTTGGTTGGTTTACTCATTAATGGATTCACTCATTCATTCTTTAACTGATTGATCACCTTTATTTTCATTGGTAACAGAGGACTATCAACATTTTTTTCGACTTGCCTTTGCTCTGAATCCTTTACAATGGCAAACAATTCCAAGTAAACTAAGAGAGAGAGAGAGAGAGAGAGAGAGAGAGAGAGAGAGAGAGAGAGAGAGAGAGAGAGAGAGAGAGAGAGAGAGAGAGAGAGAGAGAGAGAGAGAGAGAGACAGAGACAGAGAAAGTGGGAGAGAGAGAGAGACTTTATCTTCAAAGGAAAAAAGCAAAAGACATCAAAAGGAAGCATACACGTTGGGATAGAAAAAAAGGAATGCTCAAAAGAGCCTAAGACAAAAGAGAACCAGAAAAGATAAATGAAAAATGATTATGATCTGGAAAACAATATAGGAGAGAGAGAGGTGTGGGAGAGAGAGGGGGTGAGAGAGGGGGAGGGAGGAGAGGGGGGGGTGAGAGAGAGAGAGAGAGACATAGAGAGAGAGACATAGAAAAAGAGAGAGAGAGAGAGATGAGAGAGAGAAAGAGATGAGAGAGAGAAAGAGACAGAGACAGAGAGAGACAGAGAGAGATTTTATCTCTTGGCGACATAAAGTACAGCTTCGTAAAAGCGAATATTGAGTTTGGCCACATGCTCTTAGAAAACCTGGCAGGGCTGGAAACTCTATCCTGTTCTTTGTGTAGGGATGAGTGTGTGAGTGTATGGCAATAAGGCTGGCACCTATCGGCGCCTTGTGCTGTAAATGCCGTCCCATCTTCTGTAAAGTCTGACTGCTCATAAGAATAAGCAGTCATGTTTTGTTTTGTTTTTTACATCCTGTATTTTTGTGTGAACGGCTGCATGCGATTAAATGTTTCCTGAGCAAGCGCTTCAGTTTGTTTGTTTTACAAGATTCAGCGCTATGAAGAATTCTTGATATCATTGTTTTTATTATTACCATTATCACAAATAATGTTTTAACCGTCTGTAATAGGACACTATCTCTCCGACCCTAATCTCTATGGACAGGGCTCCAGAATAGACACTGATTGGCGTCAAAATCCTGGTACCGGTGACTAGCTCAGCCTTGCAAACTATCCCCGATCTATTTCACCTATCCACTTTTCTCCTGCCAACTATCCCCTGTCTATTTCCCCTATCCACTTTTCTTTCGCCCACTACCCCCTGTTTCCCTATCCATTATTCTCTTGTCCACTACCACCTATCCATGTTCTCTATCCACTGTTCCCTGTCTTCCCTTCCCCCTCCCCTGTCCACTAGACCATGTTGAACTGTCATTCAGTGTGCCTCTTTTTCAGATGGCACAATCAACAGAATGTGACCTACAGCCCTAAGAGAGCTGTCGTTAGCAAAATTTTAATGTTAGTAGGTAGAAGCAGTTCCCGTCAAAAAAAATACAAAACAATAGGGATCAGGTCGTCTTCCTCCTTAAAATTCAACATTCAAGTTCAAATTTTATTATCTAAAACAAAGAAATTCATTTAGGTTACTTACAAAGGATTACACTTCCTATAAGAAAAACTATAGGTGACTAGTTCAGCAGGATCTTGCAGAATCCTTGTACTGGTGACTAGTTCAGCCTTGCAGAATCCTTGTACTGGTGACTAGTTCAGCCTTACAGAATCCTTGTACTGGTGACTAGTTCAGCCTTACAGAATTCTTGTACTGGTGACTAGTTCAGCCTTACAGAATCCTTGTACTGGTGACTAGTTCAGCCTTACAGAATCCTTGTACTGGTGACTAGTTCAGCCTTACAGAATCCGTGTACAGGTGACTAGTTCAGCCTTCCAGAATCCTTGTACTGGTGACTAGTTCAGCCTTACAGAATCCTTGTACTAGTGACTAGTTCAGCCTTGCAGAATCGAATCCTTGTACAGGTGATTAGTTCAGCCTTCCAGAATCCTTGTACTGGTGACTAGTTCAGCCTTACAGAATCCTTGTACTAGTGACTAGTTCAGCCTTGCAGAATCGAATCCTTGTACAGGTGATTAGTTCAGCCTTCCAGAATCCTTGTACTGGTGACTAGTTCAGCCTTCCAGAATCCTTGTACTGGTGACTAGTTCAGCCTTGCAGAATCGAGTCCCTGTACTGGTGACTAGTTCAGCCTTGCAGAATCGAGTCCCTGTACTGGTGACTAGTTCAGCCTTGCAGAATCGAGTCCCTGCACTGGTGACTAGTTCAGCCTTGCAGAATCGAGTCCCTGTACTGGTGACTAGTTCAGCCTTGCAGAATCGAGTCCCTGCACTGGTGACTAGTTCAGCCTTGCAGAATCGAGTCCCTGTACTGGTGACTAGTTCAGCCTTGCAGAATCGAGTCCCTGTACTGGTGACTAGTTCAGCCTTCCAGAATCCTTGTACTGGTGACTAGTTCAGCCTTGCAGAATCGAATCCTTGTACAGGTGATTAGTTCAGCCTTCCAGAATCCTTGTACTGGTGACTAGTTCAGCCTTACAGAATCCTTGTACTAGTGACTAGTTCAGCCTTGCAGAATCGAATCCTTGTACAGGTGATTAGTTCAGCCTTCCAGAATCCTTGTACTGGTGACTAGTTCAGCCTTCCAGAATCCTTGTACTGGTGACTAGTTCAGCCTTGCAGAATCGAGTCCCTGTACTGGTGACTAGTTCAGCCTTGCAGAATCGAGTCCCTGTACTGGTGACTAGTTCAGCCTTGCAGAATCGAGTCCCTGCACTGGTGACTAGTTCAGCCTTCCAGAATCCTTGTACTGGTGACTAGTTCAGCCTTGCAGAATCGAGTCCCTGTACTGGTGACTAGTTCAGCCTTGCAGAATCCTTGTACTGGTGACTAGTTCAGCCTTACAGAATCCTTGTACTGGTGACTAGTTCAGCCTTGCAGAATCCTTGTACTGGTGACTAGTTCAACCTTACAGAATCCTTGTACTGGTGACTTTTCCCCCATCCATAAAACCATAGGCGGTGTCTGGGTGCTAGTCTTTCGGGTGAGATGATAAGCCGTGGTCCCGTGTGCTACACATAATTATTTTGCGCACTTAAAAGAACCCTTGGCAACACAAGAGTTGTCTCTGGCAAAATTACGTAGAAGTAAGGCCACTCTGATAGGGAAACAAATACAGTTGCAGACAGAAAAAAAGATAAAATAATGAGTAGCCCTGCACTGTTGGCGACGTGCTCTCCAAGAGGAGACCATCCCAAGTTTAACCCAGAGAAATCTGCTGTGACATAAAGTGGCAATCAGTACTATACAATACAATACAATGTGCAATGTTGCCGTGGAGTTTGGGTGGTGTTACATGCACTATGGATGTCATCACAGTATGTACAACCACTTTCAGCACTGGGCTACAGCTCCACGCCAAAGTCAGATGCGCTCACAGCTGTCAGTTTCCCCCACTTTCAGCTCCCCTCAGCTGCTAATTAAGCCATCCCAACCCAGCCCAGCTATGGGGCCAGCTGGTGCTATTTATAGCAGGGACTTGACCACACTTGGGCTAAGTAAAAGGAAAGGGCATGCTAAATTTAGCACTCTTGACTGAGTGATGTTGGATTTGTGTGCTGTGGCGTGCTGGGCTTGATTTTTCAGGTGCTTCACTGCAGGGCAACGCATTTTTGCTCATATGACAGACAACAGTAGTTGCTGTCTGAGCATTGGATGGAGAAGAAGGAGGAGGAGGCTACAGCTCCTGTGTGTCAACCCTCCTTGTCTTAGTTCTACTTTGTGCAGAAACTCAGGATGTCTTCAGTTCGCTGTTAGCCTGGGCAGAGAGGGCGCATAGGAATATCTGATCTTTCCTATTTCATGCTGTGTACAGCAAGTCAAGTCAAGACAAGTCAAGTCAAGTCAAAAACACTGCAGTCTTGGTGGGTAAATACAGACGGGGAGATGAAGCTGGTATGAAAGGGATCCATCATTTGGACGAAGATCATGTTGCTCACTTTTGATCTCTGTGGATTTCTGCGAGCCTATCACATTTATTTTCTGCTTGAAGTCTCTACGTCAAAAAGTTTTCCAGATTGATTCCGAGGTAGATATTGTTGCTGTTGATTTTGTTGTTTGTTTGTTTATCTTTTGAATGGGAGAAAAATGTATTCATTGTTCGAGTAAACAATACACAATACCACCACACCAAAGAGAAGCAATCAACGAATGCAATAAAAAATATAATGAAATGCGATATGAGGTGTTTTGGGGTGGTAGATGTAAGTCAAGTTAAAGATATTTGAACCATCCATCCTATGTAGGTCAGTTACAAAATAGCATTGACTGACAGGTACACAGCTTGGTAGCACAGCTGTCAGTTTCCCCCACTTTCAGCTCCTCTCAGCTGCTAACTATTCCAGCCCAGCCCAGCCCACATGGGGAGGGGGGCCAGCTGGTGCTATTTATAGCAGGAACTGACTACACTTGGACTTGGTAAATGGAAAAGACACGCTAAATTTAGCACTCTTGACTGAGTGATGTTGGATTTGTTCACTGTGGTAGAAATCCTAGGGTTGAGAGAGCTCTCTGCTTGCTTCTTGCTTCGCTACAGTGGTGTCTGAGAGACGGGATATTTGCCCATCACCCTGGTGTGAAGGGGGTGGGTTTGGATCTTCTGCACAGTCATCTTTCAAGAAGATTTCTCTGTAATGCCTTTCCTCTGTCCGGGGATGGATTGGGATCTTCTACACAGTCATCTTCCAAGACTATAATTTTCTGTAATGCCTTTCCTCTGTCAAGGATGGATTGGATCTTCCACAGTCTTCTTCCAAGAACATTTTCTCTGTGATGGCTTTCCTCTGGCGTCCATTGCTTCTGCTGCTGGCTCTGCTGAACTGCCTTGGCTGGGGATCTTCTGGCATTGTGTTGCTGTTTCCTAGTCTGTTGGACTTTGCGTCTCTCTTGTCTTCTTGTTGGTCTTTGAACACAGTGCGCAACACCCACAACCGGATCCCACAAATTCAAATTTAAATTTAGATACCCTACCATCTCAAACAGAAAAATTTCATTTAGGTCACGAGCAAAGGCTTAAAAATGTAAAAGATAAAAGAATAAAATCAGGCACACATCATGAGAGAGATTACAGCAACAACAACAACAATAGAGATGGCTCTCGACAAATCCTCCACAAGAAAGCCGGTGTCCTAAGGAAACAAGTGGACACACCGGCAGCAACAACAACAAAAACAGAGGGTGGTGCTGCACTCTGGAGACTGCTTCTGGGACAAGCATACATATAGATATGTATGTAGATATACATATGTGCATATATATATAATTATAATTATATATATAATTATATATATATAATCTATAACAATAAACACACCACAACACATATCAAATACTACACCCCGTGTCCTATTCTGCTGTCATGTCATGTACTGTCTCCCCCCCAGGTTGTCCCAAGGGAAGCTGCAGCCCAGCTACCAGATGTTTCCTAAGTCAGGCATGGATGGCAACAACGACTTCATTCCTCTGCCTCTTCCTCTTTCACTCTGCAAACAGGCATGCACCGCCTTCATCGACTGCCAGAACTTTGAGTTCAATGGCTTGTGGGGCAACGGAGCTAGAGTCAGCGGGGGCCCCATGTTTTCCGCTTCCAAGAATGGCTGGGACTACTACCAGAGAGACTGCGCTTAAACTACACTGACTGCAGATCCCAGTTCATTTTCTGATTTGTCTGTCATATTTAATTTTTTGTCTATTGATGTAGTTCATTGACCACTATTGGAAACATGACAGCAAGAGCTCTCTCTATTGTCCCATGCACAACAGTGGATGTTTAACAGGAACTGTCATGGAAACAAGATTGATTTTGACCTCTTGATGAATCCTACCCAGAAAGAGCGATTTCTGACTGTGGTGACAGATTACAGATTACCATCAGTCCAATCCAAATATTACCATACAGCATTGAATTGTAGTCTTGAAACAAAGCTAATTCTTGGTATTTGATTTTAATAGCATCCCAAGGTTTTGCCATTAAACTTCACGCATGGGATAGGAGCAGGGTGGAGTCTGTCAGACACAGTGCTGCCTGGCTGTCTCCTAAACAAAGCTTTCCATTGGATGGATGTAGCTGTAAACCTAAAGAGAAGAGACATGTGCAATCCAACATCACTCAGTCAAGAGTGCTAAATTTAGCGTGCCCCTTCCTTTTTCCCAGTTCCAAGTGTGGTCAGTTTCTGCTATAATTAGCACCAACTGGGCTGGGATGGGATGGGATAGATAGCAGCTGACAGTAGCTGAAAGTGGGGGAAACTGACAGCTGTGTGAAGCTTTTTAAATTATAAAAAAAAATCGGCACTCTCAAGAAACAACAGTTAAGTTAATTTTTAAGTTTCAATGTTGATCATTTTGGAACAGTAATCTTCATGACCAATGAACAAAAGATTATGAACTGTTCAGAACCATAACTCTGCAGCACAGCCTGTCATAATGAAGGAAATGTCTAGCAAATTCTGCAGAGTCCTTTTAGATCATATATAGCCTGTCACAAGGAAAGAGATGTTCAAGAACATTCTGCAATGAACACAGACCATCAATGGAAAGACATAAAAAAACTTTGGAAATAGCCTGGGAAAGCCAGCTGTACAGGGCTAAAATGGAGACAAACCCTGCCAAAATGTTAAGGGTCTTTCAGGTTGTAATGTCACGCTGGACCGATCCTATTATCATTCTCATTCCGGCCTGTCGCCAGCATCATCGCATCCAGCCACTTCTTGAATGGAAAAAGCGTCCACAAAACTCAGCTGCTCGACTAGTCTAAGAAAGAAAACAGCTAAACGCATCATTCCTCTCTTGCGATCTCTTCACTGGCTTCTTGTTTGCAAAGGTGAAATACAGAAATTAGTTCCCTCTGTCACAAATGTCTTTACCAAGCTGCACCCTCTGCACACTCATATCACTGTAACTGCCTTCCCCTGTACACCCCATCTCGCTCCCTCTGTTCTGCTACAAATGTTTTATGCTTTCAAACACCCAGACTCAAACAATCCACTATTGGCCATCACTCTTTATTTCTGATTAGTCGCTCTACAATAAACTCCCTCTCCCACTTCGCCAAAAGCTTACATATGATTCTTTCAAATCCACTTCTAGACACACTTATTTCCTACGGTGGATCTTTCCCCATAGCTACACCTCTAATTTTGTCCTATTTCAACAGACATGTCCATCTACATCACCTACTTGAGTGCGTTGTGTGTGTGTGTGTGTGTGTGTGTGTGTGTGTGTGTGTGTGTGTGTGTGTGTGTGTGGTGCGTGCGCGTGTGTGTACTCTCTCTCTCCTCTCTCTCTCTCCTCTCTCTCTCTCCTCTCTCTCTCTCTCTCTCTCTCTCCTCTCTCTCTCTCTCTCCTCTCTCTCCTCTCTCTCTCATCATTTTCTTATACATCTGTCATCTCTTTTTTATAATGAATTACGTGAGTATTTTCTATTTCGATGTCAAACACATGTTTCCACACGTAAAAACTGTGGGGTCTTTTCAGCTTAGAAACTTCCAAAGGCAAAATAATTTGTTTTTCTCCTTCCGCTGATGATGATATTGTGATCAAATCTTTGCAAAGTTAATTGCTGAAGCAAAAAAACTACGACAATCATAAATGCACACAAAATAGTTCAATTTTCGTGACACACTAGAGACATATTTATATTGCTGTTATCTTCAGCCAAAATGTTTATTGACATTTTTAATCTGAATTCGATTAAATGGTCAAAAGTAGTTTCTAGAATATTCTTGTTTGATTCTAGACTTGATTATTGTTTCCTGTAGTTTATCTTGACTTTATTTTGTGTTAGTTTGTTAGCCGAATTTACGTCAAAATTTACAGTCGTATAAAGAACACGTTTCCTTTCCCTTTCATTGAAGGCCATCATGTCATTTCTCCTGTAGTTATTTGTATTCACAAGAGAAATACGTGTATAGCCCCCATTGTCAACAGGCGACACTGGGCAATGACAATAAATTGTTAAAAGCCTCAAAGTGTCAACGCATCTCTCTCTCCCTCTGTCTCTCTTTCTGTCTCTCTCTGTCTGTCTGTCTGTCTCTCTTTCACCCTCTCTCTCTGTGTCTCTGTCTCTCTCCCCTCTTCTTCTGTCTGTCTGTCTGTCTGTCTGTCTGTCTGTCTGTCTGTCTCGTCTCCTCTCTCTCTCTCTCTCTCTCTCTCTCTCTCTCTCTCTCCTCTCTCTCTCTCTCTCTCTCCTCTCCTCTTCTCTCTCTCCCTCTCTCTCTCTCTCTCTCTCCTACCTCTCATCTCCTCACTCATCTTCTCTCATTCTATCTCTACTCCCTCTCTCTCTCTCTCTTCTCATCCTGCCTATTTCCACTTCATATATTAACCTAAACCTATATTAACACAAAGTTTTATTATGAAAGTACGCCTTTTGAACACTTAAACTCATGTTCTAGAACACGACTTGAAAAATGTCATTTGGACGTAACATTTAGTGTTGTTGATCAAATGTTTGTTTGCTGTTAGTTTGTTTGGTTTTTTTTTGTTTTTTTGTTTTTATGGGAAGTTTTGGGTTAGGGCTTTTTTTTTTTTTTTGGGGGGGGGGTCATAATATTGTTTTAAAGTAAGAAAGGTTCGTCATGTTTTAATATGTATCTTTTTTGCTCGGGCTGCTCTCTTCTCTGCGTCATTTCTCAATTTTAATTGTTTTATTTAATTATAACCAGTGTATCTCCTGACATGAATGTCTGGTCGGTTATGGATTATGGTTTGTTGAATACATATCTATCTCTTTTTCTTAAATAAGTATTCATGTACCCAGTGGGGATTATTCATTCGTTGAATGTATTGTTGAATGTATCTCCTTTTTACAACCATAGGTTGAACTTCTATTTTTGGATGATGGTGATGTTGTTTTTCCTTGTTGTTGCTTTCTGCTTTATCTTTGCTTTTTGGCTTTTCTCCTGTTTTAGTAGGGTCTCTTTTTTTCTTTTTTTTTTATCTTCTATTCCCTAATCAGGGCAAGGGCCGGATGAAAAAAAAGTGTGTAAATGCTTACTCGTATGTTACCCTTGAAAAAAAATATTACTCAATTTAATTCAGTTCTCTCTCTCTATCCTTTGGATTTGGATCAATCGCAAACCAAGCAGCACAAGAAGATCACTGATACCACACACACACACACACACACACACACACACACACACACACACACACACACACACACACACACACACACACACACACACACACACACACACACACCACCACGCACCACACACACACACGCACACACACACACACAGCACCACACACACACACACACACACACACACACACACACACACACACACACACACACACACACACACACACACACACACACACAGATGACCCTGGTCAAATCCAGAGGAAGAAGAAAAAAGATGATTTTCTGCACTGCAGTGGTCAGTTCATGACGGCATCAACAGCTCACAGTTTACACTAAGACATCTGTCGGTGGCAGTCCAATACAATCCGATCGAATGTATTACAATATCACGATACGATAAGTACATCACAATTCAGTACAGTTCAAGGTCATGTCATACAACGGAAATTAACACAACACAACATCAACATCAATACTGATACTTCAGTATCTGAGTAAACAGAGAAATTCACGTTTAAGTTACAACCCGTGTGTGTGTATATATATATAAGAGAGAGAGAGAGAGAGAGAGAGAGAGAGAGAGAGAGAGAGAAGAGAGAGAGAGAGAGAGAGAGGAGAGAGAGAAGAGAGAGACGAGAGAGAGAGAGAGGAGAGAGAGAGAGAGAGAGAGAGAGAGAAGAGAGAGAGAGAGAGAGAGAGAGAGAGAGAGAGAGAGAGAGAGAGAGAGAGAGAAGAGAGAGAAGAGAGAGAGAGAGAGAGAGAGAGAGAGAGAGAGAGAGAGAGAGAGAGAGAGAGAGAGAGAGAGAGAGAGAGAGAGAGAGAGAGAGAGAAGAGAGAGAGAGAAAGAAGAGAGAGAGAAAATACAGTTGAGAAAAACATGTGCAGGTAACCAGTTCCAACTTCATTCTCATCATAAAAATTATGTTTGTCAAAGATTAAAATAATAAAACCTATCAAATAAAAATCGTTGCAGGCAACATTTGGGGAATTTTTGAGTAAGGACCATGTTTTTTGGCTTGACCTGACTCGAGTTTGGGCTCCTGGTTGAGCACTCTTCAGAGGTCCCGGCAGTGATCGCAACCTTACTCACCCTCTATGGCAAGAGCAAGACACTTTTTAGAGTTTAGAAGTGTCTATTGCAGCCCCAAAATAGGTAGATATTCTTGTGGCCTACCGTTGCTGCCAGTAAAAGAAAAAATTAGAAAGAGAAAGAAAATGTGTTTGAAATGTTGAAAAAACTGTTGTAAAAAACTGAATATAGAAGATATATATATCTAAAATATTTTGAATACTCACTGTGTGACTGTGATATTTATGATTGAATATAGAAGATATATATATATAATATATATATATATATGTGTGTGTGTATGTGCGTGCGTGCGTGCGTGCGTGCGCGCGCGTGTGTGTGTGTGTGTGTGTGTGTGTGTGTGTACAATAAACACAAGACATTTTTTCAGTAATAAAAAATCACAGTACTACGCAATTCAACATAATACAACACGAAACACATCACAAAAAACAAACACAGCACCACACAAACACAGTAAAACAAACACTGCTACATACTATGACTGCATCATCTCTCTCTCTCTCTCTCTCTCTCTCTCTCTCTCTCTCTCTCTCTCTCTCTCTCCTCTCTCTCTCTCTCTCTCTCTCTCTCTCTCTCTCTCTCTCTCTCCTCTCTCTCTCTCTCTCTCTCCTCCTCTCTCTCTCTCCTTTGTGTTCCGTTACATGACTTGATTAAAATTAGGTATATACTTCCTTTAAAATGAAGTTTATTGATGACATGAGCGCGAACTTGTGTGTGTGTGTGTGTGTGTGAGGTGGGTGTGTTTGGGTGTTGTGTGTGGTGGGGGGGGGGGGGGGGCGGGTGTGTGTGTGGATTATTGTTTTTATTTGTCGTCTCCCCTTGTATTAAAATATTATGATTTGCATGACTTTTTGTTGTTGTTGTTGTTGAAGGTCGTACCTCAAGTTTTTGATGTTTTGTTCTTTTTTTTCTGTTTTAACTTTGCTGTTTGCTTTTGTTTCTTCTTTTTTATATGAAGTATGAATGTAAAAGAAAGGATAATATTGTCACCTGATATGATTGTTTGACTTGTATCATTCTTCTTTTTTCTAAGACTAAATTTTTTTTTCAGAAAAAAAAACAAAAAAACCTACCACCTCAAGTACATGTGCGCCTGCGGATATGTGCTTATAAATATAAGTGTGAGTAAGTGTGTGTGTGTGTGTGTGTGTGTGTGTGTGTGTGTGTGTGTGTGTGTGTGTGTGTGTGTGTGTGTGTGTGTGTGTGTGTGTGGTGTGTGTGTGATTTGTATGTGCATTTGCCTGCGAGCGTGCATGCGTGAGTGAGTTGCGTATATTGTATGTATGTATGTATGTATGTATGTATGTATGTATGTATGTATGTATGTATGTATGTATGTATGTATGTATGTATGTATGTATGTATGTATGTATGTCATGTCTGTATGTATGTATGTATGTATGTTGTGTGTGTGTGTGTGTGTGTGTGTGTGTGTGTGTGTGTGTGTGTGTGTGTGTGTGTGTGTGTGTGTGTGTGTGTAACCTACGTGTAGGAGTGAGTTTTACGTGTATTATTATCATACTATTATCACTATTGTTGATATTATTCTTATTGTCATCATTATAATCATTGTATTATCTTTAGTTCCTTCTGAGTTCATTTTGTTGTTATGAGTTGTAACAATGTTGTAGCTAATTATTTTTGGGTGGACTTTTCTTGGTTGCTAAGTTGTTTATTTCATTATGTTTCTTTGGTTGCTCTTTATCTATTAACGCTTCTCTTTTTCTTTTATAATCAAAATCATTTTATTGTGGCTTCTGATTTTCGTCTTCTGAATGTGTGCATTTTTATTATCTTATTATGTATAATGTCCTTATTCTTTTATGTTGTTTGGTACTGCATATAGTTTTACTGTTTAGTATCTTTTTATCTTGATGTTTTCCCTGAAAAGGGCGGGGACTGGATGTAAAAAAGCACATGAGTGCTTATCTATTATCCTCGAATAAAAGAATTTTGCCTTGCTTGCATTCTCTCTCTCTCTCTCTCTCTCTCTCTCTCTCTCTCTCCTCTCTCTCTCTCTCTCTCTCTCTCTCTCTCTCTCTCTCTCTCTCTC
>CM060342.1:27533252-27535752 GCA_030674155.1 Stramonita haemastoma | reverse complement strand
TTGGTTTGTTGGGTGTTTTTTTTAAACATTGTCATCTGTTCTTTTGGCACACAATGGCCTTCTCTTCCAAAAAGTGGAACGGAATTTAACGTGTACGCGAGATGTTCTAAGTCCGTTTGTGCACAGAACCTTGCTTCTTAGTCTCATTCGAAGGACTTTCAGGGCAGTATAATCGGTACTGATGTTAACTCCAGAGGGAAAATACCTTCATACGGTGGTGGCTCGAACCCATGCTGAGCTTAACGCTCTAACCACTAGGCTATCCCTCTCCCCCTGACAGTATTGATGTTACTGATGTTGTTGTTGTTCCTGCTTTGGCTGTTACTACCCAACCTGTTCCTGAGGATATTGTTGTTGCTACAGTCATTATTGTTCTTCATAAGACCGCTGCCTGGTGCTTATACACCAAAATCTGAACTATCAATTTCAACTGCCTCATGCAAGCACTGTTCCCCTGATCAATTAATAATAAGTCTCCTGTGAGTGAAGAATCAGCCAGATCCTGTTCTCCCAGCCAGTGAAAGAGGCATCAAGGCTGAGTGAATAATTTATTGTCCTCTTTTTAGTCCCTGATCGGCTTTTACTATCTTGAATTCCCTGGACTCATGCCCGTGTCTATGTTTCATGGGGGACGGGATAGCCCAGTGGTCAGAACATTGCGCTCGAAATTTGACGACCCGAGTTCGATTTCCGTTCGAGGGGATTTTTCCCCTGGAGTCAACATCAGTGCAGACTCCACTCTTTCCTAAAGTCTTTCGGGTGAGATTTTAAACCGAGGCCCCGTGTGCGAACGCACGCAGAACATCTTGCGCACACGTTAAATCATATTCCGCTTTTCGTAAGTGTAGGCCATTGTGTGCCGGTGGGAACAGATGACAATATTTACAAAACTGCATACACACAGAGACTGGATGAAAAAAGCACATGAGTGCTTAATCCATTATCCTCGATATAAAAGAATAAATGGAATGGATAAATGGATCTCCACTTCTTGCCTCTGCCTTGAAATTGTTCTTTGAAAATGGATTGAGATACCCATTTGAGGGACGAAATAGCTCAATGGTCAGAGCACTCGCTTTCCCCAGCCAGGGTTAAGCAGCATCGAGCGTGGTTACCAGCTGGATGGGTGACCGTTTACGCGCCTTGGCTTTAGTATAGTCCCCAGTTCACCAGCTGTCAATGGGTACCTGCTCTCTTTAAAGGTCAGGGAAGGTAAAGCAGCGAGGGAGAGGAGATGGTCGCCATCCTCAATATGCTGCCCCCTAGAGGAGCTGAGGTCTCTGATGCCTCGCTCCCCTACGACCACACACACAGACACAGACACAGACACACACACCACACACACACACACACACACCGTCACTACATACACACACACACACACACACACACACCACACACACACACACACACACACACACACACACACACACACACACACCGTCCCTACCACACACACACACACACACACACCGTCCCTACCTACCCACACACACACACACACCAAACACACCACAGTCACCACTAAACCAAAGAGAGCAGCATGCAGCTAGCTCTAAGCACAACCCCACTCACCTTTGGCTGCAGACTTCTTGTTGGTCCTCCTCAGGATGCCAGAAGGGCTGGGAGGCGCTCTAGCCAGGATGAGGGTGGGTCTCACCTGGGCACCTACGTAACTGTCCGCGTCATCGCACGTGCGGTAGCCACTCACCGCCTTCTGAGCCGCCCGCGCGATGGACGCCTTCACTTTCTTATGAGCGTCAGGGCTTAGGCCTAACCGAACCACCTCCCTATCTTCCCGCTTCTCCACCACCCCTTCCTCCCCCCTCTCCCACACTGCCGCGTTCTCTTCACGCCCTGCTGGGGTCGTCTCCAGGAGTCCTGTACCCCTGGGGCTGAGACTGTCTGGGGACAGGCTGGCGTGGGAAGGGGCACAGTCTGCGGGGTTCAGTTCAGGGTTAGAGTTAGAGTCAGGGTCAGGGGTTCGGAAAGACGTTTTCCGCGGTGGTTTTGAGTGCTGCTGCTGGTCTGTGTGAGAAGCCGGCTGAGAGTCAGCGTACATCAGCTGGGGAAAGGGTGAGGCGTAGATTTCTGATAAGGTCTGTTCGATGAGGGTGCTCCTCTGCTCCAAGGACGACTTGTGCTGCTGCTGCTGCTGCTGCTGCTGCTGGTGGGGTTGGGAGTTCTCCTCCGCGTGGGAGGAGGCACCGTCCTCGAAGATCTTGACACCGTCGTCGTGGGACAGCGATCCCCACTGAGGGTCCTCCTCGAAGCTGCCTCCCACGCTGTACCCTTCCCTCACGCTGTCCACCGCGCCGCCATCTTCCCACATGGCCGGTAACTCGCCACAGTCTTCCGGCAAGGGGGGTAACTGTTCGAACTCTTGGTAGCTCATGACGGACACGTTGTGGGCGAGGAGGGCGGGGTCAAGGGAAGGGGAGGCCACTCTGTCCTTGGCTGTGCTGAGGGCCATCCCCCCTCCTCCTGGACAGGAAGGTCA
>CM060342.1:27525752-27528252 GCA_030674155.1 Stramonita haemastoma | reverse complement strand
GAGACTTCAGCTTCTCTAGGGGCCAGGGTATTGAGGGCGGCGCCCATCTCCTCTCCCTCGCTGCTTTACCTTCCCTGACCCTTAAGAGGGCAGGTACCCATTTACAGCTGGGTGAACTGGGGGAACTGTACTGAAGCCAAGGAGCGCAAACGGTCACCCATCCAACTGGTAACCACGCTCGATGATGCTTAACTTTGACTTGGGAAAATCAAGCACTCTGACCACTTAGCTATCCCGCCCCAAAAAGAAGTAGTTTTACCAACAAAAAAACCCCACCATTTAATACATTGGGTGAAGGGGGGTGGGTAAGTATGACAATAAATAACTGATACCGGAAAGAAACTACCGGTTCCCAAATTCCCACTGGTTTATTCCCATTACCTCTTTTTAAGCTATAGAGAAACAAAAAGTAAAACATATCACTAATCAGTAAATGGGTGACGGGTATGAAGAGGAAGCAACAAATAAAACCTAAGTGCACAAAAGACAAAAAGAGCGGACAAACAAACACAAGGGAAGTCGTTCTCAGTTTGTTATTTTTATATAAAAAAGGGGTGATCTCTCGTGTTCATGTGTGCTTTGTAATCCCAGTCATGAAGAACAAAAGCACTGTGTAGAGTCACGCATTCCTACACTACCCGCCCACCCCACCACGCCACGGCTCAAGTCCTTAGGATGAGACTATAAACCGAGGCCCCGTGTGCAAACGCACGCAGAACATCTTGCCCACACGTTGAGTAAAATAAAATAAAATATTTTAAGAAATTAAACAAAAGAGAGACTGGAGCTAGGAATTCCCTCTTTTCTATCGCTCTCTTTGTGTCTGTCTTGTTCCAGTTCTTCCTGTTACCTCATTGCCTATTTTCTGCATTCTTGGTCCATTCTCCCTCCTTTTAATATTCCCAGACAGACGTAAAAGATAATGAATGATTCGCTCACATGACAAACTCAGATGCGCTGGGCCTGACTTGTCAGGTGCTTGACGGCAGCACAACGTATTTTCGCTCATATGACAGACAAACAATAGTTGCTGACTGAATAATCTATACAGACCCAAAATTCAAAGGACGCTACTGCCGAGATTCGAACCAAGACTTGATGGACCTGTAAGGATGGAAGTGAAAGGTGCTATCCACGAGGCTACAGCGTTTGTGGTTCATCCTGTAGAGAGTTAGTTCCAAACTGACGTGATCTTGGGACAAGCAACACGTTAGTTTCAAACTGGCGCTATACTATTGGCGTGATTTTGTATTTATATATATATTTTTTTTTTTTAATCTATTACTCATTTATTTATTATTCATTTACTTATTTATTCTTCTATTTCGAGGATAATAGAATAACAACTCATGTGCTTTTTTTTAACATCCAGTTCCCGTGTGTATGCAGTTTAAGTTTCGTAAATTTGTCATCCGTTCCCAACAGCACACAATGGACTACTCTTCCGAAAAGCGGATCAGGTTTAACGTGCGCGCAAGATGTTCTGCGTGCGTTCTAGAGAGCTAGTTCCAAACTGACGTTATTGTCGTCATCTTGGCACAAACGACATGGCGGCAGGTCTTATTGAGCGAGGTAAAGCGCTTTTCTGCTGCCTGGCAAAACGTGACTGCGGTCTGCTTTTGAGGGCACAACATTCTGTACGTTATGATCTGCGTTTCAAACAATAATGATATTAATAGTAAATGGAATTTGTATAGCGCTACATCTTGCAAAAAACAAATCAAAGCGCTTGCATCCACACCAATGTTATAGTAGTGGAGGAAAATGGAGCGTGCGTACAGAGAGTAAGTTATTAGTCTGGCTAGCTTGGTTTTTTGCGAGTTGAGGGGGTGGGGAGGAAATAGGGATAGGGGGTTGGGAGAAGGTGAGTGTGTGTGTGTGTGTGTGTGTGTGTGTGTGTGTGTGTGTGTGTGTGTGTGTGTGTGTGTGTGTGTTGTGTAAGCGTGTGTGTGTGTGTGTGTGTGTGTGTGTGTGTGTGTGTGTGTGTGTGTGTGTGTGTGTGGTGTGTGTGTGTGTGTTTGTGTGTGTGTGTGTGTGTTCTTGTTGTTGTTGTTGTTGTCTTCAATTTGACGTCTGTTCACTCAAAGTGATATTAGGAGATAAAAGTGGAAAATGTAATGGAAGGTAAGGAAGTGAGTGGAAGGAGTGGAAGGAGAAAAGATTAAGAAGTAGCATCAGTGTTGGTATTTTTTTGTGCGCTTTGAAAAAGAAAAAGTGATAAAAAAAAATACTCTTAAACAGGAGCAAAATTCAAACTCAACAAAGTAGGAACATTCAACAATAATAATGTCACTACAGTAAATATTCAAGTGGGCTGTGCAATAAACATCCAGCAATGGCAAAGGCTAACTTTGAATTTTCAAATACATTTTCTTCTTGCGTATGTGTGTGGTGTGTGTGTGTGTGTGTGTGTGTGTGTGTGTGTGTGTGTGTGTGTGTGTGTGTGTGTGTGTGTGTGTGTGTGTGTGTGTGTGGTGTGTTGTGTGTGTGTGTGTGTGTG
>CM060342.1:27508252-27515752 GCA_030674155.1 Stramonita haemastoma | reverse complement strand
GTGTGTGTGTGTGTGTGTGTGTGTGTGTGTGTGTGTGTGTGTGTGGTGTGTGTGTGTGTGTGTGTGTGTGTGTGTGTAAGTGTGTGTGTGTTTGTGTGGGGGTGGGTGGGTGTGTGTGAGTGTGTGTGAGCGTGTGTGGGTGTGTGTGTGTGTGGTGTGTGTGTGTGTGGTGTGTGTGTGTGTGTGTGTGTGTGTTGTGTGTGTTGTGTGTGTAGTGTGTGTGTGTGTGTGTGTGTGTGTGTGTGTGTGTGTGTGGTGTGAAGGTGTGTGTGTGTGTGTGTGTGTGTGTGTGTGTGTGTGTGTGGTGTGTGTGGGAGTGGTGTGTGTGTGTGTGGTGTTTGTGTGTGTGTGTTGTTGTTTGTTATGAAAATGATAGTAAGAAGTAAGACTAGTGTGTGTTTGTGTGTGTGTGTCGTTCTGTGTGTGTGGAAAGAATGTTGGTGTTGTGTGTGTTGTGTGTGTATGTGTGTGTGTGTTTAGAGTGTGTGTGGTTGTGTGTGTGTGGTGTTATTGTGTGAAAATTGAGAGATGAGAAGAGAGAGTGTGGTGTGTGTGTGTGTGTGTGGTGTGTGTGTGTGTGGTGTGTGTGTGTGTTGTTGTGTGTGTGTGTGGTAAAAGGAGAGAGAGAGGAGACAGTGTGTGTGTGTGTGTGTGTGCGTGTGTGTGTGTGTGTGTGTGTGTGTGTGGTTGTGTGTGTGTGTGTGTGTGTTGTGTGTGTGTGTGTGTGTGTGTGTGTGTGTGTGTGTGTGTGTCAGTGAATGTATTTATCTGGGCGGAGATGTACTGGATGTAATATTTGTAAAGAGTTGTTTTTTTCTAATAAGTAAACATGAATACGTACAGCAAAGTAACTTAACATTCAGTAATACACATACAAATTTTATACGCCCAGAATTCCTCTACAGAAAAAAATTACTAAAGACAACTATTCAGAAAAGAAATAGCCTACAAGACGTATGTTTTTTATCATTAATTCCAGGTACTGACTTTCACCCTTAATTTCAGTCAGACATCCGCTACAGCAGAAATTCATTTCTAATAAATGAAGGCTATCTATTTTCAACGCGAGATATAGTTATCTGAAATCTGAAATTTCAACAAGAGTCAGACCAGCTTCATATCACATGAATCGATGTATTTTATCATAGCAACGTTTTTTGTTCCCTTCATATGATGGCTCAGTTCTAAATTTTCTTATATATTATTTGTAGGTTTTTGTTTTTAGACTGTGGGTTTTCAGCATGTAGTGTGGGTTTGCGATTTTCATTTTTGTAAAGACAGATCAAGGTAAAAGAGGACGGGATACCTCAGTGGTCAGAGCGCTCGCTTTCCCCAGCCAAGGTTAAGCAGCATCGAGCGTAGTTACCAAGTGAATGGTTGCCCGTTTGCACACCTTGGCTTCAGTACAGTCCTCCGGTTCACCCAGATGTAAATGGGTACCTGCACCTCTTTAGGGTCAGGGAAGGTAAATCAGCGAGGGAGAGGAGATGGGCGCTGCCCTCAACATGCTGACCCCCTAGAGAAGCTGAGGTCTCTGACGCCTCGCTCCCCTACGACCACACAGGTTATGGAACACCTTTACCTTTAGCTTAGAGTGGGTTTGGGGATACTTGCTCTTGTAAAGGCTGATACATTACTTCACCAATCCTTACAACACAGATTTGTTTGGTTCGTTCTTCGGCTGCAGCTCTGTGGTTCACCAATGGTGAGATTTTGCGTGTGCTACTATTTTTGCACACCATAAAGGTAGCTGCATTCCAACTTCGGGGATCAACATAGATTTAAAAGAACGTTGCAAGAAGCCTTTTTGTGTTTAGTGCATGCACATTTTTTTTAAGTTTTCTGAAGGCAATGTACAGAAACAACAAAAGCAAGCAAGTAAGCAAGCATGCGAACACACACATACATACATACATACATACATACATACATACATACATGCATGCATGCATGGATGCATGCATACATAACATACATACATACATACATACATACATACATACATACATACATACATACATACATACATGCATGCATGCATGCATACATACATACATGTGTATATATATACATGCATACATACATACATACATACATACATACATACATACATACATACATACATTCACACATTCACACATACAAACATAACACACACACACACACACATCACACACACACGCGCGCGCGCGTACACACACAACCACACACACACACACACACACACACACACACACACACACACACACACACACACACACACACACACATACATACACATACACACACATTAAGACTGACCTGGTCTTTAAAAATGGGGTCCTACAAAGGCAAAAAAAAAAGATTGTAAAAGATAGCAAACCAACTTTACTCCATCTTTTTCTGTGTTCAACTCTGATGACAAAAAATCCTGCTCTCGTAAGAATAACGACACGCATGAAAAGGTAATATGCTTTTTAATATGAGTCTGTATGAATGTCACAAAGATATCACTAGGTACCCCGGTGGTGTCTTATTTTTTTCATGAGATCAAACTATTGTCAACCTCTGCTGCATTCAAGAGAGCAGACAAGAGATTTTGCCCCCCCTCCACCCCCACCCTCCTCTCTCTCTCTCTCTCTCTCTCTCTCTCTCTCTCTCTCTCTCTCTCTCTCTCTCTCTCTCTCTCTCTCTCTCTCTCTTTTTGTGTTTGACACTTTTTCCACTACCTTTACACACACATGCACGCGAGAGAAAGACAAACAGAGAATGAAAATTATAGCCCGCACATACATACATACATGCATACATACATACATACATACGTACGTACGTACGTACGTACGTACGTACGTACGTACGTACTGTGTGTGTGTGTGTGTCTGTGTGTCTGTGTGTCTGTGTGTCTGTGTGTCTGTGTGTCTGTGTGTATGAGAGAGTGTGTGAGTGTGTGAGTGTGTGTGTGTGTGTGTGTGTGTGGTGTGTGTGTGTGTGTGTGTGTGTGTGTGTGTGTGTGTGTGTGTGTGTGTGTGTGTGTGTGTGTGTTTGTGTGCATGTGTGTGTCTGTCTGTCTTTCTTTCTGTGTTTGTCTTTCTGTCTTTATCTCTATCTGTCTGTCTCTCGTCTGTGTCTGTGAGTGAGTGAGTACTTTCTTCAGTTTAACGTCTGTTCACTCGAAGTGATATTAGACACAAAAAAAGAAAGATGAAAATGTGTCACATTCAAAGAATGTGTGCGCGCTCACATATGAGTGTGTGTGTGTGTGTGTGTGTGTGTGTGTGTGTGTGTGTGTGTGTGTGTGTGTGAGAGAGAGAGAGAGAGCATAAGTGCGTACGAGTGAACGTGTTTACAAGAATATATATCTAAAGGTATGCATTTGCGAGCCAAGGTAAAAAGGGTGTGTGTGTGTGTGTGTGTGTGTGTGTGTGTGTGTGTGTGTGTGTGTGTGTGTGTGTGTGTGTGTGTGTGTGTGTGTGTGTGTGTGTGTGTGTGCGCGTGTGAGCTTGCGTGTGTGTGTGTATGTGTGCGTGTGTGTGCGCGCGCGTGTGCGCTTGTGAGCGTATGTGTATATGAGTATATGTGCTTTATAAGTTTATCTATGAGTGTGTGTGTGTGTGTGTGTGTGTGTGTGTGTGTGTGTGTGTGTGTGTGTGTGTGTGTGTGTACGTGTGCATAAGATAAAGGAAAAAACAAACATGTAAAGAAATCAGCATAAAAGGGGGAGGGGGGGGGGGCATTGGACAGTTTAAACGAGGTTAAAGCATGAACAATTACAAAAATTTGCCAACAGGGCTTTTAACTAAACAGTTAACTATCTCCAACATAATTTCATTATTGTCCAATATTTGATCAAATGACATTTTTGAAATCTTACATACAAGTGTGCTGGAAAAATATGGTCGAAGCACTTCACAATGAAGAATGACATGTTTAGGTGATAAATCAGAACCACATATACATATTATTTGTTTACAGAATTTAGTTCGGAATGCATCCAAACGAAATCTAAATATCAGGCTTTCCAGTAGTCTGTTATGATAATGACACACTCTGCCACATCTTAATGAATGTCTCCGTGAACAATTCTTTCGTACGTTGTTGAAACTGTTCCAAGAAGCTTTTTCCAACAAATGTATGCCCTCCTGAAGACTGAGTGGAAGGTTTAAATGTGTTGAAGCTTCAGAAGCCGTGTCCATCGCAGCAGCTTTGGCGAACTTGTCTGCTTGTTCGTTACCCTGGATTCCACAGTGTGACGGAATCCAGCAAAAGGCAAGGGTAGTACCTCGTAAGGAAAGAAAATGAATAAGATGACAAATTTCAATGATTAGTTCCCCTCTCACTCTAATGCTAAACAGTTTTAGTGCTTGCAAAACAGATTTAGAATCAATACAGAACAACACCTTGGACATATTGATAGGCAGATCTAATAAAAAATTTAAGGCCATTAGTACAGCTATAAGTTCTGCAGTAAAGATAGAAAAATCTTTGCCTATATGATAAGATTTATTAATTTTCAATGCAGGAACTACAAAAGCAGATCCAGCCTGCCCACTGTCTACTACCGAACCGTCGGTAAAGACTTTAATATAACTACTATATGTTTCATCAATATGAGCTCTTGCCATGACAGCGACAGCAGGACCTTCGTCTTTTTTGATATTGGAATAATCAATATCAAATTCAGCCCTTTTTATTTCCCACTTTGGAATTGTGGAGAAAACTGGGCGAGGTGCTATAATTTTTTCATTCTATTCCTGAAGATGTGAATATATCAGAGGTATAAGAACTGATTGTAGTCAGTGATTGTATAGACTTAGCCCTTTTAGGGAAATCTGTATCCGATTTTAAATGAAGTTCTTTAATGTTCGAATTCTGAATAGTAGAACTTCTTAAAACATATTTTGCTGATGCAAGCTTAATTTGTTCTTCAAAAGGTAAGACATTTATTTCTGCATACATTTTTAAAGTTGATGCATGTATAGGAACTCCAATTGCCAACTTGAAAGACTTACTGTCTACACTCTGCATTTTTCTTATTAAGTATTTAGGAGCAGAGAAATAAATTTCTTGTGCATAAGTTAATCTAGAACGAACAAGAGCTGTAGCTAAATGAATGAGAGATGATGAATCTTGGCCCCAATGCTGCTTGCTCACAATTTTGATGAAATTAAGACTTTTTCTAGCTTTAGTCAGGACATACTCAATGTGATTAGTGAGCGAGTGTGTGTGTTTGTGTTAGTGTGTGTGTGTGCATGCGCGCGCGGCGTGCGTGCGAGCGTTTGTGTGTGTGTGTGTGCTTCTGTCTGTCTGTGTCTGTTTGTCTGCGTCTGTGTGTCTGTGTTTCTGTCCAGAAGTCTATGTGTATGTGTCGGTGTGTCTGTGTAAGTGCTCGAACTCAGGTGAAAGTGTGTTCATTTGTAAGAAACTGTATGCATATATGTGTTCTTTTATGTGCGTGTCCTTGAGTCCAAAAAATGGATATATATATATATATATATATATATATATATATATATATATATATATATATATATACATATATACAGAGATATATGTGTGTATGTGAGTGTGTGTACGTGCCTGTGCATGTGTGTGTGCATACATGCGTGAGTGCATATGTGTGTATGTGCATGTTATGTGTGTGTATGCTATGTGTAAGTGCATAGAGAATTTCATGAAATATTTATGAAATATGCATAACTGCGCTAAAGTGATCACTGTCGTACCTGTATCTATGTATGTACGTACGTGTTTATGTGTGTGTGTATGTATGTATGTATGTATGTATGTATGTATGTATGTATGTATGTATGTATGTATGTATGTATGTATGTATGTATGTATGTATGTATGTATGTATGTATGTATGTATGTCTCTCTGTCTGTATGTCTCTCTGTCTGTATGTCTCTCTGTCTGTATGTATGTATGTATGTATATATGTATGTATGGCTCTCTCTCACTCCTCTCTCTCTCTCTCTCTCTCTCTCTCTCTCTCTCTCTCTCTCTCTCTCTCTCTCTCTCTCACTCTCTCTATCTATCTATCTATCTTTCTTTCTTTCTTTCTAGCTAGCTAGCTAGCTAGCTAGCTAGCTAGCTATCACACACACACACACTTACACACACACACTTACACACACAAACACACACACACAAACACACACACACAAACACACAAACACACACACACAAACACACAAAACACACACACACACACACACACACACACACACACAAACACACACACACACATACACACACACACATTCAATAACGCAGGAATGCACGAACACAAGCAAGTGACCGGTTTTGCCCAACTTCGAGGCGTGTATGCAGGGTATGTTGCTGTTTCTGCAACCCATGCCATCCAACAGTGACATGAATGGCACACACACATTGACATTGACACACAAACACAGACACACGCACAGACACAGGCGCGCGCGCGCACGCACATATACACAAACACATGCGCGCACACAAACACACAAACACACAAAACACAAACACTAATGCATACATACATACATACATAGATACATACAATCATGCATACATACATTACACACATTACATACATACATACATACATACATACATACATACATACATACATACATACATACATACATACATACATACATGCATGCATGCATGCATGCACCATGCATACATACATACATACATACATACATACATACATACATACATCATCCATCATACATACATACATACATACATACATACATACATACATACATACATACACACACACACACACACACGCACGTACCCACACATGCATTCACAGACACATTCGCGCACGCTGCACACACACATACACACATTCACGCACACATGTATCCACATGCATGTAAACACACTCACTAGCAAGCCTTAAGACTAAACGAAGAAATAGAACAGCACACGCAAAACTCTGCCCTTTGTCGTCACCACATGCTTCTGCTCCGACAGTAACACACAGCTTTGACATTACATCTCGAGGAAAGAAACTGGAAACCCGGGATCGAACAAACACCGAGGTTTCCTGCCATTCTCTTCTTCTTCGTCGTCGTCCAGTGCTCAGACAGCAACTGTTGTCGTCTGTCATATTATGAGCATAAACTGCGTTGTGTTCCGTTGCGTTGCCGTTTCAAAGCCTGACAAAGTCAAGCCTAGCTCATCCGACTGTGGCGTGGCAGAGAATTGTGGTTGTTGTGTTTTTTTTAAGTCTTTCTGGGGAGTGGAGGAAGCTGGTTGCATAACCTTCAGTTGTGCCCCCACTGTTCCACTGGACTACAGGACAGGTGAAGGTGAAGGAGGGATAAAAAGTTAGAAGAATGGGACCAAGAAGGTAGAAGATAGACGTGAAGGGTGTGACAGGACGAAAAAGGAACGAGGCTGAAACAAAGAGAGGGAGAGAGAAGAGGGAATTCCTGGCACAGAATGTCCAGAAGGTGGGGTTGCTATTTATACTGACAGACCCCGGGCTTCTTCATTTGTACACTCCTTCTCGTTCCCTC
>CM060342.1:27495752-27498252 GCA_030674155.1 Stramonita haemastoma | reverse complement strand
CAGAAGATAGACTGCTGACACATCTTCCCCTTCCCTAGCTAAGCCTATCTACATAAGCTACGTCATACATAACACGGCGTCTTCTGGGGCTGCCTCAAGAAAACACCTTGCCAACAACCCACCAGCGAGTCGCCCATTACTTCTTGTCGTCTGCTTCTCAAATGTCACCGTCTGCTGGTAGGCTAAGGCCTAGCCTAGGCAAGTCTCACGGTCTTTCCACGCAGGAGTCGACCCTAATGATGTGCTTCCTTCTCGTTTTCTGGCTCGCGCTCAAAAAGGGATGACGCCTCTTTTCCTCGAGCGATCGGCAAGAACCTGACAATTAGGCTTTGGGGACGAGGGGGTTAAATTATAGTGGAGCAGCGGACGAGCGATGGGTTTTTTTCTACTTGTCGTCTGCCTTTTGCTATTGCGAGCTGCCAGCGGCAAGGGAGCTTACTCAGGTTTCATGCTCTTTCAGGGGGAGAGGTAGAGTTGCTCCTTACTTGCCCGCTAATGCAGTGATGTCAGCCGAGTTGGTCTTGAAAGAAGAAAAAAAACTAATATGAATAAATGGAGTAGAGAGAGAGAGAGAGACAGAGTGACATTATTTGTAGGTTTCTTTGTGTGGTTTCTTTTTTCTTTTCTTTTTTGAACTGGTCGTTCCTTTGTCCTCAAGCACAGAGGAGCTCTGCATTCTTTGTCACACAATGGCGGGGGGGGGGGGGGGGGGGGGGGGCTAAGCTTTGTGTTGCTTGACATTTTGTTGTTGTTGTTTTTGCTGTTGTTGTTGTTGTTGTGAAGTGCGTGCTGTTAGGCAGGTTAAGAACACGATCAATATCAGCAGAATGGAAGACTTGAGTTCAGTGTTGCTGTGATGTATGACGATGTTCTGGCTGTCATGTGTACAGTCTCTCTCTCTCTTTGTTTAAGTGGGTTTTTTTAAGGGGGGTGGGTTTGGTTTGGTTTGGGGTTTTGGGTTTTATTCTGGTTTGTTTTTGTTGTTGTTGTTGTTTTTTGCATGATAGATGGCTTGATAAAAAAGCAAATTTGTTGCTTACTCAATGTACCATCTGGAAATAAAATTTTGATTTGATTTGATCTCTCTCTCTCTCTCTCTCTCTCTCTCTCTCTCTCTCTCTCTCTCTCTTCTCTCTCTCTCTCTCTCTCTCTCTCTCTCTTTCTCTAATCAGGGCAAGGGCCGGATAATAAAAAAAAGAATAAAAAAGTATGTCATACTTGACTTAAGCAAAAATGGATCTTCATTACTAAGAACATTTTCTTTAACAATTTTAAATGTCCATTTGATCTCCATCCAATGACAATCTTCGACGTCTCTCAACTCATCTCAACTGTCTCCATCGCCGCTGTCATCGGTAGGAGGTTCACACAATGCCACCAGGGTTCACCATCTTTCTCTGTCTCTGCTGAGTTCTACGATCTCTTGAAGCCCTCCCAGACCACTGATCTCAGTGATGTTGGCAATGTAGGATGTTGGTGGTCTGCCTCTTTTTTTCCTTCTGCCATCAACCTTTCCTTGGAGAACTGTCGTCATCAGTTTTGTCTGTGTGTTTCTGTTTGCATAACCAAACGTATCTCAGTCTGCGCTTACCAATTTCACCCAATATTTGTCTTTGCATTGAGAGTTCATCAAGAATGCTTTCATTTGTTCTTAAGTCGCCTGTAGAACCCCATTTTGGCTGCGTTTACTTTGTCTCTTTCCAATTTTTGTAATGTCCATGTTTCTGACCCATACAGTAATGTAGGCCAAATTAGTTTTTGGCAAGTCTAATTTGAGATATTCTGTATTTCCAAATGTTGTTTCGAAGTATCAGAAAGCCTAAATCTACAAGTTCCAGAACACTTGATCTGGACAATTTCAATGGAAGAATATCAAAACTTTCTCAGTCCAGTTATTGTTGAAGCACTGACATGTGTATATAACTTCTGTATCAAAAAAGCTGTTTTCTTGTGAAGCATAAACAAGCCAAAGTTATACCAATCCATAAATCAAGCACCATCATTTTCTGTTTCACTTTAACTTGCGTAAAGTGCAGTATATTGTTATACGGGACGGGATAGCTCCGTGGTCAGAGCACTCGCTTTCCCCAAGCCAAGGTTAAGCAGCATTGAGCGTGGTTACCAAGTGGATGGGTGACCGTTTGCGCGCCTTGGCTTCAGTACAATTCCCCCAGTTCACCCAGCTGTCAATGGGTACCTGCCCTCTTTAGGATCAGCGAAGGTGAAGCAGCGAGGGAGATGAGATGGGCGCCGCCCTCAATATGCTGGCCCCTAGAGAAGCTGAGGTCTCTGAAGCCTCGCTCCCTTACGACCACATAGGTTATGGTACACCTTTACCTTTACCTTACTTTTTCCTCTTTTTTTATTGTTATATCTGAAATCGATATAATGTTGCACGTGGTATGTGTTCTGGGGAGTGGTGGTGGAGGGCACCTTTACCAGTGGCACAGTGGTGTCATCATCGTCTTTATAACTGTTGTTTGTATGAACCAGGTTTATG
>CM060342.1:27490752-27493252 GCA_030674155.1 Stramonita haemastoma | reverse complement strand
CATCGAACACTCAGTCAGCAACTATTGTTGTTCGTCATATGAGCGAAAGTACGTTGCACTGCCGTTAAGCGCCTGACAGGTCAGGCCCAGCGCATCCGATTTCGGCTTAGGACAGGTGCTAATGACCTGTCTGATACACTCAGTTTCTATACACACGTTAAAAACCCGTTCCGCTTTTCGGTAGAGGAAGCCATTGTGTGTGCCGGTGGGAACGGATAAAAAAATGTACAAATTGCATACACACGGGAAAAGTTGATGTGAAAAATAAGCAAATGAGTGTTTATTCTATTATCCTCGAAACATAAATAAATAAATGAATAAATATAATAATTAGATAGATAAATTCTCTCCTACCTTCCATTTTCTTCTGATCATGAATCTGTAGCCTAGAGGTTAAGCACCTGCCTAGATACCGAAAAGTCTGGGTTCCAAATGTGAGATGGTTCCATCCCTGTTTGTATTCCCCATCCACTAGACCGCGAGTGGTGGTCTGGGTGCTAGTCTTTCGGATGCGACGATAAACAGAGGTCCCGTGTGCAACATGCCTTTAGCGCACGCACGTCAAAAAAGTTGTCCCTGGCAAAATTCTGTGTAGAAAAAAAAAGAACCACTCGGATAGGGAAAGAAATACAGATGCAGACAGGAAAAGAAAAATGAATAATGGGTGGCGCTGCTCTTGTGGTGACACGCTCTCCCCGGGGAATAGCATCCCGAATTCCATGCAGAGAAATGTCCCGTGGTTTAAAGTGGTGTACGATGCTTAACAATAAATAACTGTGTGGTCTGCATCCCTACTGTCAGAATCAAACAATTTGGTGAAAAATCGGGCGGGGGCGGGGGGGGGGGGGGGGGGGGGGTCAGGACCCATCAGTGTGGAAAAAAATTCCCTCAACCATAATTATTATATACTATGTTTGTAACATGTTTGCAGGCCATCGTGTGCCGGCAGGAGCGGATGACAAAATTCTTTTTAAAAAACAACGTGCACACAGGTGTCTTATTTCGACACCATCCCTGAGGAAAAATCGGGGAGTTGGAGTCCCAGGGCGGCTCGGGGCTGTATATGGCAACATTCTGGTGGCTCCTGCGACGGTACTGGAACCATTCGTATGGGTCATTGCCTTTCAATGGGTCATTCCAGTGGCGTGGAGAGGGGGATCTGCTGCATGGGTAACAGTTTGCCCTTCATACTAGAGACTAGTATGCCCTCTAAAGGCTAGAGCGCAACTCCATTGTCTTCCGAGACTGATGGGTGCCTACTATGTTTGTACAATGGCTTGAAGTCGTCTTTTGTAGTAGGCCTACGTTTTACTGTCTTATTGCTAAGTGACGTTTCTGATTTCTGTGCCAGGGTGGTGCCATTGGAGAGTTTGTGTACTTGGGTTTGAACCTGTGTGTGCTTTTGGTGGGGTTTTTATGTGCAGTGTGTATGTGTATGTGTGTGTGTTTATTTTATTTCTTTTATTCTTTTATATCGAGGATAATAGAATAAGCACTCGTGTTTTTTTCATCCAGTCCCCGTGTGCATGCAGTTGTGTCAATATTGTCATAGGTTCCCACCAGCAGACAATGGCTTACTCTTACGAAAAGCGGAGCAGGATTTTCACGTGTGCGCAAGATATTCTGCGAACACCTCTGTGTGTGTGTGTGTGTGTGTGTGTGTGTGTGTGTGTGTGTGTGTGTGTGTGTGTGTGTGTGTGTGTGTGTGTGTGTGTGTCTGTGTCTGTGTCTGTGTCTGTGTCTGTGTCTGTCTGTCTGTGTCTGTCTGTGTCTGTGTCTGTGTCTGTGTGTCTGTGTCTGTCTGTGCTCGCGTGTGTACATGCGCACGCATAAAGCATAAAGAAGTGGCAAGCTGTATAACCTAGGCAGAGAGACAAATGACAGCAGGGGGATGGATGGGTAAGGATCAAAGGCGGTGTGGTGTGCTCCTGTGGACCTGCTTCCTAGCCTTCCATTAGGCCCATAGTCTCTGACATTTTTCTACAGGGTGGATAGCGACCTGGCTAGTACATAGCTCTGGTGGGACACTTGAGGCAAGGAGAGGGGAGTGCTGGTTGGCAGGGGGGAGGGGGGTGGGGGATGGGGGGAGGGGAAGGGGGGAGCAACGGTGGTGAGGGGAGGGGGTGGGGGGTAGGGAAAGAGGGGGAGGAGGAGGGTCAAAGGTCTTACCTGTGTTATTATGGTGTGTAGTTAGTTGTGTGACGTGGTGTGTGTATTGTGTTGTTGTGTTTGTGTGTTATGGTGTGCTATGGTGACAATAATGGTGTATTGTAGTGTGTTGGGGTGTACTGTGCCGTTTTGTGGTGTGTTGGTGTGTTGTGGTGTGGTGTGGTGTGGTGTGGTGTCGTGTGGTGTGTTGGTGTGTGTTGTGGTGTGTTGGTGTGTTGTGGTGTGGGTGGTGTGTTGTGGTGTGTTGTGGTGTGTTGGTATGTTGTGGTGTGTTGGTGTGTTGTTGTGTGTTGTGTTGTGGTGTGTTGGTGTGTTGTGGTGTGTTGGTGTG
>CM060342.1:27480752-27483252 GCA_030674155.1 Stramonita haemastoma | reverse complement strand
TGTATGTGTTTGTGAATGTGTGTGTGTGTGTGTGTGTGTGTGTGTGTGTGTGTGTGTGTGTGTGTGTGTGTGTGTGTGTAAGACATACAGACAAGGACAGAGGCACAGGCACATAGGCACAGATAAATAGCTATTATTAGTGTTAAGTGCACCTGTTTTCATCTTAATTCTGGGTTTTTCAAAGTGTGTGTGTGTGTGTGTGTGTGTGTGTGTGTGTGTGTGTGTGTGTGTGTGGTGTGTGTGTGTGTGTGTGTGTGTGGACTGCGTGTGTGTGTGTGTGTGTTTTGTGTGTGTGTGGTGTGTGTGTGTGTGACTGCGTGTGTGTGTGTGTGTGATTGTGTATGTGTGTGTGTGACTGTGTATGTGTGCGTACATGTGTCTGTGTGCGACTGTGTGTGTCTGTATGCCTTTGTGTGTGCTTCTGTGTGTGTGTGTGTGTGTGTGTGTGTGTGTGTGTGTGTGTGTGTGTGTGTGTGTGTGTGTGTGTGTGCCTCTGTGTGTATGTGTGTATGTGTGTGCGCGTGCGTGTGTGAGTGTGTGTGTGCGTGCATGCGTGTGTCTATGCGTGTGTGTGTGTGTGCGTGCATGCGTGCGTGCATGTGTGTGTGCGTGCGTGCATGCGTGCTTGCGTGTGTGTGTGTGTGTGTTGTGTGTGTGTGGTGTGTGTGTGTGTGTGTGTGTGTGTGTGTGTGTGTGTGTGTGTGTGTGTGTGTGTGTGTAAAAACTAAGCTATGATGACTGTAGTTGTCGTGCACCTGGAGTTACGCTAATGTCAGGTTTTCAGTGTCTTTCAGTCTATTCAGGTCCTCACTTCTTCAGCTCTGTGAGTATACCACCAAGGTATTCTCTGTCTCTCTATCTAGCTATCTGTCTTTCTGTCTGTGTGTTTGTCTGTGTGTGTGTGTTTGATCACCAATAACGCCAAAGGCATCAGCACTGATATCAGGGTCAATGACCAGAAGCTGGAAACGGTTCAAAGTTTCAAGTACTTGGGAGCCGTTGAATCAGACAAGGGGTCCAAGCCAGCGGTAGTATGCAGGATTGCACAGACAAAAAAAAGTACTGTCAAAAACTGAACACCATCTGGAAAGATTAAAAAGAAAATAGATATTTCATTCAACTTCAAGATAACGCGCTCCCTTGTCATATCCATACAGTCCCCGTGTGCATGCTGTTTCGAAAATTTCGTCATTCATTCCAACTGGCACAAAGGCGGAACAAATTACGGTGACAAGATGTTCTCAAGCGTTCGACGCGGGACTTCGGTTTTAGTTTCATCGAATATAGCGTGTTATCATAGAAAAAAAACGGAACGGGATATTTAGTGGTCAGGGGCGCTCGCTTTCCCATACTAAGTTAAGCGCATGAGGTGTTAATAAATTGGATGGGTACCATTTGTGGCCTTTGGCTTCAGTACGTTGAACCGTGTAAATGGGTTCCGCCCTCTTCGGGTAGGGAAGGTAAGCAGCGGGGAGAGGGAGGGTGCCGCCTCAATATGTGGCCTCCTAGAGAAAGTGAGGTCTCTGATGCCCCCTCCCCACGACCATGGGTTATGGGCACCCTTTTCCCCTTTTTTTTTCTTAAATATCATCGAAAAAAAAAAAGGCCCCCCGGTCCCCCCGGGGGGAAAAAAAGGTGTGTTCAAAAATAAAGGACTGTAAATGGGGTGGAGAGGGGAGTAGGTAGCCCAGTGGTTTGGAGTCGAGTTCGTGTCTTACGTCCGGGTTTTGAACGACATCCCCCACCCCCTTGGAAAGGGGTTTTTCTTTCCTCAGCCGTCTCATACCTCAAAAATCTTCCATTGAGACTTCAAACCCCAGTCCCCCTGTGTGAACGTATCAGAATGTTTTTCGAAAACGTCTTTGTCTTTCGGAAAAGTAGGGCCCTTGCGTGTTAGTGGGGGGCAGATGTTAAAATTTATCAAAAAAAAAAAGCAAGGATGGTTTTGTGTGCACCTCCCCGATTTTTCTGTTCTTGCCTTTGCCCGGGGGGGAAAGGCTGCCCCCTAGCCTCAGCCGACAATTCGACTTAGGGTGTTCGGGTTTTCTGACATAATGTGCTGGGTACGTTTTCGTAACCCCCCGAACGCCGTCATGAAATTCGAGGGCTTTTTACTTGTATGTTTGATCTTCTGGGTCTTTTAAAATACACCGGGAATGAAAGCATGGTGGATCTTTTACTAAAGCGACCTTGGAGATCGTAAAAATCATTATCCCACACACTGCGCCGAGATTAAAACAATGACTTCATGGGTTAAAGGATTGAAGTCATACTGTCTAAATATCGGCTATTGCGTCCTTCAACAAGTTCTAAAAAATAAGAATCAACAAAAGTTACTGCAAATCTTTTTGGGTCAAAAGCAAAAAAAAAAGGAGGGTAAATTAACGCAAAAGCAAAGTAAAGAGGGGAAAAATCCAAAAAAAAAACCCACACAAAAAGGAAAAAAAAAAATGAACAAAATTCCTTCGTTTCACAAAATCATTACAACACACAAATACTT
>CM060342.1:27455704-27460704 GCA_030674155.1 Stramonita haemastoma | reverse complement strand
AGTCAAATGCTTTTTTAAAATCAATAAAAGCAACATACAGCTTTTTGTTCTGTGCAAGGAATTTTTGGATAACTGCAAAAAGAGTAAATACATGATCGATTGTAGAGTGGTCCTTTCTAAAACCTGCTTGTTCTTCCCCTATACTTTCATTCTCTTCTATCCATGTAACCAGGCGCTTGTTAAGTACATAGGTGTACAACTTACTACATATATTTAAAAGGGATATTCCCCGATAATTATTTGGTTCATTTATGTTTCCCTTTTTATGGAGTGGCTGAATAATTGCTTCTGTCCACAAATTAGGAAACTGCCCAGTAACAAAGGCTTGATTAAATACAGTGGTTAGAAAAGGTGCTATGGCCTCAGCAGAGTAAATGAACACTTCTGGAATCAGAGTGTCCGGACCACCAGCTTTATTACATTTCAAATGCCTAATAGCCGCCAAAACCTCATCAGCCTCAATCTCTCTATTCAACTGTAAATTAAAATCTGCACTCTGGTCACATCCATCCTGCATTATTTGTTTGCTTTGAGGGCTGCCTGTTGTTGCATCCGATACTGTTGCAAAATGCTTCAGCCAATCTTCTTTAGATATGATATTTCTTTTCTTATTTCTTTTTGAAGAAATTGACTTTAAAGTAGACCAGAAAGTTTTGGGATCATGCATACTATTCATTATCTTATTTTTCATATCATTTTTGTAGGCCTCAGATTTTCTTCTTAGCAACTCTTTATACTCTTTTCTCTTTACAAGATAGTCATTTTTATTTCCATCACAATAAATTGTTCTATACTTTCTAAGTGATTGTTTAGTGATTATCTTAGCCTTTCTGCATTCTTTGTCAAACCATTTCTGTTTTGGTCTCTGGTCAGTAATTATAACTTTCTTTTGCATGCAAGATGAAGCTTCTACCATAACTGATGTAAACATACTTACTGCTTCATTGATACTAGAACTGACAAACGTTGCCGCTAGCGCAAGCTTATCTTTACATTTTAAAATGTTCTGTTTAAATATATCAAATTTCCCAATATCCCATACAAGCTTCTCTATAACAATGTTTTGGGTGCTTGGAGAATGAGAAACAGGAACATTCCTGCTCCTAATGTTACATGTTATTGGCATATGTTGTGAGTAAATCTGTTCTCCAACATTCATGTTCATTGCCAAATCAAAAATCGCACGTGATATAATGAAATAATCTATTACGCTACTGCCCATGCTAGAAATAAATGTATAATGACCTTGTTCGTCCCCTTGACAATTACCATTAAGAAAACACAGTTCATAAAAAGAGCATAAATCTAACAGCCTTCTACCAAAATCGTTCTCTCCCTGGTCTTGGGAATTTCTGTATTGTACTGTATCTAGATCATCTTTCCATTGTTTGGAAGTATAAAAAGACTGCTTTTCGATTGGCTGATTGTTTGCCGTTCTGGCATTAAAATCGCCAGAAATAATAAATGCAGCATCCTGATTGTGCTCAATAATCTGGAGCAGGCATGACTCAAGAATTTCAATACCATCATTAAAGTCAGTAACTGTATAGTAAGGTGAGTTTATAGGTGGCAAATACAAAAACACAAGAAAAATGTTATGATCACTTTCACACAATTTTTTTGAAAGTTTTAGAATAATAATATTGTTACTATTAAACTCAACTCTTTCAACAAAGTTTTGAAAGGCCTTTTTAACCAAAACTATTACACCACCAGACTTTCTGCCTAAGTTTCCTACCTTAGTTGCAGGCGAAACATACATTACAAAATTTGAAAATACATTTGTTGTAACATCGGAAACAAATGTTTCCACGAGACATACAAAGTCAAACTTATTTACATATTGAATAAAATCAGCATCATTAAGCTTTGAGGCGAGTCCTCCAATATTATAAGACAAAAAAGAAATGGAAGCTACTTCAGCACGCATTGGGCCTTGACCTCCATCCTATCTTTTAGCTCCTGCAGCAGTAGTCTTTCTTGTGACATTGGTCAGATTTCTTTTTGTTCTTTTACCAACTTTTTTCGCACTTGTGTTTGCTTTGGGCGCTAGCCAGGACTGGATACCAGGTTGCTTGTAAGTACAAGCACGTTGACAACGCATCTGTCTTGGTGAAAAGGTAGTTGCCATGGCATTCAGTGTTGATGTGGCTACGTCAGGGCTTTTGTTCCTTGATGGCTGGCAGACTGGGTCCGGAGCATCTTCAGCTGGCTCAGGCACCTCACCCTCTGTGTCTCTGGTCGAGGGCACGCATCTGACTGCTTCACTGTATGTGTTGTTCCCTGGACATACTGGTAATTGCGTTCTGGCTGGCTCGTGTGCGTAGTCAGCTTGGACATCAGATGGCTGAGATCCTGGCGTTGTCTTTTCTTGTGCGGGCCTTTCCATCATAAGCACTGGATTAGTGACAGAAAAGGTACGGTCACTGGGGAACGCAGAGAATGGTGGCGTTTGATCAGGCAAAGTCTGTTTATCCCGTAGACAATGGGTAGTTGTGGGGTCTTCCTTGCGCTGGTCCAGATCTGAGGAGGCACTGCTGTGGGGCTGTTGCTGGCTGGTCAAAGTCCTTCTTTGTAGCTGGTCTTGTCCTATGCAAGCATGCTCCCACAACTGGTCCTTTTCCAGTGAGTCCACCTCTGTGGACCGGTCCATTGCTGTTTTCTCTTGCAGTTGCTGCTGAGATGGTTCAGTCCAAGGCGGGTCTAGTAGTACACTTTCCATGTGCTGCTCCCTTTCATGCTCATCATGGGGTTGGCTCTGTGTCCGACACGTACCATCAGGGCCCTGATTTGTGTTCACGGTGCTGTAGAACCCGGTTGTCATTGTCCCTGTCTGGAGTTGGCTCTGGGTTGGAAAGTTGATCTGGGGTTGATGCCTTTTCTGACTGGAACCTTCTCTTTCTTGATTCATTCCTAGCCCAAGTTGGCATTGATTCTGGTCTGGAAAACTGCCTTCTTTGGGTTGAGATTTCCTTGATGCCATGTAGTGATGACGCTGGGGCTGATATTGGTCTGGAGGGATACATTTCATTGTCTGGCTCCTTTTGGGCTTGGGCATGGGAAAACTGCGACCTGAAAATGCATCCTTCTGGGGTAGGCTTTGCTTCAAACTGGCATCAGGATGTCTTTGGTCTGAAGAAACAACCTCACTGGGCTGGAGTTCACCTGGCATAGCATGTGTCTGGTTTTGTCCCATCAGAACATCTTTCATAAGTTGCCCTCTTCTCTGTTTGGTGTGGGTCTGCTTCTGGTTTGATGGGATGCCCTCACAGGGTCTTCTTCTCCCGTGTCTTCCATGAGGCTGACTCAGTGAGGCACCTTCCCTTGGTAGACTTCCTCCATGACTGGAGTGTAAAAAGTCCTGGTCTTGCAAAACACTGTCCTGGAACCCCCACCCCCCTGCCTCAGTTCTGAGGTGGCTTGGACTGGGCAGAACACCCTCCCGTGACTTGTGGCTCCTTGGACTGGGCAGAACACCCTCCCATGACTTGTGGTTCCTTGGACTGGGCAGAACACCCTCCCGTGACTTGTGGCTCCTTGGACTGGGCAGAACACCCTCCCGTGACCTGTGGCTCCTTGGACTGGGCAGAACACCCTCCCGTGACTTGTGGCTCCTTGGACTGGACACCGGCAGGCTCCACTTTGATGTGTCACTCTTTTGGGACCAACCTCCTCCTTGTCTGGCTTGAAGCTTTCTCTGGTACACCAGGGCGCCCTCTATAGACTGGCTACACCCTGGTTCGGATTGGGGACAGTATTCTTCTGGCTGGCTTCTCCCTGGTCTGGCCTCAAGCTGACCTGGTGGAGCATCCTCCAGGGGCTGGTTCCTTCCTGGCCTGGTGAAGGATTGATGTTTTTCTTCTGCAGTACTTTTGGGCAGACTCATTTCAGGTCTGGTGTGTGAATGGCCTATCACACCAGGACAGTTCTCCTGTTGATAGCTTGTAATTGCACCAGCTTGTGTCCAGTACTGACTTGAACAAGCTTGTTTGCTAATATGGCTTCCTCCTGTCCTTCCTCGGCACTGGTGTTGGCTTGTGCCAGTCTTCCCCTTGAGCTGGTTTCCTGATTTGGCTTGGCATTGGGATTGGCTTGGTAGAGTACCTTTCTTGGATTGCTCTTTCTCTGACCCACTGCATTGCTGGTTCTGGCTTTGAGAGGCACTCCTTGACACTTGTTTTTTAGGCATTCTCTCCACAAAGCTACCTGTGGCTTGTCTGGCTTGGGGTTGATGTTTGTTTGCAGTAACACCATTCTGAAGCTGTCTCTCTCCCGGCTTGGGAAGAGATTGGCTCTGGTCTTGGGGGTCTCCTCCATAGGCTGACTCTTCTCTGTCCCGGCATGTAGACGACCCAAGGAATGATTCTGCTCCAGGTGAACAAGTTCTGGATACCCATTCTCCAAGTCCAGGACACCATGGGGGTGATCTGGTACGGGAATATCCTGGGGTTGGCTATGGTTTGGGTAGACATCTGCCTGGACATGGGTCTTTCTCACTCTGGTCTGTGGATGGCTCATGGGTTGCCTGGTTTGGGGTTGTTTCCACTCTGCATGAGTCTCTTGGCTCTGTTGGCTTGTTTTTGGTTGAGTGCGATACTTGCCGGAGAGAGGGAGAACACCCTTCCCTGGATGTATCTGGTCAGCAGAAACAGCTCCTGTGGGCTGACAAGGGTCTTGGTGGGCAGTCTTCTGACATTGGAAGAAGTCCATATCAGCTGCTGCAAACGGATGGCTTATTTGTTTGAAGGTATGTTCCTGACACTGTCCCTGGCACACGTGGAAATCATTCCCTGCTTGTGGTTGGTTTGTAAGAACACTTGTCTGTGATGGTCTACAGTGTGCACAAGGATTTTCCTGTTGATGCTGTTGATCTGCAAGTCCACTTTCCATGTTGAGATGGGCCCTACCGAGATCAGCACCCATGAGATTCGGATCTAATTCCTGGTCTGATTCCTCTGGCATCTCATCTTCTGCTGTTTTCCACGTCACCATGCTCATCT
>CM060342.1:27433204-27438204 GCA_030674155.1 Stramonita haemastoma | reverse complement strand
ATAGGAGATGTAGTCTCCGCCAACCTCTATTCTTTTGGGATCAGCTGGGTGTGTCATTTCACATCCCAGATCACATTATTCACAGAATGTTCTCGCACAGAGAGAGAGAGGTGGGGGCGGGGGTGGTGTGTGTGTGTGTGTGTGTGTGTGTGTGTGTGTGTGTGTGTGTGTGTGTGTGTGTGTGTGTGTGTGTGTGTGTGAAGAGAGTGAGTGTGTGTGTGTGTCTGTGTGGGTCTGTGTGGGTCTGTGTGGGTCTGTGTGTGTATGTGGTGTGTGTGTTGTGTGTGTGTGTGTGTGTGTGTGTGTGTGTGTGTTGTGGTGTGTGTGTGTGTGTGTGTGTGAGTGAGTGTGTGTGTCTGTGTGGGTCTGTGTGGGTCTGTGTGTGTATGTTTTGTGTGTGTGGTGTGTGTGTGTGTGTGTTGTCTGTCTGTGTGTCTGTCTGTCTGTCTGTCTGTCTGTCTGTCTGTGTCTGTGTCTGTGTCTGTAAACAGAATCACGTGAACTGTCATCTCTAATTCTGGCCAAAAGCTGTGCCACTTACTGTCAGCACAGTGCCAAAGCCTACAGTGCCACAATCTGCATTCTCCATCAGAGAGGAAAATCTTCATTTAATCAGAGTATTGCTGCCTTTATGACAATGTAATATAAAAAAAACAGTCATACACTCAAACGTTTCATCTAAGTGTGTAACTTTCAGTTTCACAGTGATTCCTAGAGGTGTCGAGAGAGACAGAGTGCATCATTTATTTTAGCTTAATCCAAGGGTGTTAGGTCGGGGACGGGAAATAAGAAGATGTATGGATCCACAGGCCATCTTCAAAGACGCACTGGGTTTGTTAAGGAACGTAGAAAATTATCAGACGTAGACTTCATTTCAGAGAGGGTTTTTTTTAACAAGGGTACCGAGGGAAAAAAATCCATTGATTACGTGGATGCAAGTTGTTTGGGGTCACTGCACTCGCTGAAATCTAGCGTCAATCCAATTCACAATGTTCTACATAGACAGAGCAAATAGACAGATTAAGAGCATCTTATTTTTTGACATATTCCATTTGAAGATATACGCTCTCTTTATTTGTTACCTACATCAAACATCATAAACAAATTTCCTACAGAAAACATACACCAATTTGACCATCAAACTTTAAGCATCGGGTATAAATTAAAGGTGTAATTTATCCAGGTATGGTTTTTTTTTTCATCCAGTAACACTTCACCAAGTCGATGCTTGGTTTCCGATAAACACATTATTCTCAAACAGTTCCAATTGTGTCTGGCTTCAGTCATGTCAACTGATCTCCAGTTTTAAATTGTACCTGGTGTCATTCATCAACGCTGTCTGTTTCTCGTGGCAGAATAATTTGATACAGTATGTGTGTTTGTTCTCGTTAAAAAAAACTACACTGGTTCTAGAATGAAAGAGAGAGTGTTCTGTTTTCGCGCCCAGTCTTTCTTTGCTCAACATCCTCCCTTTGTTTGTTCATTTTTCCCGTCCTTCCTTTCCTCAATTTTCCTAACTGTTTAATAACATTTGTGACTTTTTTAAAATGTGTATATTCTTTTTTTTTCTAAACCTTGTGTATATTCCTCAGGAACAGTGAAGGTTAAACACAGCACCAGTTGTTGTTGTTGTTGTGTTCCCCAGCTTAACACCCTGGGGGTCACCCAGAGTATGCCACTCTTGACTCACTCATCCCACCTGGGAATCACTGTGAGATAGGAAGTACACTGAGTGAGAAATTTGTGTGTATGACTATTTTCAAGTACCTCGCCATATAGGCAGCCATACTCCGACTTCATAGGATTTTTTTCTCCTTTAAAGGAGAGTGCAGGTTGTTGTGTTAAGAGTTTGTCATGGTTGAAGGAAATATCGACACAACATTTTACAGCATGACAACATTATAATTAATGTAGGCATTGGCACATAGCTGGCAGCAATAACTGACACAGCGTTTGGTCTGAGCTAGACAGTACCAGTGGAACAAAAAAAAAACCCTCCACAACTGAAATTGGTCTGCAGCATAAAACCACACTATTTCAGCACGAAAGCTTGAAAGAACTACAAGTGATCATTCAATATTTTGAAAACTATTAATCTTAGAGTCTTCAGACGTGTTCTATAATATGTCCTTTCTAGTACCTTTCATATTCCCAACAAAATCTTGTACAGTTTTTCTTTTCGTTCAACAATAACAAAAACAAAAAGGTTCAAAGTTCAAATTATAAGGAGGAGGAGGAGGAGGGTGGTGGTGGTGGTGTGGTGGTGGTGGTGGTGGTGGTGGTGGTGGTGGTGGTGGTGGTGGTGGTGGTGGTGGTGGTGATGGTGACGACGACGACGACGACGATGATGGTGATGGTGATGATGGGTGGTGATGATGACTGGTGGTGATGGTGATGATGGTGATGATTATGACGACGACGACGACGACGACGATGACGACGATAGTAGTAGTAGTAGTAGTAGTAGTAGTAGTAGTAGTAGTAGTAGTAGTAGTAGTAGTAGTAGTAGTAGTAGTAGTAGTAGTGGTGGTTCTAATGGTGATGATGAAGATAACGATGACAATGACTACGTTGACGATGATACTAAAAGCAACAATAAGGATACGACACGACACAACACAACACAACACGACACGATTTGTCTCAAGGCTTCAACCTGACCTCCACATAGGTCAGAGCAGCAGTGGCGGCCCTTTCCATCCTGTCCACACCGGCCTGTAGGCGGCGCTGCAACTCTTCGGGGCAAGAACGGCTACTCTTGCACTCTTTGAGGGCATCTAGGAACTGCCCTGCCAGCGAATAAGAACATTATCATTTGTTTAATATTCACTCTGCAGCGATAATAGTAGCAGAATCATCATCATCGTCATCATCGTCGTCGTCGTCGTCGTCATCATCATCGTCATCATCATCGTCGTCGTCGCCATGATCATCATCATCATCATCACCATCATCATAATCATCACCATGAAATTCATCATTATGATCATCATCATCACCACCATCATTAAAGTTTGACCCGATAGGTTTAAAAAATATTATTGGTCTCAAGTAATATGACTAATCCAAGAAAGTATGGATTGTTTTTTTAACAAGATTCATTATTTTTGTTTCCATCTGAAGTTCACAGTTTCTTGTAGAGTCTAATTCGATTTCTATCCCTCCAGACCTATTTTCTGTGCTCTGTCTATGTGTCCCCCCTCCCCCCTTCCCCTCCTCATCCCATCACAACACCTCCTCCTCTCTCCCTCCCCCCTACCCCCTTCTCCCATTTCCATGCTGTCCCGCCAGTCTGATATCAACAAGTATAAAGATTAATTTTATGTATTAACTTAACTCAGATCAAGGACTGACAATTCACATGCACGAACATATAGGAGACGAGTAGACAGACCATCTAACGTCTCTGTCTCTGTCTCTGTCTCTGTATCTCTGTCTCTGTATCTCTGTCTCTGTCTCTGTCTCTGTATCTCTGTCTCTGTCTCTGTCTCTGTCTCTGTCTCTGTCTCTCTCTGTCTCTCTCTGTCTCTCTCTGTCTCTCTCTCTCTCTCTCTCTCTCTCTCTCTCTCTCTCTCTCTCTCTCTCTCTCTCTCTCTCTCTCTCTCTCTCTCTCTCTCTGTGTGTGTGTCTCTGTGTCTCTCTGAGTCTCTCTGTCTGTCTGTCTGTCTGTCTGTCTGTCTCTCTCTCTCTGTCTCTCTCTCTCTCTCTCTGTCTTCTCTCTCTCTCTCTCTCTCTCTCTCTCTCTCTCCTCTCTCTCTCTCTCTCTCTCTCTCTCTCTCTCTCTTTATTTCTTTCTTTCTTTCTTTCTCTCTGTCTAAACGACTTCGATTTTTGTTTTCTTTAAAAAGCAATATTTATGTTGAAAACATCAAAACAGCATGTTCATATTTGCATTAGTTCTGACTAAGAAATCTCGCATGCTAAGGTACCTTTCAGTAATTCTATCTCACAAGCTAATGTACCTGTCTGTAATTCTACCTCACAAGCTAATTCACCTGTCTGTCATTCTATCTGCCCCGCTCACGTATTGATCAGTATAATTCCAGTTTTAGCTATTTCAGGCCCACGTGTGTGGTATGCTCTTTCAACACAACTTTAAGACACCGAATCTTTACCTTTTTTTTTTCCAGAAACAAAGTGTATACTCTCCTTTTCTCACTGTCACTTCCTTCTTACCTATTTTCCTTGCCTTCTTGGTCCCTTCTCCTGCTGTTGTTTTTCTTTCAAAAAAGCCTTTTTAACTGATAACGATTCTCTCCTACACAAAAGTCATAATTATGCGTTGGGCTTGACTAGTCAGGCGTTTTGTTACCAGCAGCCCAACGCATTTTCGCGCTCATAATTATTATGATAAACAGCCCCAGTTGCAGCTTGAGCGTTTGACGATAAAGAAGTAAAACTTAAGAAAAGGATTTCAAGAATAATTATTATTCCTTCATCAAAACCAAAAAGGACCAGTTAATTACTGTGACCCGATGTGTTTAGAAAGGTAAGAATGTCCTTGTTATGTGTTTTAATGAGTAAATTGAAATTTTTCAAAAATCATCATTATTATAGTGGGTCAGTGGTCTAGAGGTAACGCGCTTTCCAAGAGAGCAAAAAATGTCCGGGTCAGAAGTGTGCAGTGGTTTGATCTTCGTTAGGGCCCAAAACTTTTGCCCCCATCCATTAGACCATGAATGGTGGTCTGGGTGCTAGTCTTTCGGATGGGACGATAAATCGAGGTCCCCTATGTTACACAAAATTATTTAACTCTCGTAAAAGAACCCACGGCCACAAGACAGTTGTCCCGGGCAAAATTCTGTGGATGAAAATTCACTCTGATAGGTAAACAAATACAGTTGCAGACAGGAAAGGAAAAGAATGGGTGGCGCTGCTCTTGTGGCGACGGGCTCTCCCTGGGGAGAGCAGCTCGAATTTCACACAGAGAAATCTGCCCTGACTCACAGTGGTATAAAAATAAAATAAAAATATTAAAAATTTAATGTGTCTCTGATATA
>CM060342.1:27380704-27418204 GCA_030674155.1 Stramonita haemastoma | reverse complement strand
TTTCAAGGGTGACAGATGAGCATTTACATACTTTTTTTTCATTCGGCCCTTGCCTGATTAGGGGCTATCAAAATAAAATCAAAACCCCTTAAAAAAAATTTAAAAAACAAAGAACAACAAAAAAGCACCAACAACAACAAATAAAAAGCAAACAAAAGCTAACCAGACAAACAAACAAAACCCAAAACCAAAACAAACCGAAACCAAAAAAATATAATAGCAACCCCCTTCCCTGCGAAAACCACCACCACGAACAACAAAAGTTCAACCTATGATTTAAACAAAAGAGATAGGTATAATGTTCAACCACATAATTCCCAACTGGATACATTGATAATTATTCAAACAAAACAGATGTTATTCAATAAATGCATAATCCACAACTGACCCGAGCATTACTGCTAAAACAGATACACTGATTCGTAGCATATATGTGAGGTAAAAATAACAACTAACTAACAAATCAAAAAACATTTTCAATGATGATAATGCCCTTATTTAGACGATAAGAAAACATGGGAAACAAAACGTTTCTATCTAATGATAAGTTTTTGATATATTATGTGAATGTTGAAGAGAGAGGGAGAGAGAGAGAGAGAGAGAGAGAGAGAGAGAGAGAGAGGAGAGAGAGAGAGAGAGAGAGAGAGAGAGAGAGAGAGAGAGAGAGAGAGAGAGAGAGAGAGAGAGAGAGTATCTTCAGGTTGCATCGTTATCATAACAAATCAAACAACAAAGTATAAGAAAACACCTACACGAAACCCTTTTTTTAAAACAATGTTATCAATGATACATATCAAGTTAATGTTTGTCAAACAATTAGAGAGAGTGAGAGAGAGATTGATTGATTGATTGATTGATTGATTGATTGATTGATTGATTGATTGATCTTTATTCCCAAGGGTTTCAGATAAGTATTGATATACTTTTTTTTTCATCCGACCCTTGCTTGCCCTTAGAAGGGACTTTCTTAATAATCGCTTGTGGTTTCAAGTAAACATGTAATTAGAGAGAGAGAGAGAGAGAGAGAGAGAGAGAGAGAGAGAGAGAGAGAGAGAGAGAGAGAGAGAAGAGAGAGAGGGGAGAGAGAGAGAGAGAGAGAGAGAGAGAGAGAGAGAGAGAGAGAGAGAGAGAGAGATGCATATATGACAGACAATGATACTTGCTGTCCGAGCGTTCGATGGCAACAACGACAAAGAAGAAGAAGAGAAGAAGAAGAAGAAGAAGAAGAAGAAGAAGAAGAAGAAGAAGAGAAGAAGAAGAAGAAGAAGAAGAAGAAGAAGAAGAAGAAGAAGAAGAGGAGGAGAGGAGGAGGAGGAGGAGGAGGAGGAGGAGGAGGAGGAAGAAGAAGAAGAAGAAGAAGAAGAAGAAGAAGAAGAATACACTACCAAGTTCTACAGCAGTTCAACTTGATATTTATGATAGGATTTTTTAAAGACTACCAAGGTGCTGTTAATTTTTTTAAGATAATCTGAAGCTTCACTCCGCCGCTTTCCACATAAGAATATAAGTGAGGACATGTACAAAAAAGTTCTTGGGCGAGGTTTATGTAATATAGTTTTATTACAAATATCTTTGCTTCAAAAGAATCACTGCCAAGATAATCCGGTGTAAGAGTATCGATGATATTGCACTCCCTTCACTGGAACGGCATCTGAAATCAAAAGGAAGAGAGAATACTTCATTTTTATAGTCATTTTCCAATAACAAAGTTTTCAGTAAGAGTATTTTTAGCCAACGTCTATACAATGTACAAGCTTTTGAGAGATTCTTCCATGTTAGTCCGACAAAATGTTTTATTCTATTCATTACAAAAAAATAGTTTTGATCATTTCTTTGATAATACAGAAACGTGTTTTGTATATCGTCAAGTCATGTAAAATACGTCATCTTGGCTAGACCTAGGTCCTTTTGTCAGTGTATGGCTTAAATAGGCCAAGTAGAATTTTCTCTTCCAGTTTATGTCATTTTCTTGATGTCATTTTTTGCTCTTAGATGATACGTCATTTTTATTTTGTATTTCCGTTTGACATATTTCACATGCCTTCTGCCTGTTAGCCACTAGGGCCCAGTTGTGTTTTAAACTGACACCCTTCCCTTTCTAATTGGGTTTTTCTTTAACAAACCCCGCCAACTGGCCTGCTTTTGCAACTGCAGGGTAAGTATGCATACTCATATTATTTGGCAGTTTTCCCACTGACTTCCGCGACGTTTGCATCTTATGGATCATCTTTGCTCATGAAATATATTTTTTCTTACTAGAGCATCCTAATATGCTCAAATTCATAGTACCAGCATGTATTTCTGTTATCAAGGGCGTCGTGTTTTCGTGCATCTCTTCTTTGTTTTAACCATTTATTTGTGCTTGCCTTCAAGTTTACTGTTACTTGGAAGGTCCTTTCACATAGATTCTTTTTATAGGCTTTTCTTAGATCTGAATCTGTGTCAAACTTTCTAGAACATCTCTTGCTTGGTGACTGAATGAGCCTCCCCAACTTCTCGATGGTGTCGTTTCTGTCCGCCATCTTGTCTTTTTCCATTACTTTTAGACCCTGCTAGAGCTTTGTCTGGATCAGTCTGTTGGTAAACACTTGAAAAGTTAGCCAACTACCAATCTTTCGAAAAGTGTTGGGTATTGAAAGATTTGTAAGTTCTAAACGTAGGTTTTTATCTTTCCAACTTTCTCAGACCAGATCAAACGTACTGGGAAATGGTCACTAAGGGGATAGCCTATAATACAGGCACTGAGAGTTCAATCATCTGAGCTACATTTGTTACTGGATGTGATGGATCAATGCTTCAGAATGGAAAATTTTTGTTGTTGGGGTAATAACCGAGATAAACTGTGTGACTAAAACTGGCTCTTTCATTTTCATGTGACTTCAGAACATCTATATATCTTGAAATCATCAAGCAAAATTAGACCTACATCTGTTCAATGATTTGAAACTTTATCCATCATAAGTTCAAAATGGTCAAAACCATTCTACACATTCATCGGGATTTCTGTTTAAAAGTCCGATCCTTTTGATTGAATTTCTATGCCTGATTACGTACTTCATGAATTGATTTGTTGCATATCATTTAGAACTGGTACATAAATAATCAGAACTGTTTCTAATTTAGCTTTGGAGGGTTTTTTGTTTTGTTTATAAATACCATACCTTATTAGATACAATATAATCTAGAACTTCATATCTGGAAATTAAAATATACCATGCAAATTGCCATTTGAATTTGACAGAATTGACTGCTTATGGAATATTTTATTAAAGTATAAAACATGACAAACATCTGATGACAATCATTGACACCCACATGTACAATGACTTGAACTTATCTTGTTAGTTTGTCTGATGACGTAGCCAGTTGACAGTGTGGGCAATCCAATCCAGTGTCATGTTTTTTTTAATATTTTATTTTATTTTCATTTATACCACTTTATGTCACAGCACATTTCTCTGCTGAAATTCGGGCTGCTATTCCCGGGGAGAGCGCGTCGCCACAAGTGCAGCGCCTACCCATTTTTTTTCTGTCTGCAACTGTATATTTGTTTCCTATCAGAGTGGCTTTTTTTCCACAAATTTTTGCCAGGGACAACCCCTTGTTGCCGTGGATTCTTTTTACGTGCACTAAATAATGATGTGTAACACACGGGACCTCGGTTTATCGTCTCATCCGAAAGACTAGCACCCCTAACCACCACTCATGGTCTAATGAATGGGGGGAAAGGTGTTTGGGCCCAAACGGGATTCAAACCACTGCACACTCTGACCCGGACTTTTCGCTTTCTAGGCAAGGCGCGTTACCCCTAGACCACCAATCCATATAGCCCCACTGACCACATAGGCCATATCGGAGCTGTAACCGGTATAATTTTTAATCTCAGAATAAAACGTTGCGATTAAAACGGGGCATAAACCTAACTCTATCCTTCCTTGTGTCGACTCCCAGACAGTGTGGGCAAGTGTAAGACCTGGAATATAATTCATAAACAGTGTTATATTCTTCTTTTTTTTTAGAATCAGTGTACCTAATCACAGTCTACAATCAGAAAGCGTTCGATGATGTGTGGCACGAGGGTCTTTTTGTAAAGTTCAACGAAACAGGAATAGCATGCAAAACTTTTATTACTACTAAGAACATGTATTCCAGTGCAACAGCAATACAAAAATACTAGGAAAACACACAAATGGAATCGTAGTGAAAAGGGGGCACATCACGGAAATACATTAAGTCCTACATTGTTTAGGATATATTATGTCAGTTATATAGTTCAATATATTGACGAGAAAGATTCGCCATAATTATAACAGCAAGAGACACAATTCCTTGTTTACTCAATGCTGATGACCTAGCTTTACTATCAGTGACAAAAAATAGGTCTTCAAACTAAACTGAATATATTGCAAGAGTACTGCTTGAATCGGGGTTTTTCAGATTCAAAAAAAAAACAAAGTTAAAAGTCTTTACGGGATCACCTCCTAAAAAAGAACACCTCATTTCGAATGTGGAGAGCATGTCAGTGAAACAGTACAAACTTATAAACTGCATCATGAAACTGCGATACTAATGTGTTTTTGAAATTTTGTTTCATTTCTTATCGAAGTTTTCTACTGTTTTTTTTTTTTTCTTAAAGTATTATTGTCGAAGTTAAACTTTGTATGGAGTTCCATTTATTGCGCTTAGTAAGAATTCTACTTCTTTTCTCATACTGGTACATTTCGAGTCGAACCATTTTTATTGCGTTTAATTCTTAAAAAGGTTTTGAGTCTGTGGTCTTCAAACTTGATTATGCAACTTTGATAAAGATATCAGGAAGGTGCTTGAAACTTTCATTTACTACATTTGTTGAATCACATTGCTTGGTATTTTTATACATTTGTTCTAATACCGCATTTGTTTGAGTTTGTAATTGTGTTACATATGGTTGTATGGATGGTAGTGGAAGTGTCTTTTGAAATTGTTCTTTGGCAATTTTATCCCATGCAAAACGTATTTGTTGTGGTGACTCTTTAGTGGTATACTACTCTGGCTTTGTGTTTCTATTTTGAGGACTTTTGCTAACAATTTTGTCTATGCTTGATAAATCTTTATCTAAATCAAGTGGACAATGATCAGAATATTCCATTAAATCTTGAACTTTCATATGCTTCACCTCATTCTTAAATGATTTTGAACAAATGAAAGAACAACTCTACAACTTTGAGTTTGAAAGCATGAAAACCTACCTTGTAAATCTCCTAATGTTGGCCATTCAGTACATATACAATTGATTACTGTACAATTCTATCCACTGAACACCTTTGATAACATTGGTCATATTCGCATTCTTTGGGTAAATTTTAATAGCTTGGTCTTGGATCTGTTTCTATGAAATCAGCCAGTCTCCCTGATTGCGCGTTCAGATCTCCACACAGAATTATCTGACCTCTTTGAGATAATCTGTCTATGTCTTGTTCTAAATTGTCCCATTATTTTCGTACATGAACTCTTTCAAAAGAAGAGAAGTCAGTTGGAATGTACACCCTATGAAAATATTGCTGTTTAATGATCTTAATGAGTTGTGCTGTATCACTTGTATCCACACAGTATCTGCCTTCGCTGGGGTTGTTCCCAGTAGAACAGGCCGTGCAGGTGTCACCCCACATTCCTCGCCAGCAGACTAGCTCCTTGCTCTGTTGGATGCAAACCATCTTGGAGGTGTTTAGACTTTGAATGTTTTCATGGTCTACACAGGTGATGGTTTGTTATATGTCGTTCTATTGCTTCTGAAAAAGCATAGGCGTTATAAACAACACGTTTGGACTCCAGACGTTGTTGTTTTACCGGTAGTGCCTTTCCTGCACACGATGTGTGATCGAGGAAAGATGGTTTTAAAGGCATTCACTGCAGACCCTATGTTCTTGCCACAGGCTGTAGCATCTTTTCCCTTGAGATCATTGATTCCCGCGTGCAGCACGACACAATCAGGAGCAGGGTGCAGGTGTTGTCTGGCTTCTTCAGCAACGCTCCTGATGCTCTCCACTGTGTAGGCCTTTCTTGCCGCCACTTGAAGCCCATAAGACAGGCCAAGATGATCAGGATTGACTTTCTTCAATGTGGAATCATGTAAAATAAGTACTCGGGGAAGATCTATGGGCACTGAAGTACTTTTGTCTGAGACTGGATGAACAGTAGGACTTTTTCTTCCGAATTTTGTCATCTCCTGGGGTCAAGTTTTCTTCTTAAAGTTACGTCATTTTTTTCAGTTCTGAGTAAGTTGGAGTCTCAATTGACTCTTTTCAAGACAGTTATTTTCTTTGCCAACTGAGCCCCTTTTTTGCTTGTCACTGAAGTTTCTTTAGGTGGAACCCGAAGTCTAGCTTTCCCTTCTTCTGGGTAAGTTGGAATGTGCTCATTGTTGTCTGTGACTGGCTCTGACACAAACACTGGAGACATTTTCAATTTCGCGATGGTCTTATTTTGCTCTTTTACCGTTGATTCGAGCAATGCCAGAAGATCACACAATTTTAATGTAACCCAATACATTTCTTTCAACAGTCCAATGGTGTTTTCATTATCATTATGTTTATTTCTAACTTTTTTACCTTTAGATTCACAGTCAGTGCCAGTTTGAAGGTTTTGTCACATCGTTTCTTTCACGGGTCTTTTCTCAGATTCACACTTGTTTAGGAACAGTCTGGGATGCTTCTTACTTATTGCCGTGGAGCGCCCTCCCATACTTTTCGATTTCGTTGTCCCTGTCATCTTTACCAATCTGTTTGCAAAAATTCGCAGACGCTAAACTTCCCTTGTTAACATTTCCGCCATCTTGTCTCTCCCTAAAACAGCTGTGTAAGTACATTAAATACCAGTGCTTTTATTGTTTTATTGTTTGGGGTTGTTTTGCATTCAACAGAACTTCACCGTTTCTGTTTTCACGGTTGTATCTCCCCGTCACACTCTCTTTGTCTGTTCTCAGTCATGTCAGAAATGGTAGGTTTAGGTGATGAATTTTTGCATAGAGAGTGTGTTGTCCATAACAACACCTGAATATTTCAGTGAGCTGGACAGAGGGACTGACGTTTTGTCAAAATTCTAGTGAAGTTCTTGTGGTGGAGGACAGTTTATGGTTGTTGTTCCTAGAAACATGGCTTCGATTTTCTTTGCCTTAGCTGAAACTTGTTTTGTATCATCCAGTTTTGAATAACTTGAAGGCAATAGGACATATTGACAAGAGGAAGGCAGATTTTCACAAATGTTTCTGCATTGACGCCGAGTATCATCAGATTAGAAATGAGGATCGATTATGGCAGTTTACTGTATTTTAAAGTGGAGCAGTGTAGAGAATGAAGAGAAGATGGCCCAGAACTGATCCCTGCTGGACTCCACATTCATGTTTGGCAGAATTTGATTGAATTTTGCACACTATGACTGTGTGGAAACGGTTTGTGAAGCATGGTCTAAACCAGGTGAGTGCTGTGTCATCAATACCTCTGTCACTATTATTTGGTTATGGATTTGCTCAACAAAAGTTTCTGTATCAGGAATGAAAATTGGACGATGTTCCCTTTTAGCATCACTTGAAAACTATGTCACAAGCTCGCTTATTACGTCAGATCATGGGAGAAAGTGACAATTTCGGTCATCATTGATCTTCCAGGCCTAATGAGACAATATTATAACAAATTAGCCAGCGCCTTCACAACTCCTATAAACACCCTGTAGATCTGCACAACTGCTGTAACATACAGTCTGTGCGACAACCATGTTACTGGACCACCATCTCTTCAAGTCCAGTACGAGAACACACAAATAATAAAAGCGCATATCGATGGCCACATAAGCCACAAAACGGCATTTATATTCCCGATGTATTTAAGAATGTACCATTGTTGTTGTGGTTTGTTTTGTTTGGTTTGTTTGTTTGTTTTTTTTTACAAGAAGCGGGAGTTGAAAACGATCATCCAGTACTACCCCATGACTTTGGCCATGTTCAGTTAACATGGAAGCTTAAAGTCACAACACAGCCTGTGCCATAATGAACTACAGAAAAACACCAAGAGAAATTAAACTGTGGCTCTTCGCAGCCATCTTGATGAGACCCCACCCACCCCCACCCCCTCCTCGGGCAGACAGAGAGAGAGAGAGAGAGAGAAAGACAGAGAGGGGGGGGGGGAGGATGAGGGCAGGTGCACAGAGAGAGCAGTGACCAATTTATTGCTGATAATAAATCTTTCCAGCCATTCACCACCACAGAGATTGAATAGCATGAAGTGCAAAACTGAAATATCACCGAATAAAAAAAAAAAAATGAATAGCCTTAACATGGAAACCATGTCATAAATAAAGAATCTTTAAATGACTCGACGAAACTTATAAACAAAAATATATCACAGCGAATGGGTTCCTTCTTCCTGAATCAGAAAAAAACAGCAATAAAAATCATTCCAGGAAGAAAGACAGCAGTGACGGTAGCCATGTGATGATATACAGCCAAGACTGGGGTATTGGTGTCGGTGGGTTCGGTGTGATGAGTTAGAGAACCATTCTTTAGCTTGGTCAGCTGACTGGGGGTGGAGGGGGGGGTGTAAACAAGTTTTATTTACAAGCTCATGCAAGAGGTCGTGCCATGAATTGAAAGGCCATAACTTGTAAAGCCTTAAAAAAAAATCCAGAACTTACTCAGTTTTATGCATTTTTTGCCATGGAAACAATCCCATATGGCCGCCAAAACTGGATGTATGTTTTTTAAACTTCGGTACTTTTTTTTTTTTTTTTTACCTACAAAGCAAATTTTGTTTACAAGCTCGTGTTAGAAGTCGTGCCATGAATTGAAAGGTCATCACTTGTAACGCCTAAAAATCCAGAACTTACTCAGTTTTATGCATTTTTTTGCCATGGAAACAATCCAATATGGCCGCCAAAACTGGATCTTTGGTTCAAACTTCGATACGTTTTTTTTGTTGTTTTTTTTTACCTATAACAAGTACAAGAATCCTGTTTCCACGGACATGCTTCAGAACCAAAATCTTTGAATTTACCTTGGAAAAATCAATATTTTGCATTTAGCAATGTTTGAGCGTATAAAACATTATTTTGGCCACTGTTAAGACCGGTGTCTACACTTAAACATACCTACCCCTCCACCAGCCTTTTTTCTGGACTCTTCCACGTACTAGAAAACAAACCCTGCATCTTTCCAGTCTGAAGGCAAAGGAAGGAACACTCCACTGCAGTGAAATCCCAGTCTCGGAACAGTGATCCCCGTCATTCCCACAGCCCTGGTATGGCCTCTGTGGTCGGTGGGGCTATAAACAATATAATTGACATCCTATCATGTGACTGATGGAGCAGAGTTGTGTTTTTTTTTTCTCTCTGAAGGCGGTATATCTTTGCCTGTCCTGCAGACGCCTCTGTAGTGAACAAATAGTTTAGGTGGGACATAATGGTCCTCCACCATACTTGGATCAAACCCAACAACTGATCTGCTGGTCTGTTGATCTGCCAACCACAAGCAGTCTTCTTCTTTTTCTTCATCAAATGCTCAAACAGCAACGATTGTTGTCTTTAATATGAGGGAAAATGCGTTTCTGCGCCGTTAAGTGCCTGAAAAGTCAAGCCCAGCACATTCAACTTTGGCATGGGAGAGAATTGGTATCTTTTAAGTCTTTCTGTAAATAAAAAAGGGCAGGATAATGGACCAGAAGGCAGAAAATAGACAAGGAGGAGGTGACAGGACAAAAAGAAACAAGAACAAAGTGAGGGGTAGAAAAGAGGGAATTCATGGCACAGAATTTGCTTCAAGTGGGGATGCTATTTATACTGACAAGCCCCGGGTATTCCCACTGGAGAAAAAGAAAAACATTCCCAAGCGTGAAAACCATCCCAAGCACCACATCACGCTTCCTCAGAGCGTGATGTAGATTGCCTGTAACACAGATTGGGTTGTTTTTTTCATCGGCAGTCAGGGGCCATAAAGGGGGCGGGCTAGCTCAGTGGTCAGAGCACTTGCTTTCCCCAAGTCAAGTTAAGCAGCGTCGAGCGTGGTTACCAGTTGGATGGGTGACCGTTTGCGCGCCTTGGCTTCAGTACAGTCCCCCTAGTTCACCCAGCTGTCAATGGGTACCTGGCCTCTTTAGGGTCAGGGAAGGTAAAGCAGCGAGGGAGAGGAGATGGGCGCCGCCCTCACTCAATATGCTGGCCCCTAAAGAAGCTGAGGTCTCTGATGCCTCGCTCCCCTATGACCGCCAAGGTTATGGACACTTTTACCTTTTTACCAGGGGCCATAGCTGTGTGCAGTGTTGGCAGACGTGTTGTGTACAGCAAAGTCCTGTGTAGTAGTTCCTCTATTTCCTCACCCTCAGGTTTCTAATAGTAGCTTACCCTTACATTTTATCTTTTTACCTTTGTATGTGATGCACCACATCACAGTGCATCGAGCGTGGTTACCAGTTGGATGGATGACCGTTGGTGCGCCTTGGCCTCAGTACAGTCCACCCCCGGTTCACCAGCTGTAAATGGGTACCTGCTCTCTTTAGGGTCAGGGAAGGTAAAGCAGCGAGGGAGAGGAGATGGGCACCACCCTCAATATGCTGGCTCCTGGAGAAGCTGAGGTCTCTGATGCCTCGCTCCCCTAGGTTATGGGACACCTTTAACTTTACCTTTTTACCTTACCCTTTATGTTCACGTATGGTCAGGCAAAGAAAGAAAGAAAGACAAACTGTACACATATATCACTACAAGCCAACAAACACAGCCAAAAGCCCTATGATTACGTTTATGTGGATGTTTGTGTTTCATCCACACGTCAGGCCCCTATCTCAAAGCCACCACATCTACTACAGCTTTGTTTCTAATAGGAATACCTGACCGTGGTACTGTATAATTTCTTCTTCTTCTTCTTTGCAATTCTTCTTTGCAATTCTTCTTCTTTGCAATTCTTCTTCTTCGCAATTCGTCTTCTTCGCAATTATTCTTCTTCGTAATTCTTCTTCGTCACAATTCTTCGCAATTCTACGTTCCCTGGCCATTCTAAACTTTAATCTGGTCTGGATGGCAAAGTCTGAGGTCTTGTCACAATGACCCTACCAGTCCCCACAGTTTTTTTTCCCCCTCAAGCTCTACTGGGCTGGGCCACATCTGGTGCCTCTGAGTGTTGAAGGTAGAACAGGACTGCAGGATACAAGAGGGGGGGGGGGGGGGGGGGGTTGTGTGCCTGCGCCACGGGGGCATTGGTCAATGTGGGATATTTTCAGGCGGTGGAGATGTGGGATAGGAGCTGGCAGTGTCCTGTTTGCAGTCTGAAGATAGCAACATGAGCAGCTCTATATAGCTCAAGAATGCTGCCATCTTTTTCGTCCTCTGTCCCAATTTCAGGCGCTGGCACCATACTTTCCTGAAGCTGTTTTTCAGGATTGTCCTTGCCTCACTGTAGAACACTGGATGGGCTGGCTGCTCCAAGATGCTGCCTGTCTTGGACAGGCGGTCTGCTCTTCGTTGCTCTCTATGCCACAGTGAGAGGGGATCCATTGCAGCACCATTACTGTTCTCTGGCTAAAGATTGTATGGTTTAAAACAACTTCAAGATGTAAAGACAACAGGGTTTTAGACAACTTTTGTGGCTTAAACTTCAATAGGCCGCATTACGTGTGTTGGTGTTGTTTATCTTTAACATTGCCATCAATGTTAAGTGGGGTGTAAAGAAAGAACCGATCTAAAAAATAAAAATAAATAATAAATAAAAAAGTAATGTATTCTAAAGTCATTATAATGACACGTTTTTCTACTCTGTATGTAAGCCTCAATAATTTAAAAAAAAAAAAAGGAAAGAAGTATCTTTAACAGTCATTTATATGAAGTTTTTTACTCTTATGTTAAATGCCTGTTTTTTTTTACCAAAGACAGTAACATGTCGTTAGACTAGTATACCAGGTTTATTCATAAACATTACAGTTGATTTTGGTTTTCTCATGTTACTGTCATGGGTTTCTTTGTCTCCAGGCTGACTGTCCTGGCCTATAAAAACAACATGTGTTTTTTTCTACATTTTTGTGTCTCAATTAATTTGGGATCCAAAAGTTTAGCCCCGTCATGGCCTCTGAGGTCGGCTGGGCTATCAAAAAAAAAAAAAGAATCATAATAAGAAAATAAAAAATTAATAATGATGATAACAATGATAGAAATAATGGTAATGATATATGATGATGATGATGATGATAACAATAAGAAGATGAAGAAGAATGATAGTAATAATATTTTATACGTACGCACGCAAACAAATCATCACGTGCATTCGACCGTTCACAAATAAGATTAACAAATTTTTAATTTACACGCACGCACAGTACGCGCGCGCGCGCGCACAGCGCACACACACACACACACACACACACACCACACACACACAACATCCACACACACAATCACACTCACAATCACACACACACAATCACACACACACACACACACACAATCCACACACACACACACACACACACACACACACACACACACAAGTAATGCACTAAGGCAAGGTGACGGAAAGATGGAGGAGGAGGAGGATTGAAAGGAGAAACAAATGTAAGGTGTCGTTCGTGATGGAGGAAAATCCTAGGAAGGAAATAAACATGTCTTCTTGATGTTGGATTCGGAAGTATCAAATGCAGGCTTTTTGGCGAAAGGAGAGAGGAAGGTCATTCCAGGTAGATGGACCAGAAACAGTGAAAGAAGAGGATTGGACTGAATTCCGCTATGTCTGTTACTGACATTGCAGTGTCCAGTTTGAGTGCCAGGGCATGTGCTGTGCGGTCAGCGACACCTGCACTTGTCCAGCTGGACACGTGACCCTCCGCTTTAGTCTGCAGGGTGGTCAGGGTTCCTTCTGCACCTGCTGAAGGTCCAGTTACTAGAATTTTGAGACTTTAAGAATCAGCAGACATTTCGGCCTTGTCCAGCTAGCTTAGGAGAAAACACTTTCTTGTCACTTCTCCTTAAGTTTAAGTGACCGAGACAGAGATCAGATCAAATCAAATCTTTTTTTTTATTTGGAGGTCAACCTAAAGTCACTTCAATGCTTTTTTTAAAAATCCACTCTCTGCCCTTGTCATGGATAAAATCGTGACAAAAGAACAGACACACACTAAAAACAAACAAAAAGCAACAAAAAGAAAAACACCCAAGTGATAAAAAGCAGTAACAATGACAAAAATCTTAACATCATAAAGTTTTCACAAAAAGGGGAAAATAAGCCTCAACTAATATTCGTTAGACTGAGTTCTACGATCTCCTGTAGCCCTCCAAGACCACCGATTTCAGTGATGTTGGCAATGTAAGATGTTGGTGGTCTGCCTCTTTTCCTTCTGCCCTCAACCTTACCTTGGAGAACTCCAGTTTGCATACTGTACAAACAGAAGCACTGAGAATGCTATCAATATTCTCCCCCATTCATTTTACAAGCATTTGGAAACACCAAATCGTTTGTGAGGATTCTGTTTTTGGATTTCTGAAATGCATTCAACCCTATTCATCCTCACCCTAATGATGTAAAAAAAACTAAAGCATATGGACATAAACCCAAGACTAATTCAGTGGGTCTTCAGCTTCCTCACCAACAGACACCAGCGTGTCAAGATTGCTGGGACAACTGATGTTTGGTCAACTGAAATCAAAACGAACACAGGGGCTCTTCGGGGCGGTGTGCTTTCACCCGCTCTTTTCATAATCTACTCTTCAGATTGTAGGTGTATGGAGGATGGAGTCCAAATCAAGCTCTCTGGTGACACTTCACTGTCATGAATGATTGTGAATGAAGAAGAGAGGTCCTATGGGACCTCTGAAATGGTGTGATCAGAACTTCTTGCTGCTGAATGTCAGGAAGACCAAAGTATTGATCACTGACCTACAGAAACCAATCAGGAACACATACCCATTCAGATCAAGGGGGGGAGATGTGGAAGTGGTCATTGTCTACAAGTATCCAGGCACTAATTTGGGCAGCAAATAGAGGTGGACAGAGAACAACCACTGCTTTGGTAAAAAATAAATATTTAAAAAAAAAAAAAGGGGGGGGGGGGGGGGGAACCAGCTTCTCCATTTCCTGAGGAAACTGAGATCATTCGACGTCAGCCCGGCTGTTCTCTGCCTGTTTGATGCGAGCACAGTGTAAATTATCATCCTCTTTAACAGCCTGTGTCACTTCAACAGCCTGAAGGACGTGGATCCTCTACATGGGAATAGCTCTGCTCTGAAACATCTGCATGGCATCCTTGTGGATCTCCAGATCCTCTACAGGGAAAAGCTCTGAAACATCTGCATGGCATCCTTGTGGATCAAACACATCCCCTTTACAGTGAACTTGCTGAAAGCAAACCTTACACAGACACATCAGAGAGGCTACCGAGTGTCAGAGCAAGAACTGAGCAGTTTGGAAAATTGTTCATTCCCAGTGCCATTAGAGTGTAGGATGCTGCTGTCAAGTCAGTAATCACCATTAAACTCTTAGTTTGCTGCTGTGGTATGAATGCGTGTAGAGTGCAAAGATGAGTCTGTGATTTAATTTCACATATTGTACTTTCACTTTTCACTTCTATTTATTTTTATTCATTTATTTAGATTGGCTAAAATGTCTTATCTCCCTTACTTTTCTTGAAATGATTATGACTGCAGAGAGTTTTAAATGAACAGAAGCCAGGGGGGGGGGGTGTCACAGTTGTAGTTACTGTGAAGTGACATTTTGACATCATCTGTTTTATTGCTTAATGTCCATACAAGTTCTGGTATTTTGAGCTAGTCGTATTTTAGATAGACGCTATAGCCGAGTGGTAAGACCGTTTGATATCAATCCCATGGGTCCATGAAGTCATGGGGTTTGAACCTCGGCGGCCTCTGATCAATTAAGAGTGGGGATTTTTTTTTTTTTTTTTTTTGCCTCATCTTCTGTAAGCCACAGATTCAGAGACATTTTTTTTTCTATTAATAATGATAAATGACCGTGATGATGATGTAACAATGCTGTTTTGGGAGTGCATCTGCTTCGAGATTGTGTGACAGAGCTGTACTCTAGCTTCCTATCATAATATATTCTGAGGTCAACCGGCCCCAGAGATACAGACACCTCCAACCCAATCCAATCATGTTGTTCATAGCATAGGCCTACAGACACCTGCAGTGTTGGTCAGATAATTGAAGCAGCACTCAAAACTGCATCTACACAGTGGATGAAGCTCAACTGTGTGATCCCAATGAGCTCATAGCAAACTCGCACTGGACAGACAGACAGACCCACACACACACACACACCTGATATCACTATTTAGTGGGAAGGAAGTTAAACTGAAGAACACACACACACACACACACACACACACACACACACACACACACACACACACACACAAGAGTAGTAGCAGCAGCAGCAGCAATAACAGCATCTGTTTATTGTCAGATTATTTTGAAGTTGTAATAACAAGAATTTATGCAAGAATGATCATGGGGAAAAAAAGCAACTTGAAAACAAGAAATAAACTCATTCCAGTGAACAAACAAAATAATCGCTTTCAATGTGATGATCATAAAAAGCAACCTGGAAACAAAACTTATTTCAGGGAAGCACAAAAATTCAAATCAAATTCATTTGGAAATAGTTTTAAAACAAAAACTTATAAGCAAGAAATATAGTTTCAGTGAACAAGCAAAATCAGATCAAAACCATAATTATCATAATAGAATAGTAATGGGTAAACCAATAACAAACTAATTACTGGAAAAGAAGAAAACTTCTGTCAGTAAACAAAAAAGCAACCCAACCCCCCCCCCCCCCAAAAACCCCCCCAAAAAAAACAACACTTCAGATCAAACATGATCATCAAAAACCAACTTGTAAACAAACTTTCATAATTTCAAAAAAATCTGATCAAATACGATTATCACTCAAAAAAGAAAAGAAAAAATGAAGAAACAAACATTTCAGTGAAAAGGAGAAAAACAGATCTAATGTGAATAATGCCCCCACATGATATGGGTGCTAGTCTTTGGATGCAATGATAAACCAAGTCTGATATACATCATGCACACGTAAAAATACCCATGGCAATATGAGTTGCCTGTGGCAAAATTCTGTAGGGAAAAAAAAGCCACTCTGATAGGGATATCAAATACACATGCAGACAGAAAAAGATGAAAAATTGGGTAGCATTGCTCTTGTGGCAATGTACTCTCTCCAGGGAGAGCAGCCCGAATTTCACACAGAGATGTCATGACTTAAAGCTGTTTACAATACAAAACAAAACACACACACAAACATGTACACACGCACACACATAGTGACATACTGATCCATAAACACATAGCCATGTTCATTGTTCATGTCACAACAAAATGCCTTGTTCAACTTTCTCATACCTCCTTCCCCAAACACACACACATATATGTATATATATGTATATATATGTATGTATGTGTATATATACATAATATTATGTGTGGGTGGTGTGTGTGTCATGTACAAGTGGGTACAACACAACACACACACACACACACACACACACACACACAGAGTTTGCTCACCACATCTAAACGCAAATGTCTTTCAACTTACATATACGTGCGTGCGCACACACACACAAACACACACATTATTAGTGTCATGCCTACTGGCTGCTAGGAAAACATTCATTGGAATTAGATAAACTCAAATCAAACACAAAAAACAAATATTACTTCCTCTCAAAGTAAAAAAAAACCAAAAATACCATTACTGAATCCATTTTAAACCCGATGTGATCACATGGACTTGGTTACTTGCTGAGCTTTGCAATTTTTCATTTTTGTTTGCGTTCTAAAACTGTTCTTATATTTGTTTTGTGTTCTTCATTGCAGTGAACATTTCCTACTTTGCTTTATATTGTAGTGTGGGATGGTAAACTAAAAGAAAATACTGGTGTCCAAAACATACTGCTTACTTATGTAATGAATTGTGTTCTTATAGAAGTTAGTTCTAACATGAACCACATGTGACTGGATAAGATGAGGATGTGCGTTCCCAAGCTTAACTCTGGGGTCCGACTAACTCATCCCACCTGGGAATCACTGCAAGATTTTTTGTAGACCACAATGGATGAGAAGTTTGCATGTGGGATTTTCTAAGCGCCTTGCCAAAAAGGAAGCCATACTCCAACTTCAGAGGAAAAGCAGCTGCTCAGTGCTACTAACTTTTTTTTGCAGTATGATATGCCTTTGTATATTTTGCATGTACACATGCATGTACTGTATTATCCACTTTGAGGAGTTACATATCTTGTGCATACAGGTTCATTTCTGACAGGTATCTGAATACATAATTGTGTCCAAGAGTTGTTCACAAACTTGAACTGATTGAATAATTTGAATGTGAGGAAGGAGAGAGAGAGAGGAGAGAGAGGAGAGAGGAGAGAGAGAGAGAGGAGAGAGCAGAAAAGGTATAGTGTGCATCCAAGATCTTGTGCACATACATTTGTAAATACATTTGTAGTAAACACAGTCGGTTATGAATGGAGCTCTCAAAGGCTTTCTCATGTGCTTTATTTTCATGTTTATTTGTATAATTTCACAAATATACTAGTTTCCTTTCATTTTGTTTCATTTCAGCTGCGAGCCCCACTCCAGCCTTTTTTTCTGAAGGGGGAGGTAGGCTTTTCCCAATGCTCCAACCAGCAGTGACAATGACTGACCAACTTATTTTTTTCGCTTTTGAATTCTACACCATTTGAAATATCTCACCCCTCAATGACATGATTCCAACATCCTTTTAAAACAGAACTGATAAAAAAAAACACCTAATTCAGCTATGTTATTTTACAGCTAACAATGTATTGAATGGAATTTATAAAGCGCTATTTCTTGCCAAAACAAACGGCTTGCATTCAACCTATTATGCATACAACCAATAAATCATAGTTTTAACAAATTCCCAAATAACAATAATAATACATGGAATTTATATAGGCTCTTATCTTGTAAAAACAAATCAAAGCACTTACACACACACACACACACACACATACACACACACACAGGAAGACAGGATAGCCTAGTGGTTAAACATTGTGTTTGCAATCTGACAACCCGGGTTTGAATCCCATTGAGGGGATTTTTCTCCTGGAGTTAACAGCAGTGCAAACTCCACTCTCCCCAAAAGCCCTTTGCATTAGGACTATAAACCAAGGCCCCATGTGCACGCACGCAGAACTCTTGCACAATACGTTAAATCGTGTTCAGCTTTTCTTAAGAGTAGGCCTTTGTGTGCTGGTGGAAACATGACAAAATTTACAAAAACGGCTTGCACATGGGACTTACTCCATTATCCTTGATATAATGGAATGAATAAATAAATAAATAAATAAATGAATATATACACATAAAGGTTATTCACTTTGACTGGGTGATGGGGATGTCAGCTCGAAGGAAGGAACAGATACGAGATGAAACAAGAGGGGAAATCTTAGGTAATAAAACATCTGAATAAATAAGCACAAAACCTCAGCTTTATTTTATGAGGGAGCTGTTGCAAAAGCCGTTTTCTCAGGAAAAGTCAGTTGGTGTAAGTGCCAGTGGTGTGTGCTCACCACATGATCTTTAAACTTTAAGGTATAAATACATCAATTTTGTACATCGAGGTTATGAAACGTAGGAAAATTAACAGCAACCCTGGTTACAGCAAACATTTTGGTTGATCCTCTAAAGGAACATTCAAACATTTTCTCCACTCATTCAGACGGGTAAGCTTGGATTTGATACAGGTAAATGAATTGGGTGGTAAAAATGTATCGTTATTTTTGTACATTTCCAGCTGGATTCTAGAACCAAGCTTGACTAGGTTCAGGGCAATAAAAAGGATTTTTTTTTTTAATTAGTGTAACAGAGCAAGGACACTGATAACACTTGCAACCCCCCCCCAAAAAAAAAACACCTTAACATGCTCCTGGCACATACTGAAACACCAAAACACTAAAAAGATATAGATATAAAAAAATAAAAATAAACTTTACTGAGCACATTAACTTTAAAATTGTGTAATTCATCCACACAAAAAAAAAGTGGGGGGGGGGGAGGCAATACTTTGGAAGAAAATGAAGTTTTATCAGGTCACACTTAGCAGCAGCATCATGCTCGCTGTTTATGCTGAAGTGGTAAACAATAATGATGTCAGTTTATTTTATTTTATTTTATTTTTTTTTTTAAAGGCAAACTGGGTAACACAGCAGTTGACAATAACCAAACTTGATTCAGGCTATGTTGTAAAAAATAATCTATAGGTAAACTGGGTAACACAGCAGTTCACAATAACCAAACTCGATTCTGGCTATATTAAAAAAAATAATAATAATAATAAAAGGCAAACTGGTTAACACAGCACTCGACAATAACCAAACTCGATTCAGGCTATGTAAAAAAAAAAAAAAAAATTAATAGGCAAACTGGGTAACACAGCAGTTGACAATAACCAAACTGGGTAACACAGCAGTTGACAATAACCAAACTGGGTAACACAGCAGTTGACAATAACCAAACTGGGTAACACAGCAGTTGACAATAACCAAACTCAATTCAGGCTATATAAAAAAAATAATAATAATAGGCAAACTGGGTAACACAGCAGTTGACAATAACCAAACTCAATTCAGGCTATATTAAAAAAAATATTTAAAAAAATAGGCAAACTGGGTAACACAGCAGTTAACAATAATGAAACAATTCAGGCTATGTTAAAAAAAAAAAAAAAGCAAACTGGGTAACACAGCACTTGACAATAACCAAACTTGATTCAGGCTATGTTAAAAAAAAAAAAAAATAATAATAATAATAATAGGCAAACTGGGTAACACAGCAGTTTATAATAACCAAACTCGATTCAGGCTATGTAAAAAAAAAAAAATTAAAAAAAAAGGCAAACTGGGTACAATAACCAAACTCAATTCAGGCTATGTTAAAAAAAAAAAAAAATTTAAAAAGGCAAACTGAGTAACACAGCAGTTGACAATAACCAAACTCAATTCAGGCTATGTAAAAAAATAAAATAGGCAAACTGGGTAACACAGCAGTTTATAATAGCCAAACTCGATTCAGGCTATGTTAAAAAAAAATTATAGGCAAACTGGGTAACACAGCAGTTGACAATAACCAAACTTGATTCAGGCTATGTTAAAAAAAAATTATAGGCAAACTGGGTAACTCAACAGTTTACAATAACCAAACTTGATTCAGGCTATGTTAAAAAAAAATTATAGGTAAACTGGGTAACTCAACAGATAAAAAAAAAAAAAAAAAAAAAAAATTTTTAATAAATAAATTTTAAAAATTAAAACTTTTTTTTTTTTTAACTCAGCAGATGACAATAGCCAAACTCGATTCAGGCCATGTTGAAAAAAATAAGTAAACAGGGTAACTCAGCAGATAACCAAACTGTACCTTCTACAATAAAAAAAATAGTAATAAAAAATGAAGAAAAAGGCTATCAGCAGCAAAATGCTTCACTTTGCCCTAAGGACTAAGTCAAGTACGTCAAAAAGCAAGAATGAAGGGAACATAAGCTGTGGGGGGACGGGATAGCCTAGTGGTCAGAACATTGCGCTCGCAATTTTACGACCCAGGTTCGATTCAGGGATTTTTCTCCCGAGTTAACATCAGTGTTGACTCCACTCCCCCAAAAGTCCATCAGATGCGACTATAAACCAAGGCCCTGTGTGCGAACGCACGCAGTTCATCTTGCACACGTTAAATCCTCTTACGCTTTTCGTAAGAGTAGGCATTGTGTGCAGGTAGGAACAGATGACAAGATTTACAAAACTGCGAACACACTGGGACTGGATGTAAAAAAAAGCACACGAGTGCCAACTCCATAATATAAAAAACAAACAAAGATAAAACGAAAACTATGAAAAATGTTTCAAAACAAAATAAAGATGTGATTGACAAGAAGAAAAATGTAAAGGCAAGCGCTTTAAATACCAGACATCTGTCCAACATTCCTTGATGAAAGGCACAGATTTTCTTCCACTAGAATAAAGTGATCTAAAGCAAAAAAACCAAACAAATCTATTCAAGTGTTTCATACAACTGCTTGTAAACAGTTTACCACTAATCACTAAAACACGCACACACACACACACACACACACACACACACACACACACACACACACATGCTAAATCATCTTCTAGTTTTACACAAGCCAGGTTTCCCGAAAACACTAACAAAACAAAACCACAACCTATACCACACTGCATTTATCATAGTGATCTGCTAGAATACATTCCGTCACAATATTTGCTAAGAGTTTTAAAATATACACATTTGATGAGGCGTTGCAGCAAAATCATGAATGGACATTAACAGATTCAGTACAAAGGCAATAATGTTTTTCTTATACCAGATTTTGTTGTTGTTTTTTAAATTGAAAAAAGGAAAAAAAAATAATGCAAGATTATATGACATTTAAAAAAAAAATCAAAATACTGCAATATTTGTACATGCCATTCCTTAGCTTCCATCCTTTCCAAAATAAGGGCAAATGTTTTAAAGTCGATATTGGTTACAGCTGCAAAGCCAGCAATCTAAAGAGATTTCTGTCAATCAACCATACACATACACAGAACTTAAGTCATAGTTCAGAAGGCACTATTTTCCACTTTACAACCAAAAACCAAACAAAAAAAAACCCCACACATGCAAACGGGGGGATGCAACGTTTGTGCTAGTTGCACAATATCGCATAATTTACGCTGGTGATGACAAATACTTTCTATACAATTCCACTGATTTGCATGCAGCACTAATACTTCCTACACACACACACACACACACACACACACACACACACACACACACACACACACACACACCAACACACACACAGGGGACAGGATAATCTAGTGGTTAGAACATTGCGTTTGCAATCTTATGACCCTGGTAATCCCATTCAAAGGGATATTTACCCCTGGAGTTAACATCAGTGCCTACTCCACTCCCCCCAAAAGTCCTTCCAATGAGGCTATAAACCAAGGTCCTGTGTGCAAACGCATGAGGAACATCTTGAGCGCATGTTTAAATCTGTTCCACTTTTCAATAGAGTAAGCCATTGTGTGGTGATGGGAATGGAGACAAAATTTATAAAACTACATACACACAGGGACACACACCACACACAACACACACACACACAACACACACACACACACACACTGACGACCGAATCTATTTCTACCCTCTTTAACGACTCCCTTTTCTGTAATGTACCTTCACCATCTCCAGACCTTTCCCCTTTGATTCAATCATACATTCTAAAACCGTACCCACTTCTGTTTTCAAATAATTTTTTTTCTAAGTGTATCCACTCCCCCCTACACCCTTTTAAACGATTATTCAATCATGCATTCTAAAACCAATACCCACTACTGTTTTCAAACAATTTTTTTTTCTAAAATGTACCATAGCACTCCCATACACCGTTTCAAATGATTGTTCAATCATGCATTCTAAAACCAATACCCACTACTGTTTTCAAACAACTTTTTTTTTCTAAAATGTACCCACAGGCACTCCCATACACCGTTTCAAATGATTGTTCAATCATGCATTCTAAAACCAATACCCACTACTTCTGTTTTCAACAACTTTTTTTCTAAAATGTACCGACCCCTTACACCCTTTCAAATAATTATTCAATCTTGCATTCTAAAACCAATACCCACAACTCGTTTTTTTTTCCTAAAATGCACCCACTACCTATCCCCTTTCAAATTATTCAATCATGCATTCTAAACCCCGCACCCTCCACCTTAGTTTTTAAATAAAACTTTCTAAACATGCTCCCCCCCCCATCTTCCCCCGACCCTAATCAGAAAGTTTGACTACCTGCTCCCTGTCCCCAAACACAACAAATGCAAATACTTTATTCTCTCAAAAAGGACAAAATTCATCCCCATACTCGGCCTCTTTCCCCATCACTAAATACCAGAACATTCCCAACACCACCCACCCCATCCCCCACACTCTGGTTCCTAGCATCCTTTTGTCCCTAAAATTTTAACACCCCTCCCCTTACCTACCCTAGTAGTAGTATTTGATTATAATATTTCATCTATAGCTATACCCCCTTAAGTAGGAATGCCACTGTCTTGATGGTAAGTAAAAACTGTCGAAAACGCAAAAATATTTTTTATTGGGGAGCCCTGGAGCTCTAGACAAGGAATCAAAAATAAACTATAATTGGTATTTGGGAAATTAAAAATTGTAACTGGTTATTATTTTAAATATGATCATTCTTAAATTTTCATTTCGATACGTTTTAAATTCATCATTACTGTTCACGTACAATTTTTTTGTTTATTCTCGAGAGCATGGGTCTAAAGTCATCCTGTGCTTATCTCAAAACGATTTGTTTTTTTTTTAAACGATTCCGATTCAATTAATTTCAACCCAAGAGAAAAAAATGGTTTAGCCACTGTCAGCATGTACCACTATCCACCTGCCTTTTGTGTCCACATGCGGGGCCAGGGTTAGAGTTGAGGTTAGTGTCAGGGTTAGTGTTAAACAGTTAATACCGGGTAAGGGCTGACCAACACCTGGTCGGTCTGAATGTTAGAAAGCATGTGGACACAACAGCACGTAGACAAATGGTATATAGCTGTAGACAATGGTATACCATTTCATTTTATGTTATAGCCCCCATCAACCAAGGCCATGCGTAGCTTGCAACGTATGGAGTTTTCAATCATAATCACCAGTCCTATCAACAGTTAAGGCTGTGCACTGGACTTCAGTGTCCACAATATTTCCAGTTTTGCTCACCAAACCAGCCTACAACCGTTTTTTTTATCAAGTTGCACCCATTTGAAAAAAAGTCCAAAATAAACCATGTAAGAAAAAATTTTCAGCCAGCCCTCTTTTCTGCTATCCCCACTGCTCTAAATGTGCAGATGTGTCTCTCCTAAACACCCCTATGTTCTAAATATGCATATGTCTCTCTCCTAAACACCCCTGTCTATGTCCTAAATATGCATATGTCTCTCCTAAACACCCTGTCTATGTTCTAAAATTCATATGTCCTCTCCTAAAAAACCCTGTCTGTTTTAAATATGCATATGCGTCTCTGCTTAAACCCCCCTGTCTATGTTCTAAATATGCGTTTCTCCTAAACACCTTCTATGCTTAATAGCCATATGCGTCTCTAAACACACCCTGTCCATGCTCTAAATGAGCATATGTGCCTCTCTAACCCCTGTCATACGCTCAAATGAGCATCCATGCTCCTCCTAAACGCTAAATGCCCTCTACCCTTCTTTGCCTCTACTTCCAACCCGATGTCTCCTCCCCAACTTACCCCCTTTACACACACACACACACACAACACAATCATCTTGCGCATTACATTAAATTCTTTTCTGTTTTTCCTAAGAGTAGGCATTGTGTGCAGCGGAACATTTACAAAAACTGCTGCACACGGACTGAATGTAAAAAGCACAGAGTGCTTATTCCGATTATCCTTGAGAAAAAATTTTTAAAAATTTAAACACACACACTATAATATTTAAAAAATTATACAACACTAATATTTTGTTGAATATGACATTTGTAAATTTTAGACATCTGAGTTGAATGTGGCTGCCTTAATGCAGGGTAAATATGGGTGCATATGCAAAAATTCACATCATGAATCTCGGAGCCTTAGTCAGGAACAGGATGGGGGGGGGGGAGATTTTTTTTAAAGGATATACATACTACTATTAAATGGAATTAATGTACTTGATACCACAATTTAATCAGGAATCATCACATATTTGTTAATAGAAAACATATGCAAAAAAAGAAAACCAAAATAAACTTTAATCTGCCACTGTTTCTGCATTTGTTCTCTTAACAGCATTCTAGCCTTTCATCCATCAGATTACATTTTATTAACTTGCTTCACAAAAATTTTTAAGCACTATATTTTTCCTTTTTTCTGTTAACTCTGTGAATAATCTTTCACCCAGTTTCTTTTGTTTTGGTATTTTGTTATTTCTCGTCTTTTCTATGTGTCAACCTTTGTTGGCGCTTTACACAGCTCTTCAAAAGCAACATCAACAGCAAAAATACAAAAAGAAATCTTTTCCCTCATTTGTGCCTGACATCTCGAGTAATAACTGCCTGCTGCAGTGTGATATGTATGCTGTCTGACAATGACGACAACTGATACACGTGTCCAAGTTAGTTGCTGCTCAGTGTGCTGATGCAGCAGTCTACAGTGTGGTTGGGGATTACATTTGTATGGGTTTATTACTGCTCTCGTGCTACATGCCAATATTTACTATCGGTCGTCCCGTCATACATTACAATTTTTCACAGAAATTGCGATGGGAGATACACTTTACATGATGACTGCGGCGTTGTCCTTGGGGGGATGTTGTAGTCAGATGTCCTCCATGAAAGATGTCCTCAAAATGTAGCATCTGGAAAGAAAAAAATAGTTGTCAGACTTGCTTGAAAAACAGCAAGAGACTGGACTGCAAAGGCAGAAAAGAAAAAAGAAACAAATAGAAAGATTAGATCAAAGACAGAGAAGAAAAAATTGAAAGGTAAGATCAAAGGAAAAAAAAAATAGAAAGGTAAGATCAAAGGAAAAAAAATAGAAAGGTAAGATCAAAGGCAGAAAAGGAAAAAAAAATAGAAAGGTAAGACAAAGGAAAAAAAAATAGAAAGGTAAGATCAAAGGAAAAAAAATAGAAAGGTAAGATCAAAGGCAGAAAAGGAAAAAAAATAGAAAGGTAAGATCAAAGGCAGAAAAGGAAAAATAATAGAAAGGTAAGATCAAAGGCAGAAAAGGAAAAAAAAATAGAAAAGGTAAGATCAAAGGCAGAAAAGGAAAATAAATAGAAAGGTAAGATCAAAGGCAGAAAAGGGAAAAAAAGAAAAGACAGAAAGGTAAGATCAAAGGCAGAAAAAGAAAAAAATAGGTAAGATCAAAGGCAGAAAAGAAAAAAAAATAGAAAGGTAAGATCAAAGGCAGAAAAGGGAAGAAAAATAGGTAAGATTAAAGGCAGAAAAGAGAAGAAAAAATAGAAGGTAAGATCAAAGGCAGAAAAGGAAAAAAAATAGAAAGGTACGTTCAAAGGCAGAAAAGAAAAAAAAGGAAATAAAGGCAGAGAAGAAAATAATAGAAAGGAAAGATCAAAAGGCAGACAAGAAAAAAATCAGAAAGGCAAGACGTAATAAGTAAGGAATGGATGACAACATTTACAAATCCTTAAACACATGGGGACCTGATGTAAAAAAATTATATATAAAAAAAGCACACGAGTGCTTATAACAAAAAAAAAAAAAGAAAACAGAGGACACAGAAACTAAACAGAAAAAAGCAGGCACCAGTCAACGATAGACATATAGAGACAAAGAACATCGAAGACAGACACACATACAGGTCAGACAGGCAGATGGAAAGAGTCAGATACAGGTACCTGATAATTTCTTTCTGCTGCCTGTCACGAAAAGTGCCTGGTGGTGTTGGTCTCCAAGTGTCGTTCTCCTGTCTTGTATGGTTGGTACCTGTAAAACACCACAAAGTTAAAAATTGGGAAAACAAGCAAACAAACAATAACAGAGAAACAATGATAGACACCATGAAACAAACTTACAAAACAATATTATGAAAGAACATACAAGAAAAGACTTAGGCCAATAAGAAGAGTACAGCGAAAGTAAAGAATGGGCACATAAGTACCAAACATCAATTCTCTCTTCAGTTCAAGAGGGAAAAAAAAGGTAGAAGCACTGGACAAGATTCTCAAAATTAAAAAACAAAATAAAAAACCTGGACTGAAGTAAGTATTGGGTCAGAAATGAAAAGACACCCAAAAAAAATTTGATAAAAGCAAAATTATAAATACCTTGTTTAGCTTTTAGAGAACAGGTCCTGATGGCTGCCCTCAAAGTCATGTCAGATCACGGCACTCGATTCCAAACCCACAGCCCCTGAAAGCTGAAAATCATCATCAGTGTGACTGAAAACCACAGTCAGTTCATTAACACACAAATTTTCTTTCATCACTTAATGCTTCACCAATTTGGTTAAACTTAAATCCATCCAAATTAAATTTTTAGATATTCAAATACATAATGTATTTAAATAATATACATATATGAATGAAGCATCAAGTTTTTCTTATCAATACATTCAGTTTTTTTAAATTATTGTCAAACAAGGAGGCACACTTCTGTCAACACATTTATAACTCTCCAATCCAGATATAGCTGCTGCCATCTCTGTTTAAGTTAATGCGATTTTTTTCCCTTGAACATAGAACTGAAAGATATGACACCCAAAACCTGTATAACAGAATCAAGTGTAGCTGTACAATTCTTAATGTACTCACACATTCAAGGACTTGATGAAGCAGATGAAGGCCCCACTGTTGAGATGACTCCCACACGATTCAGTCGATGATTCACCAGGTTAGGACCCATGCTTCATAAAGGACGGGAAGGAAAAGGCTAAGGACAGGAAGGCTAAAGGACAGGAAGGCTAAAGGACAGGAAGGCAAAGGCTAAAGGACGGGGAAGGCTAAAGGATGGGAAGGCTAAAAGGACAGAAAAGGCTAAAAAAAATTTAAAAAATAAAAAGGCTAAGGGAATGCATCAGGAATGTGGTGGGATGACGGAGTCCTTTAGACATGGTGGTATTTTCAGACAATGTCCAGCAGAAATAAGAGGATGATTTGAGTCGCACTACCCCATGGCAAACTATCTCAAAGCCTTTGAAAAGTGATGGTACCAGATCACTGTCACCCCAAAAAATAATATATAATAGTAATGATACTTAATAATATAATAATAATAATATAATAATAATAATAAAATAAATAATAATAAATAATTTTTAAAAAAACCCACAAAAAAATAAATAAATAAATAAAAAATATAAAATGATCACCGTCACCCAGATTGCTCTCAGATTTCTTGCACAGGTTTTGTCCCTATTTTATTTCATTTTGTTCTTTTTATGGCTAATTTTACGTTCGATTTTAAATTCATTTTATTTTGTTTCATTTCATTTTACTTTATGCCTTACTTTTTATTTTATTTCTCAGTTATTAATTTTATTTCGTTTTGGGTTTTAGTTTTATTTCATTTTATCTTTATATAGTGTATATATATATATATATATATATATATATATATTATATATATATATATATATATATATATATATATACACATACTACATATACATTATATATATATACATATATGTATATATATCATTATTATATATATACATAATATATATATATACTATATATATATATATATATATATATATATATATATTATATACACGTATATATATATATATATATACGTATATGTATATATATATACATATATATATATATATATTATATATATATATATATATATTATATATATATATATATATATATTATGATATATATATATATACATATGTGTGTATATATACACGTGTTATATATACACACATATCTATATAAAATTATTTTTATACAATTTATTACACACATATCTATATAAAATTATTTTTATACATTTATTTTATTTCATTCTAAGTTTATAACAAGAAATGCTGATGCAATCAAAGTTGGTGCCCAGTGATCATTTTGAAAACAAATGACAGAAAAAGTCCAATGACAAAGACTAAAAAAAAAAAAAAAAAGCTGAAAATAGAACCCGAGGATAACACAATGATGAACTTTGAACTAGAAAATAAAATAAAATAAATAAAAAGTTAATAAAAAATAAAAATGATTTTTTTAAATGAATAAAAAATAAAAAACAAAAAAAAACTTTTTTTTTCTTTTAGTAAACTTTGAACTGATGCACCTGCTTACAGCCCCCCCCCCCCCCCCCCCAGTCCACCTCAGTGTCAGATGTGACAGATCACATCAACCCACTTGCTCCTCCTTGTGGGATCTGGAAATAGCCTTGATGCACGAGTCTATGGAGACAAAGATTCAGATAGCCCCAAATGCCCAATCCCATACTGAAGATGAAAGATTCGTCATGTCCCCATCACAAGAAAATACCAATCCCTGGCTTGAAAGTGAGAGGTTCTAATGAAAAAAAAAGTTTTAATTTTTTTTTAAAGAGAGGTTCTAATGAAGCCCTTCAGCAAAAATCCTTTCCCTACCCTCTACCAACATGGGCCTAACAAGGTGTCTCATATTGCGCATGGCAATTTATGGCCAGATCACGACTGCTGGAAAGAATCTGAAAATAAAGACGTGTGATAACTCTGTATATATCTAATCAAAGCAAAGTGTGAATGATGTGTGTGGTGTGTGATGTGGGGTGTGTGTGTGTGCGCAGTGTGAGTGTGTGCTGTGCGCAAGTGCATGCACATGCGTGTGTGCGTGCAGTGTGTGTAGTCAGGGGAGTGTGTGTGTGTGTGGTGTGTGTGTGTGTGTGTGTGTGTGTGTGTGTGTGTGTGTGTGTGTGTGTGTGTGTTGTGTGTGTGTGTGTAGTGTGTAGCCTGGAGTGTGTGTTTTGTGTGTGTTTAGTGTGTGTGCACGTATGCATGCGTGTTGCATACATGGGTGTGCACATGCATGTGTACACATGTGTGCATGCATGCAGGCTTGCCTGTGTGTGCCACTTAAGTCATTGCAATTTGTCTAATCTAAGAAGTGTTGCCACAAGAACGTGTGTGTGTGTGTTGTTGTGTAGTTGTGTGTGTGTGTGTGTGTGTGTGTGTGTGTGTGTGTGTGTGTGTGTGTGTGTGTGTGTGTGGTGTGTGTGTGTGTGTGTGTGTGTGTGTGGGTGTGGTGGGGGAGAGAGAGAGAGTGAAGAGAAAAAAGAGGATGGATGAAGAAGAGAGATGAAGAAGGAGAGAGAGTGAGAGATGATGAAGAGAGAGAGATACAGTTTCATACACAAAATCTCAAACCCAATCGTGAACCTCATAGCTCTAGCCAAGGATGTGCGTGCGTTTGCAAAAGCATCAGTATGTGGGCTAACACTTCTGCCAGCAATTGCCAAGTACCCGAGTCTGCAAAATGAACATATATATACTCACAATTGGATGATGGTTGCTTGAAGCTGCATGCCCTCATTGCAGTGGAAATGACACCCACAGCTGCAAGAAGCTTGTTGGCCTGAAGTTTTGCTAGTGCAACCGGTTTTTTTTTGTTTGTTCTTCAGATGAAGAGTTATGTCTTTGTGATGAAGGCAGCAGTAAGCAGGAAATCTTCCAAGTTGCTGTAGTTACTCGTCCAGATCCTCTTCAGAATGTTTTGTGTAGCCGGTAGGTCTGCAATACACGTTTTGTCTGGCTGCCAGTCTTCCAAGGGCACTGCTCTGTGTAGTCTTGCAGAGTTTCATATACTTGCCTGCGCTCGTCTTTGCCTAGGAGTGGAGTCAGATCATTGCCATGTACACTGTATTGGGGGGAGGAGGGGTGGGTGTGGGGGGATCCACTGCAGGACTATTGCACCACTTCTGCAGGACAGGTAGGAGTGAAGAGAGGGTCATTCAGGTCAGTTTCTCAGTGGATTGAAGGCCTGCAAGATGGACAGGGTACTGGTCAAGATGATGATGATTGTGAAGTACACATACAGAGAGCATGATGTGGGCTGCGGGGTTTCATGACTTCTGCCTCAGCTTTGTAGCTCATGGAGCAGAGGCCAGTCAGTAGTGGGGCTGATCCCGTTTTCTGCTTGCTGAATTGTTTGCTGAATAGTTGGTGTGGGTCCCTTCCCCTCCATTTCAAACTTGATCCCCAGGAGCCATGGTGTCAATATTACCTAGTGTTCAACTTCAAACATTCAGCCGGAGAATAAAACTGCCTCTGTTCTGTTGTGCCTTCGTTGGTTGTTAGAGTCTTCCTTCCAGGGCTTCTGTTTTTGTGGTCTGTTGCTTCCATGTCCACCCAAGGTTGCAGGGTCTGCCTGTTGATACACAGGATGGCCATTTCTTTGGTTGAGAGGCTGAAGACCGTGCTGTCGTCTTTCCGGTGTGTTCCTGTGAACATAAAGCTTTCCGTTAGATACTTAAACCAGTGAGTATCACTGTTTAAGTGTTTATCCTACTGCATGTGTGCATGCATGTCATGTTGTATGTCAGGCTTAATTGCACACAAGTGTGCTTAAAGTTGAAGAGTGTGTATGCTAAAATCTCACAGACCAGGTCAGGCCACTACCAAGGCACCCAATCAAGGGGGTTTTTGCCTCGGAGTTAAAATGGCAATTCTAGGATTTCAAAATAGGGGGACAGAGGGTCCTCTGGAATGAAATGAGGAGTCATTATTCCCCTTCCTCTTAGCCAACCTACAGACCGGTACAAAACCATAAAAAGTTGGCACTGACAAAGTCCCTTTCTAGACTGTCAGTTTGATATCATTTGATCTCTAAATCCTACACACCACACCAACCCGTGTGGGTACACACTCATGCATCCCCTCCTGGTGTGTGCGCATTTGTGTGTGTGTGTGTGTGTGTGTGTGTGTGTGTGTGTGTGTGTGTGTGTGTTGCAAGGAAGAAAGATCGGAGGGGGGGGGGGGGAGTAAGCAAAATTTAGTGAAATCAATATTCCTCAAACTAAGGATGGGAATCTGTGTGCATGCGCGTGCGTGTGCGTGCGTAGGTGCGTTCGTGTGTGCGCGCGTGTTGGGGGTGAGGGGGTTCAAACAACATTATTATCTTCCAATACTCATACAACTGGCTGCCTTCTAGGTAGATTTAGGTAACTTCCTAAATCGGAAGTATCACTGGGAAATAATCTAAATTATTTAATATTTATCGTTGGGACATAACAGTGGTAGCAAACCGAAACTAGCGAATTGTTACCGCATCAGCTGATGCAAAAAAGAAAAAAAAAAAAAACAAACAAACAAACAAAAGAACATTCTTGACGAGGCTACTAAAAATCTTTTGTAATTGCCAGACTTAACTCGGGCCCTGTATTAGGCCTACTGTCACTTTTGTTCTTAGCTCGTTTTTCGAATCATCTTCAAACTTACTCGTAGCTCGCCATCTTGTTTCCGTTGTGGGCCTAAAGTGCAATGGTGATGAAAGAAAATTAGCAGTTGGTCAAAACTAAAGCCTTTGGCCAATCAGAAATAGCGACAGAAAACGGGGATTGATTTTTTTTTTTTTTTTAATGTACTTGGAGCCTAAGTTATGTGCCGCGACGGAGCACTCCTCTTTCAGTACTGCGGTGTTTTCCATTTTTTACAGAGCGAGATTTTTTTTAACCTTGATGGTAAAATGTGCGGGGATCTATAAATGGCACAGCCTAGTAGAACCGACACTGCATCACTCCCAATTTATCTCCCCCGAAATTCCCTGGGATGAGACGAAGGCTCAGAAACAGAGGTCCATGTGCAAATAATGCATGCAGAACATTTTGCGCACACAAAGCCCATTCCATCTTTCAGAAGAATCGGCCTTTGCGTGCAGGTGGGAACAGATGACAATTTTTTTTAATGCGTGTAAACTGGTATGTTTAGACGTCACCCCATAAGTCGGAATCAGGCTACTTTGAAGGTAGCAAAAATGGTTGCATACGCAAAAATCTCATCAGCTGTGCACTTCGGAGCTCTAGGGCCAAAACCCAACAAAAATTTCTATTGAAAATAATAATAATAATAATATATAATAATAATAATATAATAATAATAATAATAATAACGACGACGACGACGATGATGATGATGGAGTAAACTTTTTTTAAAACCATCGTTTAGATAGCTTTGTTGATCAGATGGTCTACTAGTATAAAATTATGAAAATAACCAAACTTTTAAATATGGTTCCCAGCTGGGCTACCCAGTTTGTATTTTTTAAGTTAGTGATGTTGAAGACTCGCTTTTTTTTTTTTTTTAAAGCAATACAGCTGGCCGAGTTGGGTTTAAAAGTAAGCTTGTTTTTGCAAACAGAAACATTACAAGTCAAAACTTCAAAGCGATATTTTATGGTGACTAAAAGGAATGACGGTCAAGTACAAAAGGCTAGCCTGAATTTTGGAAATTCAAAATACTAGAAAGCAACATGTATAACAATCTTCCACGAATGGAAAATGATGATTACCAACCTATGTAAAGTAGAAAACAGCTTGCATGCAAACTTCTATTTCCATTTTCATTCAGCCCTTGATGTAAGACGGCAGAGAACCACCACCAGTGTTACAAATCTTTCACAACCTCAGCTTTGTATTGAACGCACTTGACTAAGTGCTCACGTCACATTTGTTGGTCAAGGTAGGGTAAGCTAAATTCACGGGGAGGAGAGGGGTGGGGAGGGGGGTGACCTATAATATTTGTATAAGACAAGGAGAGACTTACCTGGTAAGTTGAGTCTTGTCGAGAATTCTGACGAATTTCTCCCGATGAAACCGGAACAGAGTGCACTTGAGATAAACACCACTTGCCAGCCGTCAGTCATTGAGAGTGCAACGAATAAACACTGAGTCAGTGAAGATACAACACACAGGTTATAGAGCTACTGGTCTATATGGGTGGGTAACAGAATTAAAGGGAGGGCAAGTGCACTCTGTTCCGGTTTCATCGGGAGAAATTCGTCAGAATTCTCGACAAGACTCAACTTACCAGGTAAGTCTCTCCTTGTCTTATACAATTCTAACTCATCTCCCGCTGAAACCTGCACTAAGAGTGCTCTTGAGATATTTAGAGCAACAGTGGTTATGAGTTGCAAAAAGAACAGATAAACTTCATCTTTGACAAATTAGTATTACATAAAGACCTGTCCAAAGTGTGGTTTGCCACAGTTAATCATTTTGCTATAAAAGCAGGTGTAAATAGACTCCCTAGTCCAGCCATCAGCTGTCATAACAACACTGATAGGCACCTGCAGCCTGGGGCAGGAGCACTAACCACCTTAGTAGGCTGGTGCTGTATAAACATCAGTATCTTAGTCTGCATCAGCTAGAGTGTATGGCTTCCAGTGAGCTATAATAATAGTGTCTCTGTTAACACTATGTTGAGGGCCTGTAAGGCAATGAAATTTTTTACAATTGTCTTTTCTCAGAGAAGCTGTTCTCAAGTATAATATTAGTGTTGCTACAACACCCAGCGTATCATTTGGTTAAGGCAGTTCTATAGGATCCTGGTGATCCCCATGTCAAGTATGCTTCAATATGCTATTTGCAAAATAAAAAGTGCATTTTGTTGTCCATCATTGACATACCTGACAAGTCTAGTGCATTCAGGTTTTGGCAACATTGTCCAGTGAGGGGAGTAAGAAGCATGATAAGCTTTTCCCCCTTTATTTTAAAAATTCTTTCAGTGTCAACATTTTAATATATATCTAACTCCACATTGGCATCACAGGTTTTAATCCTTTCCTTTGACTGTTCAGCACTGGATTAGCTTCAAAGCCCCATCCATGAATATTTTAACTAGGTATGTAACACCAAAAGAACATTAACACCATCAAAATTTTTAGTGAGGCTTTCTCTTCTGGTTTGAGAAAGGCTAGAAAATTGATGCCATTGACTGAAAAAGGTGAAACCTTAGCGTACCACTGCCACTTGTTGATGTACATGTTGTATATTAGACAGTGGATGCCTGCTAGGGAAGCATGATGGTGTCGGCGTCGGCCACATGTATTCCATCTTTGTCAGATATTTGCTTATCAGTACCTTGAGTTCCTTCCTCACATGGTGTTTGAGGTTGGGATCATGGAATGATACAGAAGCTATCTCTATTTGAGAAAAGCAGGGGTCTGATTATCTCCCTTTTTTACACCAAGAGATAAAACATCTGGGTTTGTCTGCAGAGGCACAACAGTTATTTCTTCTGTTTTGTCTGGCATTCTTTGGCAATACTCTTGGAAGCAGCGCAAAGAAAGAGGGTTGGAAAACAATGGAAAGAGGGATAATTCAAGCTGATAATGCAAGCATCAATTGCATAAGCATGTCAGTCAGGTCAAAAAGATATATATCTAGAACAGGTAGTTTGTTTTATGCACGCAGCAAAAGAGTCCCCTACAGGGAAGAAAGCAAGTAATGCTACAGCCTCTTTAAGAAGGCTTAGTACAAACTACCATTCAACATACCATGAAATGGACAATTTTATGACATACAATTTTCTGACCAAGCAGTGCAAGCATACCTGATTGTGATATCTTTGCTGATACATCATTTTCAGATTTCTTTGGTCAATGTCACAGGTTTATGATCTGCTAGATCCCCTTTAGTTAATACAACAGTCATGCTATTGTCAGATCTAATAGAACTGACTATCAATAGCAGAGGACAGTAAAGCCTGTAAGGCCAGAAACATCTCTCAGTTTGAGATAACTAAAGAGTCTTGAGTTGTAGTTTGAGCTTTGTTTTGATTTATATACAGACCTCCCCATCCATATGAGAGCTGTCAGTAACGAATGTGGCCTAGGTAAGTGTAACTTTAATTTTCTCTCTTTGCTGAGGTAAGTTTGTGATATACCACTTAAGGTCATATTTATCCACAACAAACAAGTGTCATATATCTGTCCGAATTTCGGCACAACTAACAGTTGTGCCATTGTTAGATCTACTAGAACTGACTATCAATAGCAGAGGACAGTAAAGCCTGTAAGGCCAGAAACATCTCTCAGTTTGAGATTTATAACTTCAGAGTCTTGTGTCCGAATTACCAGCACACTTATTACTTGTGAACAGTGTTTCTACTGCATTTCAGAGTGTGGCAAAGGAGTTTCCCATGGGGAACACCATCAAGCTAGCAACAGACTAGCAGCCCTCGGACCTAACAAGAGGTCATTGTTAAAATTTTAGCTTTTCTTTGCTTTAGTAGGTGACTGCAAGCACTGAAAGATTCAAGTTCTCTTTCTTCAGTAAGTCTGACACTCAGCTCCTGAGAGTTGATAACAAACCCTTTATGGGATGATTTTCTTGCATGGGTTTAATTATGATTTTTAATCATTTTTTTTTTTTTTTTTTTTTTTTTTTTTTTTTTTTTTCAAACCCCAAAATATCAGTTTGATTTGACTATGTCAACAGCCCATTCCACGACTTCTGTCTCATGTTCTGTATCCCCTACTACCATGCTCAGAATTATGAGAATATGATCAAAAAAACCCCTTATTGTAGCTTAGAAACAGTATAACTTGCCCTTCTATTAAGAAACGTGTGCAACACTCAAAAATGGGCCACTGAATAAACTGCATGATGCAGATCAATTTATGCAAGTAAACGGCCTGTTGTGATAAAATCTAAGGCCTTCCTATATGTTTCCATATCAAACTTTTTACAATCTATATTTCCGTTGAAGGCTTTCAAAATGAAAATCATGTAATAGATTCCATTTCCTATGGAAATATAACAACTTTTACAGGCTCATTCTCTTACAAACAAAGATTTTTCGCAAGAAAAATATATTCAGTTATTGATTTCTGAATCTACAGCCTCATTTCCTACTGAGCTACTTAGAGTCTGTGGGGTATAACTCAAGGAATATTGTCATCCCTTTGACTGTGTCAACACTTATAATATATCAGAAGTGACTTAATTCCACTTCTCTCTTATTTGCCATGCAATAAATGCAATGCAATGATGCAATAAAATTGCAAAAATGCAATAAAAGATTTTATCATGAAGTTATTACTCCAATGGGAATATTAATTTTATTTTTAAAATGAACTCATTTGGAAAAGGAAAGGATGGTTTCCTTATAGACAAACTTCCCATCACACCTTTCATCTCTTCGGGATTTCCCAATGCCCTCAGACTATCATTGGTTGTCTGGCTGGTAGCACCACCCCAAAATAAAACGAAATATGCCAACTGCTGTTGCTGCTGTGACCCCCATGACACTAGCCTTGACCCCAAGCTTTCCCCCCCTACACTCGTTGAGTGAGATGCTCAGTTTCTGAGTAACTTTGGCCTCTTTCAGAGCTCTGTGAAATTTGCCCCGTTGGGTTAAAAGCCATTCACTGCTCACAGCTGTGTGTGCGTAGCACCAAGGCCTGCACTGTCTATGGAGTGGCATGTTATGCGTTTCTCTCTACTAGGTGAGAGGTCAAAGGTTGCATGCCCTGTAAGGGAAAGGACATCTACCAGAGTGTCCTTAGCTGCTCAGGTTGCCTTATAGCTATGCTGACCTGCACGAAAAGTTCACAGCAGTGCACGTGCACCGTTGCTGAAAAAGCAATGCTCCATTTAGTATATTCCACAGCCAGCTGTTATAGCCGTAGGCATTATAGCTGGCTGACTCCTTAGTGTGCGTTGCACAGAGTCGGCAGATTGTGGAATGCGGTACTTGGCCAGTATGGCCTTGAGCCTGGCATCCTGTAGCTTGACATCTGTTTAATGTAAGTCAACCCTCTTATCTGACAAGGGGGTGTGGTGGGGGGGGGGGGGAGGGGGGTTCCCTACAGTGGCTCGCAGTGCAGCAGAAAGTAGGGTGAGGAGGTCAGGAGATGGTTTTCTCCCTCTTTTTCTGTATTTCTTCTTCTCATCAGAACTTTACTCCATTTCAATATAAAAAATTTGGGGTGAGTGGGGGAAATAATTGTCTCT
>CM060342.1:27310704-27375704 GCA_030674155.1 Stramonita haemastoma | reverse complement strand
TTGGTTCCTGGGGAAAGCTCTCTTCACAACAAAATTAATTCATGCTGATATAATTGACGTGGAATAGATCATCTGCGTGAATAGTCCACGACTCTTTTGGGATATCAGAAGGATCAACTTCATCTCTATCCAGAATCTGTGAATGGTATCCTTTTTTCTCTCTCCTTTGGATTAAGTTTTTCTGCCTATTTCAGTGCAGGCGATGTTTGGTTACTTTTTTGTGTGTGTCCATGTTTAACGAGCCACAGAATACTGCAGTCAAGGCATACTCTTTTCAAGTAACAACAGTGACTTGTTCTGCCATTCAACTCTTTTAACAACTATTTGGGATGGTAAAAGTAGGCTTACTAGAACTCAAAACAAGTTTTAAAAAAAATTAAGCAATACTTTTAGCCAGTGGCCATTTTTGACGAAATTTTCCTGGTTGGCAACATGGTAGACCTAATCAAATGTACAAGCGCATCTTAAATGTGTTCAAAATGAGAAAGAATAATTTTCGTTTGAAAAGACAAGGATCATAAAGTATATATATATATATATTATTATAATATATATTATACAACTAAGAAAAAGACCTAACCAAAAGTGACTTCCCGCTGCTAGTAGTTTGACATTGACCGAAGTTGTGCTTCTAGTTTGATATTGACTCAAGTTGTGCTTCGTTTGAACACTGTGGTCGCTTAGAGGGTAGGCCTAGTGAAGCAAATGGGGCCATAAAAACAACTGCTTTTATCACACATAATGTTCTTTGATTAATACATACGCACTTTGGAGTGTTGAAAATTATTACACTTGCACTGATTACATAATGCCAGCATTTTCTTGCATATAAGTAGTAGTAGGCACCCGTCAGTCTCGGAAGACTATGGAGTTACGCTCTACTCTTTAGAGCGCAAAGCCTGGGTGGGTAAGTATGGAGGGCAAGCTGTTACCCATGAAGCAGACCCCCCTCTCTCCACGCCACTGGAATGGTCCATTGGAAAGGCAGTCGCCGATACGAATGGTTCCAGTGCCGTCGCAGGAACCGCCAGAACGTTGCCATATACAGCCCCGAACCGCCCTGGGGGCTCCAGCTCCCCGATTTTTCCCTCAGGGATAGTGTCTAAACACGACACCTGTGTGCATGCTTGTTTATTATTATTATTATTATTATTATTATATTATTATTATTATTATTATTATTATTATTATTATATAACTTTGTCATCCGCTTCTACTGGCACACAATGGCCTGCTCTTCCGAAAGGCGGAACGGGGTTTTAACGTGTGCGCAAGATGTTCTGTGTGCGTTTGCACACGGGGCCTCGGTTTATAGTCATCCGAATGACTTTCGTGCATATAAGTATGCTGTTTGTAAACTGTTGCTCAAGTGTGCAAACTGCATTTGTAATTATGTTGGTTTACCCTCCACCCCACCCCCCCAAAAGAGAAAGATTTTTGTCGTTAGACTATGTAAAAGTTAGTTTAGACATGTAATTTTTGCGCTGTTGGTTCCACAAAGGACTAGGCCTACATTCCAGACCAGACAGTGAGAACAGCCCCACTCACCCAACCCCACTAAACTCTCATTGAAACCATTTTGGGATAGTCAGGTACATCCACCAGAACATAAATCAGGTGAAATATTTTTTTAAGCAATTACTTTTTGCCAGAGCCCTTTTTCCTGTCCTACATGAGCTATAATCCAGTTTTAGTATTTGAATCCAATCCAACATTTTTACCTCGCCCTCCGAAAAGTCACGTGGTTTTGACCACATGTTCCGCTGTTCTCTTTCCGTCGCCATTACAAATCATAGAGGAAGCGTGACTCGTTTCGTGTCGACATAAAGACTTAAAAAGTAAGTGATCGTGGCACTCATGCCTTCATAGTAGTCAAATGTTTGAAACACAATAAGGATTTTATATTAGAGAAAAAAAAACATGTAAATATTTTGTTTATTGGATTTTTTTTCTTATCATCAAGCTAGGCATTGTGGCCACATGTCAAATAATTCTCTGATTTTTGTGTTGGGGCCCCGGTCGAAGAAATTCGGCTGGGCTTAGGCTAGTTTTCTGTTAGTTTAGTACTCATACAAGAGAGCAGACGTAATTTATCACGTCTTAGACATTAGAATGAGGTTATATAACATACAAGGATTATTTTTTCAGAACTTGTGTATCGACCATGTACATTTAGAACTACTAGTAGTAGTACTACTGCACTAGTACTATTCTACTAGATCTTTCATTAGGCTAGGCCTAGGCTAGTTGATTGTTCTTTGTAGGCCTCCTGGCTGAACGCCTTCGAAAGATCACATCATGCAGCAGACCCCCCCCCCCTCTCCATGCACAGGAATGATCCATTGGAAAGGCAGTGACCAATATGAATGGTTCCAGTACAGTCACAGGAGCCACCAGAATTATTATTGCCATGATATACAGCCCTGAGCCGCCCTGGGACTCCAACTCCCTGATTTTTCCTCAGGGATGGTGTCTTAACATGCTGTTTTTTAAAGTAATTTTGTCATCCGCTTCTACCGGCACATGATGGCCTGCTCTTCCGAAAGGCGGAACAGGGTTTTAACATTCGCGCAATATGTTCTGTGTGGGTTCGCACACGGGGCCTCGGTTTATAGTCTCATCTGAATGACTTTGACATGTAATGATGTATTCATTTCGATTTCGTCAAACTGGGAAGAAAGGGCAAGGCTGGGTACGAACCCAGAACCTCACAGTTTACTTGTTGGCAGGTGAACGTCTTTATCATCCTGCCACCTTCCTTCCTAGTAGTGTAATTATTATAGTATTTAAAGGTGTACAGACCTAGAAATCTGTAGTGTAGATAGTATTAGTAGTAATAGGCCTACAATAAAAAATGACAGCATATTCTCTTTCATTGAAAGTTTCATATTACTGGTGCATTCATTAGCAATAGCAGTATAAAAATTAAAGATTTTGATTTGTGAATGTGGTATTAAAAAAAAAATTTTTTTGGAGGCAGCCTCAACATTCTTGATGGCTTAGTGTTCGCTATTTACAGATTCATCATTCAGGAGTGTGAGGTGGTGGAATAGAACTTTCCAGATAAATACTCCCCATCTAAAGCCTTATGGGTAGAGTATCATCATGTAATTTTTTTTTTCATTTTACTTTGTGGATTTAATAGAGTAAGTACGCATCCTCATGTGATTCAAAAGAATTACACCCCCAAAAAACCCCCCAAACAAACAAACAAAAAACACCAAACAAAAAAAACCAATATAACCCCCCCCCCAAAAAAAAAAAAAAAAAAAAAAAATCCAGTCCCCATGTGCATACTCAGATACTGTTTTGTAAATTTTTGTCATCCATTCTCACTGGCACAAATTGCCTACTCTTCTGAAAGGCAGAACAGGTTTTTAGATGTGCACAAGATGTTCTTTGCATGTGTTCACATGCAGGACTTTGGTTTACAGTCTTATCCAAAGGACTTTTGGGGGAGTGGAGCTGGCAATGATTTAACTCTAGGGGAAAATCCCTTTAATGGTGTCTTGTTCAGTTGTTGGTGGCTTAAAAATCCAGAATGCATTATAATGCTCTAACCACCACTAGTACCACTGTACCAGGCTATCCAGTCTGATGTGGTCTAATGGGTAACTCAACTGATTGTGCAACCTGAGCATCTGAAAAAACATTTTCATATCGTAATCATAATGCATTTGAGCGTTGATGATGTGCTATTTATTTCTGAGAGTGTTCTTCCTGTCTGGATTCTGTTAGCAGCTGCCTTATGTTAAGCTGGTATCATCAAAGTATGTGAGAACATTTTGTCATTGTCGAGAACAATGATTTATTTGTACCTGACACATGTTGACTTTAGATTAAACTGAAATGCTGCAGCTTGTCGCTTCTACAAAATTTTCATAACATGGGAAATAACACTTTTATTTCTGGTGTGTTGCTGTGTGCAGAATGCGTTACGTGGCCGCTTACCTGCTTGCTGCCCTTGGAGGCAAAGCAGATCCGTCCGCTGCAGATGTGGAGAAGATCCTGAAGAGTGTGGGCATTGACGCCGATGGGGAGAAAGTGAAGAAGGTCATCAGTGAGCTGAAGGGCAAAGACCTGGAGGAGGTCATCGCTGAAGGTGAGCGTGCAAACTCAGACCACTGCCCCTTTAGATCAGAAATTAAACTTTCTAGTTTTTTTGTGATAGCTTGTTTCTTTTTTGTTTTTTTTTAACACAATTGTAGTGTAGTATTGTGATAGCTTTGATTTAAAGTTTTTGAATTAAACACCCAGAAACCTGAATCATTGCAAATTGGTTGGCCAGAGAAGAGAAATTATACCTGGCTAATTTACACAACGTAGCCAGAGAAGAGAAATTTTACTCAGTACATTTGCAAACCAAGCAAAGGGTAACAGAACACTGCATGAAAAAAATATACTCAGATTTTTTTCATTTTGTTTTTATTTATTTATTATCGAGGATAATGGAATAAGCATTCGTGTGCTTTTTTTCATCCAGTGCCCGTGTGTATGCAGTTTTGTAAATATTGTCATCTGTTCCCACCGGCACACAATGGCCTACTCTTACTCTTAGATAATTTGCATAACCAAGCCAAAGGGTAACAGAACACTGCTTGAAAAATAACAATAATCATGGAATTGTTAATATAGCAGTGTACTTGTGAGAATAAATGAAAACACCTAAGAAAAAAAAAGCGCGATACTGGTGGTGGATAGTGCATTGACTCGGGAGGAGTACATGTGTGCATGATTGTGTGTTGCAGGCACCAAGAAGCTGTCTTCAGTGCCTTCAGGGGGGCTGTTGCTGGCTCTGGGGGAGCTGGGGCTTCCCGCTGGAGGGGGTGCTGCACCCGCTGAGGAAGGTCAGTGTGTGTGTGTGTCTCATATGGTGAAGGGGGGGGGGGGGGGGGGAGTTGGGTAGAGATGGTGACAGTCTCGTCTCAGTCTTCGAAGCTCATGTCCAGTTGATCAGTGCATTGGGAATGTTGCTGCTCTAATCTGTTTTGTTTTGGGTTCCTAGTTTCTGTAAAAAAAATATTGTAGTTGTGTACATTAACCAACCAAGACCTGCCCCCCCCCCCCCCTTATATCGCAAAAAATGAACAGTATAATGAAGTCAACAGCATCTCATTTGCTTACGTTTTGAACATTAGTATGCCCAGGTAATAGAAATTATGGAGGAGTGGAAGATGATTTTCTTTTTTTTTTTCATTACAATCCTTCCCCCCCCCTTACCTCTGCATTGTAAATACACTCGATAGCTTTGGGACAACACTTGTCCCCCTCTGATTTTAAATTCACCTTCACACTACAGTTAGGCTGGCAATGTAAATCACAGAACCTGAAGCCTTAGGGAATGTGGGGAAATATTTTAAGCCAGAGAGAATTGGAGGAACATTTTAAGCCTGGGGGAATGTGGGATATATTTTAAGCCTGAGGGAATGGGGGAAATATTTTAAGTTTGAGGGAATGGGGTAAATATTTTAAGCTAAAAAAAATCTGGGAAAGTGTCAATGCAGCTGGAAGTGTGATGAGCAAGACAAGGCGAAACAGGACTTGTGTTGCTATGGTTTTTCTCTAACCTATGTCATGAAGATGAGAACCTGTCAGAATTGTGACGACACATTATCACACAGCACAGTTTATTTCCATAACAATACAGAATGAAGGCATTTTATATTTTTCATCATTAATTGTATGTTTTACTGGACAAATCAGGGTGTTCATATGCTGATAGTGATTCCATCCCTGGCAGCAGTTAGTTGAAAGTGAAACCCTGGTAAGTTTTGTAATCTAAATCCTGTAAATGACCTGTGGAAAGGACTTGTGCCATAATTTGATGTGTGTTTGTGTGTTGCAGCCAAGAAAGAGGAGAAGAAAGAAGAATCTGAAGAATCAGATGATGACATGGGCTTCGGTCTGTTTGACTAAACTCTGTACTTTCTGTGTATGAGAATAAAGTCTGTCATCCATTTTCTGTTGTGATATTACTGTGTTTGTGAGACAGTGGGAGGACTGAAATGCATTTTTGTCTGAATGAATTTGTAAAGTGTATGAAAATCTTGACAGCTAAAAGTGTGAATGTGGTTGGGGTGTTTGGATGTGTGTTGACAGCCATTACCACATTGATCAAATTAGTAAAAGTCATATTTATCTCGGACATATTCTCCAGCAATTTTTCTGAAACAGCTGCTATAATGAGAATATTATACCAGTTGACTTTCTCATTAAAAAAAACCAAAAACCCTGTCAGTTTCTTTTTCATTTCCTACTCTTGCAGGTGTCTTGAAACTCTATGAAAAATATCTTGAATGTTGAGACCCCTTTTCAAGCTGTTTCCTCTGTCAAATGAAATGAATGACAGCTTGTTAGAATGACTTTCAAATGCATACAAAATGAGGCTTGTGTGAAGTTGTCTTGCCATTTTAGAAGATGAGACAAAACTAGAAACATGTACTGTTTTGTGCTAAAAGGAACGGAAAGTTTGAATGCTTGTACATGGGACAATAAAACCAACAGTTGAAGCTCCAAGGTTTTGTTATTTACAACAAATTTTGCATGCGTACTGACAGTCACTAGAATTGACCGTCTTTGCTGGACTGGACTCAGCGAGTCAGAATGATGTTCAATTTGCAAGGCAATGTACATAGTCCTGTGTGAATTCAACAAAAGCAGCTCAACCCAGAGCTCAGAGACCACCAATGGTAAGATTTTTGTATTATGCGACTGGTCACCTACCCCTCACCACCATTTAGTAGCCACATTCTGACTTATGGGATGGTGTCTAAGCACGACACCTGTGTGCATGATGTGGTTCTAAAAAATAATCTATCTCACACATTTGACTACTGCGTAGTATCTATGGTCATAGAGAATGTACTCCATGAAATGCAACACTCGGACATGCAGTGGGATGGTGTCTAAACACGCCTGTGTGCATGATGTGTTTTTAAAACATTATCTCACACATTTGACTACTGCATTTATCTATGGTCATAGAGAATGTGCTCAGTGAAATGCAACACTCGGACATGCAGATAATGGAAATAAAAAACCCTTTCCCACCCTCTAGCTCACCTTTCCTGTTACTGTTTACATGAAGTTCAAACTTAGCTGTAAGAGTGAAGGTGGCAGGACGGCTAAATAACTTCCTATGCCGTTTCGTGTTGATTAGTTGACGAGAAATACGAGCTAAAAAGATGCTCTACACAAGAACATAAATTTTTCAGGGTTTATTATTGATATGTAGGTGGAAGGCCAAAGTTGAAAGTGAGCTGCTGGATTTTCGTACAAAAGTTGACGTCGATGAACTAAAAAAAAAAATCTGAGTCAAATCCTGCGATTGCAGTGGTTTGTAGGCAAGTGTGCATGTGACCACTGATGCAGTGGGCGGCAGGGAGTGAGCTGAAACGTTCACCTGCCTAACTAACGAGTAAATTGTGAGGTTCTGGGTTCAGTTCCCATCCTTGCTCTATTTTCCCAATTTGACTAGAAAATCACCCTGACGTCAAAGTCCCTTAGATGAGACTATAAACTGAGGCCCCATTTGCGAATGCATGCAGAACATCTTGCACACACATTAAATACCTGTTCTGCCTTTGAGAAGAATAAACCATTTTGTGTTGGATGGAATGGATGACAAAATCTTAAGCAGTTAAAAGCAAATTTCTTTATCTTTGTAAATCGTGATGAAACGTTAATTGATAATGGTTCATTGTTAGGCACACAAAATTGAGAAATATGAAATAAATGTAGATATAACAGCATTTTGGCAGTACACCACACATTTACATGCTCATCTTAGTCCATCTGTTTTTAAAAAGGGAACAGGTTTAAGATATAACACAAGCATAATATCCTGTGGCAATTTCATTTCAGCTGGCATTTGATTTACAAAGAAAGGTACTGGCTGTGTAGTGACTAGTCAGTCAATTTCTTTAGTATGAAAACGCCCTCAAGTTCTGAAAAACTGTTAAAAGCTATGAATTAAAATTCATTGAGAAGTCTGAATCCTGAACATTAATTCTCTATTGTGATATGTGTTTATTTAATGTAAGATAAAATAAATAAGATTTCAAAGGATTATTGACAAGGTATTTTAGTTTCTCAATTCTGGTCAAGCATATCAGATGTTAAGACTACATGTTGAGATTTTTTGGTCTTTTCACTTTTCGAGTAGAGCTCTGGGGTTCACCATTGATGAGATTTTGGTGTATGCAACCATTTTTAGCCCATTTAGGTAGCCGCATTCTGACATAAGTTAAATGTCAAAATAATCTGTAGTATCAAACCATGGGCAAGGCAAAAATTAATAAAAGGTGGTAGGCATGTCGGGACAGTTAGTAGGCCGTTTATCTCTCTCGATATTCTCTGAAGTTTTGCGTGCAATGCTTTAGTAAAGGAGCAAGTTTTGAATTCAATATGTGATTGTGTTGGATGGTGACATAGCATCCATGTTGTCCCTAAAAAGGGGAAAAAGGGGGGAGTAAAATTTTACACATTTATCTTAATAATTGAATTTTTTCCCCCAAATGGTTAATGGTTGTGGGGGCAAGATAGCTAAGTGGTAAGAGCACTCGCTTTCCCCAAGTCGAGTTCAGCAGTATTGAGCATGGTTACCAGTTGGATGGGTCACTGTTTGCCGCCTTGGCTTCAGTATAGTCCCCCCAGCTGTAAATGGGTACCTGCCTTCTATAGGGTCAGGGAAGGTAAAGCAGGGAGGGAGATGAGATGGGCGCTGCCCTCAACATGCTGGCCTTTAGAGAAGCTGAGGTCTGATGCCTCACTCCCTGACTGCCTAGGTTATGGGACACCTTTACCTTTTAAATGGTTAAAGAAGTTCCCTTTCTGTTGAACAAGTTTTTAAGATGGGCGCTACAGCCAAGTGTAAAGACTATTCGACTTCAATCCCATGTTGGGCATGAGTCCATGAAGTCGCAAGTCTGAATGAATCCTGGTGGCATCTGGTAAATTAAGGGTGGGGTCAGGGGATTTTTAGGATCTCCCAGATGAAATGCAGACCTGTTGGTGCCTTAATTCCGTATGTGTAATAAGATGCATATTAAAGAGCCCCTAATTCATGTTGGCGTACAATGGGTTATGGTTTCATGTGTGTTCATGAAGTTGTGGATTTGAATCTTGGCAGCAGGAATTGGTGAAAATATGTTTGTGTTGGGATTTTTTTTAAGGGCGAGGATTTTTTGCCCCAATCTCTAGGATCACCTTGATTTACATTTGTTTGAAACTATAAACTGAGGCTCTGCCGGTAGAAGTGGACGACAACAAAATAAAAAAAAACAGCATGCACAGGTGTTGTGTTTGGACAGTCACACCATCCCTGAGGAAAAATCGGTGAGTTCCCTGTGGACTGCTGATCCTGAAGATGAGACACAATGAATCTGGGTATGGCTGTGGCGGGGAGATTGAAATGAGTGGCGTGGGAACAGCAGTACGAGGACGTCACAGAAGATGAGGCAGCCAAAAAAAAAAAAATGGCGAGTTGTTAGTCCCCAGGGTGGTTCAGGGCTGTATATTTGGCAACATTTCTGTTTCATGAACCCTGCCCAGCAGTCCAAGTTTATCCCCTTCCAGTCAAGAAGGGTTTACACAGCTGGAAGCCCATTCTTGCAGAAACCAGTCCCAGTCAATAGGCACTAACGCCTGTAGAGGGAAATCTTGATGCTGTGTGGTAGTCCAGTTTACCCGGAGAAATTTTACTAGGAGTAGGGTCATTTTCAGCAAGAATGGTTTTCTTCAAATATTGAAATTGATGAAAATTTTATTTTACCCTTAACCCCTTTGTCATCTGAAAGTTAACAGTAGATGCTGATAAATATGAAAAAAAAAGAACATTTTTTCAAACAGTTCTTCATCTAAGGCATTGATATAAAGACATGAAATGAGAAGGGAAAAGAAAGCATAGTGATAAAAAGACACGAAATGAGAATAGAAAGCACTGCGATACAAAGACATGAAATAAGGGAAAAGAAAGCACAGTGATACAAAGACATGAAATCAAAAGGGAAAAGAAAGCACAGTGATACAAAGACATGACATCAGAAGGAAAAAGAAAGCGACAGTAATACAAAGACATGAAATAAGAAGAGGAAAAGAAAGCACAGTGATACAAAGACATGAAATGAGAAGGGAAAAAAAAGCACAGTGATACAAAGACATGAAATCAAGACACTCTCCAGTCTTCCAGCCAGCAGCAAGAACAGACAGGAAGAAACGAGGCGAGGGACTGACTGTCTCGGCCCAGTTTTATTTCCAATGTTCCAGAGTTCACCTGGACCATGTGGCCCGTGGCGACCACCAACAATAACTTACATCATCATCATCTCATCCATGGGAGCCACAGGGGGGCTGTCTGTCTGTCTGTCATCACACCCTGTTCTCCCCTCCCTCCCTCCCTCCACGCGCACACACGGTATCATGTCTATGTACAATTACTTTTTATATATATATATATGTTATATACAATCATCAATTGCCCATGCTGTACAATTCACAATCTTTTTTTTTTTCTTTCTTTGTACAACCATTTAGTTTTGAGGGGTAAAAAAACTGTACAAGTATGTATGGATACAAAAGCGGGTCAGGTCAAGTCGGTCAGGTCATCAGTAAGTTGCGTGGACCGTTACTCCACCGTGGTTCATCACACTGCCAAGCCGCCGCTGTTGGGCGACGTTTAAAAGTCCAGCGAGTTCAACAGCTTGCAGTCAGGGACTGCTGCATCACCTCAGCCCTTCAGGGGCTGTATGTACAGTTCCTTACACTTCAGGGTACTACATACCCCCCTAGCACAGGCCTGTTTCCCTATGTCCTGGCTGTGGTACCAAGTGGCAGAAAAGAGGCTTTTCTTTCTCTCCCACCACATCCCCTCCCCCCCCCCCCCCCAGGCTTCTGTGTGTGTGTCAAGTCAGTCACAACAAGGAAGAAGAAGAAACGAGTAATACTGGCTTCATGACATCAATCAACACCGATAGTCTGAATGCTGCCTAAACAGGAACACAAAGGTGGCGTCTGCCTGGACGCTCCCCCTTGCTGCAATAACCGTACACCCCCTTCCCTGGGGCTGCACTGACCGTCTTGTCTGACCTGAAGACCAACGGCTAACTGCTTGTGGCCAAGTGTCTCTCCACGTCACATCACATCAGGTATAAAAGTAGTTCTTGTTCGTGAATGTAGCACTGTGAACACAACAGTTCAGCACTGTGAAGTCCTACACAACAACAGCACTCGTTTGGAGATGAAGTCCTCAGTATTCTTTGCTGCTATGTTTCCACTGACCAACACAGTGATGTCCAGTGTCCACTGACTATCACACTGCTAGTGGACTCGGGCCGCAAAGCCACAAAAACTGCCACCATAAAATCCACACAAAGCTGCCCCCCCACCCACCCCCCAAAAAAAAACCAGAGAAAAATCCAGAGATTACTGATGACTAGTTGATCTTGTCATTATTTTTCACAGTTCTGTCATTTCTCCACAGACTTCAGTCTCTAACAGTTTGTCCACACCCAGACATTGGGACACCACTGAAGCTGGTCATCATCATTATGGCCTACATACACTGGTCACTGACTGTTCCATGACAACCTTATGGTTACACCCATCGTTTGGGAAGGAAGGAAGGGGATGGATGGATGGGCCGGCCTTGAGGATGATTCAGACTATAACGATAGCACTCATTACCACATTCCTTCAGATCCCAACATCTGCACACTTCCCTATCTGCATCCATAAGTTTTTGTACAATGATTCAACAGTTATAACATTCCCCAAGTCACAACACACCACATCACACATTGGTGTAACAGATGTATCATGACAAAAGTTACACAACTTACAGCTGTGGGCACCACTCAGTCTGCACACACACCACACACTGGCAACAATGTATCATGCTAACAGAAACAGCTAAGGCCCCCCCCCCCCCCAGTCCCAAAGTCTGCACACAGTCTGGACAGCGACAGGCACAAGAGGATGGTACAAAACACTGGCCATGGGAATGCTGCTCACAAAGACAAAAATGCCCACAAACCAATAAACAAATGGGATATCAATGGCATACACACCTGCCTCACTGCTGTTTGGACAACACTCACGCAGTGTCAATGAACAAGAAATGTTTGAAATTTAGTTTTGTGTTCTACGTGCGGTAAGATCTATCTATCTCTATCCATCCATCCATCCATCCCCCCCCCCCCAACCACTAGTGAGTTCACAGCCTGGTATACTCTGCAATGCCCACTGCTGTGAGGATCTGCATGCTACCTCACAACTGCCTCAACACTTCATACAGATCTTCACAATACCTCAACACACAGCATCTGCACACTACCTCAACTCTTGCACACCACTGACATCTGCACACTACCTCAACACTTGCACACCACTGACATCTGCACACTACCTCAACTCTTGCACACCACTGACAGCTGCACACTACCTCAACTCTTGCACACCACTGACATCTGCACACTACCTCAACTCTTGCACACCACTGACATCTGCACACTACCTCAACACTTGCACACCACTGACATCTGCACACTGCCTCACACTACTGACATCTGCACACTGCCTCACACCACTGACATCTGCACACTGCCTCACACCACTTAACATCTGCCTCATACCACTGACATACGCACACTGCCTCACACCACTGACATCTGCACACTGCCTCACACCACTGACATCTGCACACTGCCTCATACCACTGACATACGCACACTGCCTCACACCACTGACATCTGCACACTACCTCACACCACTGACATACGCACACTGCCTCACAACATTTGACATGGGTAAAAGGCTTGCTGAATAAACACAGATCAGCTGAGATAGATCCATTCACACCAAGGTCTTTAACCCAACGTATCCTCTTCAACTTCACTGGAGACCATCAGCATAACATTAAAAATATGAAGACAGAAATCAACAGGAACACTGAGAAGATCACCAAATTCATAACCTTTTATCTCCAGAGAACCAACTGTTTCTTTGGAAAAAGAAAAAAAAAAGAGAAAGGACGTAAAACCAAACACATTCATGATTCAATCCATACACACTGACAGTTCTGTCGATGAATTCAAAATGATAATGAAGAGGTGACTTCATTTAATGCGGTACTTTAAAGTGGCTTTTACATACACTGTAACATTTTGGCAAAGCATTCCGTTGTGTGTTGTGTGTGTGTGCGTGTGCACATGTGTGTGAGACAGCAAAAATACCTGAAGTAAATCTAAAGGAGAGCCAGTTAGGATTTCCTCTGACACTTGCATGGCAAATAAAACCCCACTGAAAATGTCACTGACAACATAAATAGCATTCCCACCTTCTGCAAATTCTGTGCTTGAAATTCCCTATCCCTCTCTTTGTTTCTGTCTTGTTCCTTTTCTTCCCGTCACCCCCTTCTTGTTAATTTTCTGCCTTCTTGGTCCATTCTCCTGTCTGCTTTCCAGAGAGACTTGCAGAAAATAACAATTCTCTCCCATGCTGAAGTCATATGCGTTAGGCCTAACCTGTCAGGCACTTGACGGCAATGTAACAAAATTTTCATTCATATGACGGACACAAATAGTTTTTTTCTGAGCATTCCAAGACGACGAAAAGCTATCTGAATCTGACAATATGGGGACAGAACAAAGTAGGCAGTCGCTTGTTACAAGCTGTGCTTGGAAGGCAGGAGTCACACTGACCAGATGTAAGGGTCTATTAGTGTAATGTTTTGCTTTTCACATGCATACTCGCCTATCTTTATTTTGCTTATTCTGCTCCACGTATATGAACTTTTTTTTTTTTTTGAATTGATCAAAAAAAGTTAAGAAGTATATGGTATGACACCCCCCCCCCAGTCTCCTGATCAGCAATCATTACTTATTAGTTAACTATCATTAATTCGACACCAGTGATCTCATGTTCAGCTGTTATTACTAATGATCTTGCCTACTGTTCAGTTTCATAGGGTCAGTCTTAATTAATGATTCTCCTTCTGCTGTGCTCTGCACCTCTGGTTCTTTGCATCACCAGCTGTAATTACAATCAGTCCGTGTCTTTAGTCTTCCCAATAATTGTAATCGTTACAAGACAGAATGAAAGAAGTCCTCATGTACCTGGTCCTTCACAATGAATTTGCTCAGTGATTAGCAAGGAAGTAGAGACAATGGGTACTAAGCTATATATACATACATACTGACAGCCTGCAGCCAATGCCCATCATCACCCAATAAGTTTGTTCAAAACTTGTGCCAGTATTGGCCATCAAAATACTACCTTGACCTGTCATTACTGATGCTTCCGCTTTTGAAACAAAGTTCCTGTCAGTGGCTGAGCACTGTGCTTGTTTAAAATGTTTGAGCCCACTTTATAAAGTTTTTATGGGTGCAAATTAAGATGGGGCCAGAGCCCATTGCTTGACAAATATTCTGATGATGAATTTGAAAGATTTTAGCCCAGATCTTCGATAAATGAACGACAGTGACAATAGGAATGTGAAGGCATCAGACAAAGATTCTACAGACCTGCCAAATGATTATTGTCATAAGTAGCATGCCAATTTTTCCTGAAACAAGCAGCGCAACTAACGCCCCGAAGGCATGTCAAAAGCAGAGTTTCCCTGGTTGTTTTCCAAAGCATGTAAAATCTTCGTGTGACCCACATGCAAAACTTCATGTCAGTTCTACTGTTCTCAAAGAGGAAGGCAGGGAGGGTTGTTCTGAAAGCTCATTTTGAAGTGGAGGTTCACATATGTGGCAGACTAAAGGCTGATCCCACCATACCCTTCATTCAAGCTCAGGTGACCCATATTCCTTTTTTCCACCTGTAACATCCCAAAGGTCAGAAGATCACGCTGCTTACTGTGGCCGTGGATTTTATCTACTGACATCACCACAGACTGCTGTTGCTGCTAGACACCTTGTTTTAGGGGGAATGGTAAACACAAACTGCAGAGTGCCACGTTTCTCTGTCATTTCCTACCTCACGTGCAAGCTGCAGTACAACTGCCCACCACAGAAACTGTACATACACAAAACAAAAAAACAACATATAAAAGAACGATTTTAAGTACACGCACTAACCCCCATCTTATCACTGTTTTCTTACTCCCCTTTGCTTTTCTGCCCCCATGTATTGCCAATCACAGTTTTGACGACAACAGATGTGGATGGAATGAACACACACACCACACACACACACACCCAGTCTTCAGTGCCAGACCACATTACCTAGCCATCTGACTAACTCTGCACACTTTTGCTTACATAATTGTCCTGCCCAACATTTCACTTTGTTCCATCATTCCACAACACAGGGCAGCACTACCATCACCTCACCTCTGTCTACTTTAACCTCCCCTCTCCATGCCCTCCACATTTCAGTCATTGCGCAGATAGTGACACATACAGCAGACACGCTGTTTTCCCCATGACTCTAGAACCGTACAACGAAAATCAACACTGAATACACAACACAGGAGAGGCAACACACTGATCCTGCAGACATATCAACAGGTGAGTGTCGTCATCCATCCTTTGGCATGGTCAGATCTGCTTCATACAGCCAGTGGCCTCCACAGCACATGGCAGGCAAAGTTATTTGGTATTGCTTTCACACTCCCTTCACACTACACTATCTCTATCAGCACATACACTCACTCACTCACTCACTCATCGCTACTGCCTGTATCAATGCATGCTTAATCATGAATACACTCTCATGAATATATATCCTCATAAACACATACGCTCATACATGCAGCCACAAGCACACCCATACTGATGACAACCATACACACTCAGAGCACCATGAAGCACTTCCCTCTCCATTCCACACTGCAGAAGGCTCCTGCATATCGCACACACACACACACTCTCTTCCCGATCCACAGGCCTTGTCAGTATATCCAGGTAACAAATCCCATGAGGTAGATATAGGGCCATTCATGCCCCTGCCCTGTTTGGCTTCTTTGGAAAACTGCAGGCAGGCAGGCAGGCAGAGTGAAGGCAGATGCCGCCATCACTGCCCCCTGACACACTGGCCATCTTCTTGCCCAGCCCACACAGGGAAGGGCGGCAGGCAGGCAGGCACAGGCTGCCATAGCCCTACATGATTCAGGCCCACTCTCTCTCCTCTCCTCTCCCACACACCCTCAGCACACACTGACACTGGCCTTTCCACTCATTGAACTACATCCATTGCAGTGACCCCATCCAGTGAGCACACACCCATCAGGATGTGACCCATCCAGTGAGCACTCACCCATCAGGATGTGACCCATCCAGTGAGCACACACCCATCAGGACGTGACCCATCAAGTGAGCACACACCCATCAGGATGTGACCCATCCAGTGAGCACACACCCATCAGGATGTGACCCATCCAGTGACCACATCAGGCTGTGACCCATCCAGTGAGCACACATCAGGATGTGACCCATCCAGTGACCACATCAGGCTGTGACCCATCCAGTGAGCACACATCAGGCTGTGACCCATCCAGTGAGCACACATCAGGATGTGACCCATCCAGTGAGCACACCCCATCAGGATGTGACCCATCCAGTGAGCACACACCCATCAGGATGTGACCCATCCAGTGACCACATCAGGATGTGACCCATCCAGTGAGCACACATCAGGATGTGACCCATCCAGTGACCACATCAGGATGTGACCCATTCAGCAAGCATAAACCAGGATTTGACTCATCCAGTGACCACACAAAACAGAGAGTGGTACACTTCATGATGTGGCCTATCCACTGAGCACATTCGCATATCAGGAAGATGTGGCCGACACCTGATCATGACACACAGCCTTACTCAGGTAGCTGTGCCACGGTTTCTGCCACTGCTCAGCTCACACCTACACACTTCTGCAGATTTCAGCAAGGTTTACTACCACCTGTGTCGATAGACAGACAGGGCATGCCCGGCCAGCGCGGTGAGTTAAGGCACAAGGACAGTGCCCTCCCTGCCCCTCACACCAACTGCAAGACACTTACGGGTGCCTTGCCTGTTCCGTGACTCGAGGGGTGCTGCTACAGAAACGACGATGTCGGTCCAGTTTTGCTTCCAGCACACAAGCTAACAAACACCACAGGCTGCAGCCAGCAGAGTCATAGGTAGGCCTGCAGGGCGTGGTACATCTGCATCAGGACCAGCTTGTGCAGCGGAAGACACGACCGCCGGTCGTTGGTGGCAGGGTCGTAGGTCAGCCACGACAGGGAGTTGTAGTTGGCCAGCACAAACCTGCAACCACACGAGAGTCAAGATGGACGTACCCATCATTTTCATGTCTTTTTTTTTTTTTTTAAGGTGGAGGCATGTACATGTTGTTGTTTTTTTTAATCACAGGCTCTGTCATTATATTAAAATCAAACACCACACTCCCTGAAATCGGAACGTGGCTACATTAATGATGGCTAAATGGACACATACGCAAAATCTCTCCATTGGTGAATCTTGGAGATCTAGCCGAGAAATCCCCCCCCCAACCCCCCCCAAAATATTCCATTCAGTCCAAATCTACAAAATGGGGGTCAGTTAGCTTCAGTGTTGAACAAAACTGCATAAAAAACAATTTTCATAAAATATATAGTCACTGAAAATCATCTTTACTTTTGCACAAATATAAAATTATTATGATTAAAAAATGTCCCCACAATGTCTTGAACACTCAGAACTCAAGTCACTAAATCCTGAAATACCTGAAATACAAGTCGGCAATATATATATGAATTTTTCATCAACTACTTAAAACAAAAGAGTTGATACAACCAACTGCTTTCATGATTTTCTTTTGGTTCTTATCCTCTAGTGCACTGATTTTTGGTTGCTGCCACAGCATCTACCCCAGAAGTGTTCCTTTGCCTAAGACTGGAAAATGTACCTGTATAAAATGTAAGAGGTATGTGGAGGTATATACATGACTGTACGGTACAGTAGGTAAATGCATGCAGTTGTAATTTATTTATTCTTTTATTTTCATGTGCTTTTTAACATACTGTACCTGTGTGTGTGCAGTTTTATCAATTTTCTCATCTGTTCCCACTGGCACACAATGGCCTACTCTTACAAAGAGCAGACAGGTTATAACGTGTGCACATGATGTTCTGTATGCATTTACACACAGGGCCTCGGTTAATAGTCTCATCCGAAGGACTTATGGGGAAGTGGAGTCAGCACTGATGTTATTCCCAGAGGAAAACATCCCCTTAGATGGAATTCAAACCTGGGTCATCACAAGTACAAAGTGCAACGCTTGAACCAAACTTGGCTATCCCATCCTCATTTACGAACAGGACAGAAATATTTTTTAAAAATACACAAAAACCGAAAGAAGTCACAGGTAGAGAGAGGTATGCACAGGACTGCAGAGATAACCGACTACAGGAGGTCAAGAAAGGTGCAGCACACAGGTGGAAGGAGGGAGGGAGGTATGCATGCAGTGGTAGGGGTAGGTGTCTGACCTGAGGACGTCACAGGTGAGGGTGGAGTCCAGGGGTGGTTGCTGCGGTTGGGGCTGTTGGGGGACTGGTCCAGGTCCTCCTGCCACTGACGGCTGGACATGTTCACGTGCAGCGCGGCCTGTCAATACCACACACACACCACTGATGGTTAGTGTCTTTGTCAACATCACTTCTACTACACTTCTCTGTGTCATTTCGTCAATAACACTCCCTCTACACTTCTCTGTGTCACTTCGTTAATAACAGCAATTCCTCTACACTTCTCTGTGTCACTTCAACAACAACACTTCATGTACACTTCTCAGTGTCACTTTGTCAATAACAACATTTCATGTGCACTTCTCTGTGTCATACTGTCAATAACAACACATCCTGTACACTTCTGTGTTATCAGTAACAACACTTCCTCTGTGTCACATTATCAACACCACTCCCTGTGCACTTTTCTGTGTCATACTATCAATAACACTTCATGTACACTTCTGTGTCACTTCATCAACAACAACACTCCCTGTGCACTTTTCTGTGTCATACTATCAATAACACTTCATGTACACTTCTGTGTCACTTCATCAACAACACCACTTCCTGTACACTTCTCTGTGTCATATTGTGCTGTCATGTAACCACACATGGCAAAATCTCTTCATCACTGACACGAGACAAATTTTTGTCAAGTTACCCTCCATTTACACTGTTATGCTCTACGTAGGTCTTCTCTATCACACACACACGCTGCTTTGTGTATCATCATAAATTCCACCATGGTAAAACCATACAGTTTAAAATAAAGTAACATTAGAACAACAGAAGGAAACCAAACAACCCTTCACATAAAAAAATGGGAAAGACAGAGAGAGAGAGATTGTGAATGCAGGCACATGTACTTGTCCATGTAATATGTACAGGCACATGCATGAGTGTACCATGCATGTGTTATATGTGCTCACTTGAGTGAGTAAGTGAGTGAGTGAGTGAGAGTGGTGTGGTGTGTGGTGTGTGTGTGTGTGTGTGTGTGTGTGTGTGTGTGTGTGTGTGTGTGTGTGTGTGTGTGTGTGTGTGTGTGTGTGTGTGTGTTGTGTGTTGTGTGTGTGTGTATGTGTGTGTATGTGTGTGTGAGAGAGTGTGTGTGTGTATGTGTAAGTGTGTATGTGTGAGTGCGCGCATGCGTGCATGCGTGTGTGTGTGTACACTAGCACATGCATGCATGAGTGTGCTGTGTACAATTTTGTGCGCACACGAATTATTTCCTACAGCCCGACCTTGAAGCAGACGGGGGAGACATGCTGGTTTTCTGGACAGGATGACCAGAGCCAGAGGGGCAGGGGTCCAGTGGGGGCAGTGGACACATAGTAGCCCATGGCCAGAGGCTGCTGCAGCAAGTTGTTGTCCTCCTGGGGGTCCGACACCACCTGGCCACCCACCATCTGCATACACACCCACAGAAGAGAGTGAAAAACATGTATCGGACCAAACCACCATCACCACCAATCCAATCATGTTTGTAGCCCCACAAACAACCACCATCATCATCAATTTAGTGCTAGACTAATGTGAAGCTGTATTGACATGACCAAAGACCCCCATGAAAAATAATCACTGCAAACGGCACTGAAAAGTTATGAAACAACTGGCAGAACGAATCTTTTTATCAACCCAAAAGTAGATAAAAGCCCCCCCCCCCCGAAAAACCAAAATATGAATCAGAATACCAGCACTCCTCAAGAAACCCCTCCCCAGCTAAAGACGTAATATCTTCTTGGAAAAAACAAACACACTGTTATTTCTTTCCTCTGAGACCCCAGAATGAAGCACATTATTCCCAAAACATCCTGCAAACCCCACCCCAGCCCTCAAACTCACAGAATGAGGCACATTATTCCCAAACATCCAACAACCCACCCCAGCCTCCACAACTCACAGAATGAGGCACATTATTCCTAAACATCCCCCAACCCCTCCCCAGCTTCCACAACTCACAGACGCCAAGTCGTTGGCGCGGCAGGAGGGCCTGGTGCGGTCGTGCATGGCGCCGTTAGGGGAGGAGGGCTGGGGGTCAAAGTTGTCGCTGTCCAGGAAGTTGAAGTCGATGAAGTCCATGCCGGGCGCCATGTTGCCCAGCTCCTGACCCAGGTCACCGTCGGGGAAGACGTCGTCAATGTCACACAGGGGGTCGTCATAGGTGTCCATGGGGTTGGTGTCTCCAGGCTGCAGAGGGTTGGCGTTCACCTGCAGCACACACCACCACCACCACCACCTCTGGTCTGACCACGTTTGTGACAAGGCAGGGGGGGGAACTAATATTAGATGTACAGCATGATTCAGAGCTAATGCTGACAAGAATCCTTACCAACCCTTCAAATACCTGAATTCTTATCAGTTTTATCTTTTATAAGGCTTTTTTTGTAGTATAAGAACGCAAAGTATCAGTGTAAAATTCAATATATCACTTTCAGTGTACATTCAGACATTTTTCAGACCCACTTGAATTTTTTTTTTATTATCGAAGTGTGTACATTTTTAATGAGGTTTTCTGCAAAATGGCCACTGGTGACAATAAAATAAAAACTAAGATATTCAAATTCTGTTTATTTTGCATCTTGTCAGTGATTTTATTAGTATGATATAGCTGCAAAATCCCCATATGTGCAAAAATTCCACTATACCTGCTTTTCTCATGAACCATCGATGTCTTCAGTTAACCCAGTCTGCAGTGACACAACAGAACATATAATGCAACAAGTACCTGCTTTCACAATAGCTGACCCTAATGCCAAAACGCAAAAAAAAAATCATAACTTATTTATTCTTTCATCTTCTTTCATATCGAGGATAATGGAATAAGCACTCATGTCTTTTTTTTTTACAGTCAGTCCCCGTGTGAATGCAGTTTTGACTTGACCATTTGAGCACACTGTGGATCATGAGGTGAAGAGGGAGGTGCTTTATTTACCTGAGCAGTGGCGGAGGTGGGGAAGACGAGGATGTGAGTGACGGAGGCATCCCTTGGGGTCTGCAGGGGCAGGCTGGAGCTCTGCTTCTCCTCCTGCTTCACTGTGTCTGCCATCACCTGAAAGCCTCCGTTCACCTCCATCGACACCACGCATGCGCTGTGCACGCAGGGAGACTCTGAGGAGTAGGAGCACTGCGCACACATGTCCCTCACTCGGCGATTGGCCGCCTGTAGGTTCTTCTTGCCCAGCAGACCCGACCACCCTGCACACACAGCAAAGACTTCACTCTCTGACCGCCACAGCCCCTCCCCCACATTATCCATGTTCTGGTAGAACTATAATAATTTGTTTTGTAGTCACTAAAGCACTGATCACAAAATTCATCATTTCAGAAAACCAGAAAGCTTTCATGACGGACCCCAACATTCATTTAAAACGTTCTCTGATTTTGAAGAGCAATGATGGTTTTGAAAGCTGTGAATACTGCCATTGACATGATAAAGACAGCCATAACAAAAAAAACCCTTTACTCAAGAGCATTCTCATGTAACAATATCCATAACATTTCCATCAATTCCTGTCATACACATGACTTTGATATAGCTCTGTTATAACACAAGCAGAGACCTTCCATCTCTCAAGTGTTTGTACCACAGTTAGAATGAAAATAAGGCTTCTTGATAACAAAATTTAACCGACTCTTAACATTTTCAGGCAAAAACACCCCCAAAACAAAATTTAATACAATGGCTACATAATGCGAATAGCTCAATAGAGAACAGTATTTTCTGTTTACAGCAAATAAAATGTAAAAGACCTAGCCATAAGAAAACAGATGCTCAAAACCAAAACCTGAAGTAAAGTTTTGGTACTTCTGATGCCATTCAATTTCAAGACCTAGATCTCCAGATTTTGTGGATCAGCACCCAGGAGAATTTTGAGCAAAGAGAAGAGAAAACCAATATTGGAAACAGTAACCTGTAACTGACATAACAGCAAACTGATTCTCTCTTTCACTTCAATTAGAGTGTTCTAGTCACAAAGATCAACAAACATTTGCTAGAGTTAAGTATTTCCAATTCATCAGAAAACAGAAAGACCACATATGCTGATATTTGACTTGTGTATACAGTCTAAGGATACATGTCAAATGTACCCATAACACACCCTGAATAACCCAACAGAAAAGAGCGGAATGGGCCACACCTTTGAGCTCCCCGTGGCCCAAACGGCCCAGGCGGCCGATGACGATCCTGGTGGGTCGCAAGCTCATGGAGACAATGCCCAGGATGTAGTCCCACAGCTTGGACAGGGCGTGCTTCCGTGCTTTGGCCTTCTTCCGCCGATTTCTGCACCAACACCATCCACGACACATTACATCACACTGATTGAGCCTTCACATTCCTGTTTATGTGGATTTACAATGTTACAAAAAATAATAATAATAATGGGTAGGCGCTGCACTTATGGCAATGCGCTGTCCCCAAATTTTATGCAGAGAAATCTGCTGTGACATAAAGTGGTATATATAAAATGAAATAAAAATTTTGATTTTCGCACCCCTTGCCTTTCTTTCTACACACTTCTGAACAGGGGACTGGGCCACCCAACAGGAGTGGTTTGATGTGGTACTGAAACTCTTGAAGAAACAGTCCTCCTCATTATCAGCTCCCAGTGGAACATTAAAAATAGTCTTGGGTCAGAAAGTTTATCACCTCCCCTCCTTCAGTGTTGACAGTTGTGGGGTAAAATGGCTATGGATATGGGTAAAGGCTGTTCACACTACACTTTCAAATCACTAAAATGGCCAGACAGGGGTAAGGGCTGTTCACACTACTTTCATATCACTAAACAGGCCATAGCACCCATCTTACCAGCCAAAACTATCCCATCTGGGGACAAGGGTTTTCACCTCCCCCATCAACTGAATCATAAGTAGGGGGCCAGGGTCAGGTACTATTCTTCCTTCAGACAAGTGAGAAACTGAGGTCCTGAGTGCAACAAACATTCTCGGCATGTAAAAGAATCCAAAGCGACAAAGGAAACCGACCCTGGCTCTATTCAGCAGTACACTTCAACTGAAATGTACATGGCAATTTATGCCCATGAGTACATTTTTGTTTCTCCAGAAAGAATTGCCCCTCATCATATGTATGAAGACTGTTTCACCAACACTGTCCCCCTTTTTACCTGACTTTCTACCTGTGGGATCACCTGATGTTCTTCTTACTTACCTGTTGGGAATGTCGATGTTGATGATGCAGGTGTCCAGCAGTTCCCCGCGGCTGTCTGTAGAGACGCAGAGGAGGAAGCGCTGGTCGTGCGACAGACAGTAGGTGAAGAAGACGACGCTGCACCCGTCTGTAGCCTCACTGTCCATCTGAGTGGTGGGGGCGATGGGCGGGGCCAGGATGTAGGGGGGGCTGTACAGGCGCCACGTGCTCCCTGCCTCCGCCTGCACACAGCACACACACACACCAACTGTCACAACCACTTTATTCTTCAATCAATGCAGGATTGGTACTTTGCACAGGTATCGGATGAGTCATTCATTTGGATGAGACTATAAACCGAGGTCCCGTGTGCGAACGCACGCAGAACATCTTGCGTACACGTTAAAATCCCGTTCTGCCTTTCGGAAGAGCAGGCCATTGTGTGCTAGTAGGAGCGGATGACAAAATTATATTAAAAAAAAACCCAGCATGCACACAGGTGTCGTGTTTAGACACCATACCTGAGGGGAAAAAAAAAAAAAGGGTAGGCGCTGCACTAGTGGCGACGCGCTCTCCCCGGGGAGAGTAGCCCGAATTTCACGCAGAGAAATCTGCTGTGACATAAAGTGGTATAAGATAAGAATAAAGATATCTACACCACTACACAGAAATCTACAACCCCGGCCCCACAAGTATGACTGCAGCATTTGGAGGAGAAGAGAGAGTGGGTGGTGGTGAATGAGAAAAACACAGGAGTATCAGCATTAGATGTATATACAGACTCATACACTTCACATACATGAATTAACGACCTAAATGCTGTATTTATATACACACACAAACACTTCCCTAACAAGAATTAACGACCCAAATATATACATACACAGACCTAAAACAACTGGGCTGTGAATATGGAAGAATCCAGTAACTTTTTCCACAAATGTGTGGAGTCCATTTCTGATCAGAACAAGTATGCTGTGTAACAAACAGCAAGATTTTTGCATTATCACCATCAATTGTCAAGCATTAATTCAATACACATATTTTCCTGGATCCCTCAGATGAGATTGTATAGAAAGATCCTGGAAGTGAACACTTTGCAGGAGACTTTGTGCACACAACAAAACCCCAACCAACTTTCAAAAAGGAGCAGGCGAGCTTTGACCAGCAGTAAGAGTGACACATACCCAGCATGCAATATACCATCTGCAGAGTTTGGGCTCTGCCAGCTTCAGCTTGCTCTAAACACACTGCCTGAACATGTAAGTGTGGTGCTCCAAGGGCTCCTTGTGGAGTGACTGGAGAAAAAAACCATCGGAGAATACTGAAAATGTGGAAAATCCTGAAAACCTATGGAGAAGTTCAGACATGTGTAAAGTACTGAAAACATGTGTAAAAGAACTGAAAACATGTGTAAAAGTATTGAAAATATCTGTAAAAGAACTGACAAGGTAAGTAAAAGTACCAGAAACATCCCTTACAGGTTTGGATTTGAGGAAGAACTCGGCAGCCGCAGCAGGGCCGAAGCCGGTGAGGGAGCGACCAGCGATGGTGTGAGTCAGGTTCCATCGGCAGGCGGTGAAGACCGAGAAAGCCAGGGACTTGAGGGCCTGGGACTTGGTGCTGCTGTCCTCATGGTCCATGATCGTTTTCAGGGGCACCACCTGCACATTTAGTCAACAGCGCTTTTCTTACAGAAGGATAGGCCAGCAATCACAGAGAGTGAGCGAACACACACATGTGTGCGTTTTAAATGTTCATTTTCAAATCAATAACACTCTACTGCAACTAAAGAATGGGTGAAGCGTAAAAGCTTGTCTATACAAAACTAAGTCGACAGGTGAAAAGTGTCTTACTTAGAGAAAAGGTGTCACACACAGTAGGTGCACCTTCTACGCTGAACACACAGACTCTTTATCACATCATAGGCCAATAAACCACACACAAAATCTACCGCAACTTATAGCATCCACACTACTAAATTCTACACAGCTTCTCTAACATAAGACGATTAAAAAAAAACCCCAAAAATGCACACAAGTGTTTAATCCATTATCCTCTAAATAAAACAAAAACACACAAGACAGGAAAAAAAACCCAAAACATAACAAAAAAACCCAAACAGACAGCAGGTCCGGAATTTTTTTTATTTTTTTTTTATAAATATTTTTACAAATTGTTTGTACCTGCAGAAAGGTGTTGTTGTGGAGGTGCGGGGGCAGCACCATCTGCTGGTAGGCTCGCAGCAGGCCCAGCATGGCCATGCGGTGCAGGTGGGACCAGTCCTGGCCGTAGGTGAAGGGGTCGATCAGGTACACCACGATGGCCGGCAGTGTGCTGCTGTCCTCACACACCTCCGCCTCTGTTGTCTCTGCACGCTGCGGGCAGCTCCCCCCCTCTCCTGCACTGCTGCTGTTGCTGTTTCCCTCTGGGTCACACACACACACACATCATACTTTGTTTTTCTTTTGTTTTTGTCTTTCTTTTTGAGATCAGATTTTCAGGGTTTTTTTCCTGTCATCAACTGCGATGTAACAGTCACATGTGTAGTTTTGGGAATACTGAATAGGGAAGCTTTGTTTTCCTACTGTTATTGTGATGGACATGAATGATTGAGCATGCATAACTCTCTCTCTCCTTCTCTCTCTCTGTTGTTTGAAGTTTCCTCACACCATACTTTGTTATCAACACTGCCTTTTTATATATACTTTTTTTTAACCCTACTTCACAACTCACCCACTTTTTACAAACACACACACATACAAGAAGGAAAGTGGCAGGAAGGCTGAGACGTTCACCTGGCTAACATGTAAACCGTGAGGTTCTGGGTTCGATTCCTAGCCTTGTCCTTTCTTCCCTGTTTGACGAAAAAAAAGTCAAACAGAATGTCAAAGTCCTTCACATGAAACTATGAACTGAGGCCCCATGTGTCACTGCATGAAGAACATCTTGTGCACATGTTAAAAACCTGTTACGCCTTTCAAGAGTAGGTTGTTTTGTGTCAACAGGAATGGATGACAACAATGTAAAAAACAGATGCACACAGTGTTTAGACACCATACCCAAAATCTGAAGGCAGCTGTTTAGATGGTAGGGGGAAAAAAACCCTGAGTCACATACGCAAAATCTCATCACAGGTTGAACCTTGAGCTCTACCCATGAAACAACCCCTTCCAACTATGCAGTATATCCATACCTTTGTTGTCTTCTGCTGGCATGCCGTTAGGCGTGGTGGAGGTGGTGGTGGTGGTGGGGGTAGTGCCTGGAGCTGGGGACTGGCTGCATTCTGGGGTAGGGGGGTGGGAGGGGGCTGGCTCAGGGGCCTTGAACTGGGCCTTGTGACCACTGGACCCTGTGTCCAGCCCTGACCGGTCCAAGTTCTGCTGCACCAACAAGGGGCCTGCACACAATGCGACAGTAATGGATCAAGTTCTGCTGCACCAACAAGGGGCCTGCACACAATGCGACAGTAATGGATCAAGTTATCCTGCACCAACATTACGTTACATCCACAAACATCTTGCATCCACTTGTATGGCAGAACATAACCAGGAGTGATTACACATGCCACAACACACCGATGTTATAACAATTTTTATTCTCTCTCTCTATCTCACACACAACACACGCACACACACTCTCTCTCTCTCACATTCACATACACACACTCACACAAACACACACAGAACTTTGTACAAGCAGCAGCAGCATCAGTGGCATGGTGCTGTGCAGTGCCTCCTTACCTAACAAGTGTTTGAGGGCCTGAGCGTACATCTTCAGCTTGCCGGCTATGGGGCTGTCTCCTGAAACACACATTTCTCTGTCAACCACCAACACCAGATCACATCACATCACACATTAGAATGTAGTACATACACACACATTTCCCTGACTCCTGCAATATACTACACTGTCTCTGTCAGCCACCAACATCACACCACACCACACACAATGTAATGCACACACAACTCAACCCCCTGACTCCTGCAATATACTACACTCTGTCAGCTGCCAGCAACTGTCACCATTTTGCATTCACACACAATTCATCCCTCTCCTATACCTTGATTTCATTTACTAAGAATGGGAGTAAGAGAGTAAATGCATGCATGGTCATACGTGTGCTGGCATGAGTGCACCTTAAAATATGCTACCTTTAAAGTGTGTGTGTGTGTGTGTGTGTGTGTGTGTGTGTGTGTGTGTGTGTGTGTGTGTGTGTGTGTGTGTGTGTGTGTGTGTGTTCATGCACATGCCCCCACACATAATTGTTTCTATTATGTTTACTAAGATGTATATAATATGTGTTTACTAACATGTACATGTGTTTACTAACAACAGACCTGATAATCTCTGACTCAAAAAAGTTGGCACTTTAAAAAAGGGACATGGGAAGGCACGCACATGGGTAGGGGAGGATGTAGAAAGCAAGTGAGTGATTGAGAAAGACAGAATGGGAGAGAGAGAAAGAGAGAGAGGGGGCAGACTGACCTAAGAGACTGAACCAATCATCCACGGACTCCTCGGCCACTTTCTGGGCGGTGCTTTTCCCCATGTGGAAGATGCCGTCCCTCAGCGCCTTGATGGGCACGTGGCGGCCCAGGCGACACAACTCATACACCGTGCTGAGTTCCCTGAAGAAGCTGCGCACATGCTGCAGCACAAAGTCGTTTTCCGGGGAGATGACCACGTACAGTATATCACGGGGACGGCTGAAGGGCTCCAGGTACTGCTTGTCCTGTGGACAGGGCAGGGAGACACACCTGTACTGGGGGTCTGCTGCATTACGTACAAAGCATGAAACATTACACCTACATACAGGACTGCAGAATGCATGTCACAACTGATGCACACTACTGTTTTATATACACCCCAACAAATATACAAAGGACTGCAGAATGTATGTTACAACTGATGCACTACTGTTTTATAAACACCCCAACAAGTACACACATATACAGAGGACTGCAGAATACATGCCACCAAAACTAGTGCCTGCTTTACAGACAACAGAAGCCTGTCACACCAAGTGATGCTTGTCCTACAGATACTACAGGATGGACGGCACAGTCAGGAGTCCCATGAAGGGGGCCCAAAGCCACCATTATAAATCACTTCAACTCTTCCTTGTCTTCTTTCAAGCCAGCTGAGGAAAGCTTGAGATGGAGTTACCAGATACTGACAATGACACATACAGTCGTTTCTGCTGGACTGTTTTCTAATGCAGAGTATTACTGAAGCCAGACCCAGATTACTGTACTTATTTTTGATGCACTTCAAAAGGATGAGAGTATTCAAGTCACTATCGCAAACATAAACTAGTATCATAAAATAATGACCAAAGTACACACACAATAGTCCTTCAAACAACGTATAAGCAAAACATAAACCCGTGACAAAAAGAGACCAAAGAGGGGCAGGCTGAACAACTGTGACAACAGAAAAGACTGACAAAAAGATAGAACAAAGAGAGTACCTAGAAGAAACAAAGAGCAGCAGAGGTGGATAAAGAGCAGAAGAGATGGGGACAGAGTAGAAGAAACAAAGGGCAGAAGAAAGGGCAGAAGAAAGAGATGGCCAAAGATTCCTCTTGCTCACCCAGAAGCGGACAGAGTAGGGGGACACGGCCAGCCAGTCCCTGTCATGGGTCACCAACACGTGCGGGATGGGCTGGGGGGCGCTGCTTTCCACCGACCCTGAAACCACGTCACATCATCCGTTGTGAACACATCCATCAGGCAATGATTTCTACTGAGCTCTACATTATCTATCCAACATGTTGAATGTGTTGTCAATGTTCATCAGGCAATTCTTATGATGTTTATACATGAGAGAGAGAGCGAGAGAGAGCGAGAAGAGAGAGAGAGAGAGGGGAGAGAGAGAGAGAGAGAGAGAGAGAGAGAGAGAGAGAGAGAGAGAGACAGACAGACAGACAGACAGACAGACAGACAGAGTTGATGCAGCAGCAGCAGACCTCTGCCGGAGAGCTGGTGGAAGTCTTTCCAGGACAGAGGGCCCTGCAGTTTGTAGGTGTGCTCCCACAGCCTGGTGACGGTCTTGTACTGGATGGCGTCCTGCAGCAGGGGCTGGAGGGACTTGAGGCACTGAACGATGTCCTGAGAGTTGGCAGGTAACCGGTGGGCACCTGTGTACAGACATACACCATCACACACCTGTAGGTGCTTGGTATTGTTAGCCATTCCCCACCTAAACACCCTGAGTGTCACCCATAAACAAGCTCTCTAGTATGTCACACCTAGGTGTAACTTCAAGACCACAAGCAAATAGGACAAAGACTTAACCCTTATCACTCACCCTGAGGTCGCGCAGTACATTCATTTGTCCAAACACTTTTTACTGCAAGAATTGTTATTAATCACAATTTGCTTAAAACATTATCAATTTGAACACAGTTAAGTGCAGACAACATGGCAGCATCTCACAAAGACAGCAACTCACTTGAGAGTCTCGTTTATGTAAACAACAACGGGGGCGCCCATAGTAAGCACTTGTTTTGCGCATGTTGGTGGGAAAATAAAAGTTCTATTTTTACTGCTGCATTTGCAACTGGCCACGCTGAGACTCAGTTGACATACATGAATGGCACTTAGATAGCCATTTTCTGTCTGACTTCAGAGAATTTTTCTCCATAAATGGAGAAAGCAGGCTGTTATGCTGAAGTTCTGCCATGAATGATGATAACCTCAACATGATTATTTCTGAGCATTCATTTTAGTGTAGGCCATGGCATTTTGCTTGCACCAAAGGCCAACAAAGTTTCTGACTGGGGTCAATCATGCAGGTGACAATGTGTTTATGACAAGGCTCCTGTCCCCTTCACTCCCTCACTTATCATGACAACATTCAACAGGACAGTAGAAAGATCAAAGAAAGAGCCATGTAACTGGTGAAGGACCACTTGCAGAACTCTCTAAACAGACAGATAACAGAGCTTAGTGATGATGCCAGTACCTCTGATGAAGGGCCACTTGTGGAGACAGGTCACACGCATGCTGGGGTCGTCCAGTTTGTGTGGGTAACAGTTGTTGTCCTGAGCTTGTCGCGCCATGTCCAGTGTGCTGTACACTGCCTCGTTCCCATCTATCATCACACGCAAAAAGATTCATATACATGTATACTTTCATCAACCAGGGATTTTTTATTTTTTTTTTTTTTAAACAAAATGAAAAAGTTTACATGCATTCAGACACTTCATCATTGTACAGTGTTTCAAAATTCAACTACTACGTGCATTATATCACATGCACAGGTAATAAAAAAGGCGACAGAGGTTTCAGATTTGCACATCCAAGAGGTGAATGCATGATGCACCAGCACTTGTAACTGACAACTGATAGCCAATGAAAATTGCTGGACAATAAAATCCTATTTGAGAACCTAATCCCTTGTCATAAAAATGCTACTTACAAGGCAGATCTGTAAGTGTTGACCAAGTAGTGCCAGTAAATATAATACACAGTCAATGTAAGCGTGTGTAAACAATGGTCATTGCAGCATGTCACAACTGAACTTATTTGTTGTCTAACCTTGCACTGCAGTTGGTGCAGGCTTTAGAGACAGGGAATGAGCACTGAATGAAAAAGATTCAGTCCAGGAGACTTTTTTTGGAGGGGGGGGGGGGGGGGGGGGTCATCTTTCGCCGTAAGCTTGTGGTTGTAAGTCTAGATCCCCCCCCCCCCCCCAACCCTTCTTCATCATCTTTTCTTTAGGAAAAAAAGTGACAGACATCTGTCACAAAGTGGAATAATATTTTGACGCGAACAAAATGGGTCAAACAAATCTAGAAAGCATCAAACTAGTGGACGGAACAGAACAAGCTGCATTGTGTTTACGTTTGAAAGGTCTTTACCTTGATCCTGATGGCCACTCTAGAATTACAGTATGTTGTTCTAGCAGTTTATCATTTTGGTCCATGTATTTGTGGTTCTTCTGCAGGCCTATTTCTGCTTCATTAAGAGAATATATCGGATTGTCATGCAATCACTACTACTGAATGATGATTCAGCAAAGAATGCACAGATCATACAATCCCTATTATTGAATGATTCAACAAAGCATACACAGCTGTACTGGTTTGCACTGTGACTTCTTGAGGCCCCCCCCCCCCCCTTCTGAGCAGGGTACCCAGAACCTATAGGTTTTGGACCTACTTCAGATCCCCACAGCGATACAGTTGTAATAAATGAACATACAAAAATAATGGATCAGCCATCAAACCACTGCAGTTTGATCTGTTCATGGTATTTCTGAGAAAGCAGCAACGAAACATTTTCTGTACACACAAACATAGTATACATGGAATACTCCACATGTAAATGACACCTTGAGAAGCTGAACCTGAATGGAGAAGCTGAACCTGAATGGAGAAGCTGAACCTGAATGGAGAAGCTGAATCTGAATCACAAACACCCCAAACTAGTACATTCCCAACAACAAATAAGGAGCAAGTCAATAACTTTTATTAACCTATTGTTTGAAATCAGTAGATAATCTACTAAAACTGTTAAAACCCCCAAACTGAAGAGAGTATGAAGGGCTTACTGACCTCTGATGCTCATGATGTCGAGGAGGGAGGTGGTGAAGGACATGGAGGCGGCCATGTTGAGGGCCACCAGGTGACTGGCGGCACAACTGGAGGGGAAGGAGGTGGCAAACTGAGCCAGCAGTAAGTTCAACACCTCCAAGGGAACGTCCTCCACCTCCTCCCCTCCCTTTCCATCCGCCAGCAGATGGAGAGGGGGTTTGCGACACTCGAACCGATCGTCCCTGTAACCCGTCACATCCACCTCGTCCTCGTAGAACAGTCCCGCGTTGAAGGCAAAGCGACGGTTGATGATGGCGCTGAAGCCACAAGTGCACTTGTAGGAGGACTCGGAGGAACTGCCCGTGTCGGGCAGGTAGAGGCCGATGTCCGAGCCGCGGATGTCCATATTGCACACACACACATTGCAGCTGTCAAAGTTGTAGTCGCGGAACAGGTTGAGGATGGAGTCTGACAGGAGGATGTTCACCAGCAGGGAGTGCACCTCGGGCAGCTGGGAGTTGGTGCCTGTGTTGTCCATGGAGTTCAGTGTCTTGTTCAGGTAGGACGAGGGCGTGGAGGCTGGGGACTGCAGCTCGTAGGACATGGGCGTGCGCGGGGTACGCTGCTGCTGGGCAAAGGCGGGGGAGGGCAGGGGGCGACAGTGCATGCCTTCCACTGAGGGCACGTTCAGGTAGTTCCTGAAAACAGTAAACACACACATGCTACAGTAAGTTCAACACCCACAGGTAATTCATGCTACAGTGTGCTGCGCTGACATACTCGAGGTCAAGACATCACTTCATACTTGTCTATGACCCACAGGTTGTTTTCATGTACTTCATACATTGATTGCTTGCTTTGACCTACTTATGTGTGTGCGCGCGTCCATATGCATGCACAAGCCATACATAGGTGTGTGTGCCTCTGTGTGTGTGTGTGTGTGTGTGTGTTGTGTGTGTGTGTGTGTGAGAGCATGGGTTTATGTGTACACACACACAGGTCATCATCATCTGACAAAAATAGCTTTCCAGATGCATGTAATGGCAGAGCACAGAGGATCATAATGCACCACTTTTGTCATAACTTACACTCTGGGTGTATGAAGCGAGTCCATCAGAGGCAGCCCATACTGCCAGTCTGCAGGCTTGTAGTCTGGCACCTCTCCTGTCACTGGTGCCGACAGCTGACTGCTGGATAGGGGGCTGTACTTGGGGGCGCTGACGTAGCACACATTCTTGGACGGCACAAACACGTCAAACTGAAACATAGGACAACACACAGTCCTAACTGAGGTGTGTGGGGCACAGGTACCTGACAACATCTAATATGCCAAATTATTGCAAGCTGTCTGACCATCTAGAGATCCACCAGGCCAGAATAGAACACCAGCACACACATGCAGGCCTCCAAATGCTGGATATACTGGGGTTAAAGCTAGGTAAGTATGGTGACAGCCACTGACAATGTGGACATCAAGATGACTGCAACACCATACTATGTATATCAAGTACAGTCTGTAGGGGCAATGACCACAGTTCAGTTATCAACATGCCCAGAAGACCACAGGAACTTTGGAACAAAGCATAATAATAATCTTTCCACTACCTTTCACACCAACACACCACTTGCCCCTCCCTCACTCCTGCTACCATCAACAGCCATTTCATCTTGATGGCATGAGGACCACTGTCTTGACAGGGGAGTGCATTCTGCATTCACCACAGCACAACCCCCCCCCCACCCCCCCCCCACTTCTGTTACTACTGCTTGCTTCACCAGCAGAATCCTCCAGGCAGACAATACCACTTCTAACAGGGCAAGACACTCCATTTTCATCAACTGACCCCCCTCCCCCCCCCAATCCACAGTTAATTTATCTCACCTTAGTTGGGTCCTCCAGGCTAACAACGCTGGTTCTGACAGGGGCAGGGCACTCTGCCTTGACCAGAGGCCCCTCCACGATGGTGACCTCCATGGGCAAGTGAGTGTCGGTCACGGTGTCTGGGGGGCTGTGCTTGTGCGTCTCCAGAGACGGCGGGGTAGGGTACATCCGCGTCAACTCCGACACCGCTGTCAACACACATTTCAACTGCTGTTCAGGGAACCCATTCAGTCTTTTTTCTTTGGTTTTCAAATCTTCTACTTGGGTGGTGTCAACATACCATTCAAGCGTTGTTTATGGAACCACAGAGAAACAAATCCAACATCACTCAGACCAGAGTGTTAAATTTAGCACGCCCCTTCTTTTACCTAATCCTAGTGTGGTCAGTTCCTGCTATAATTTGCATCAGCTAGGCTGCGATGGAATGGAATAATTAGCAGCTGAGAGGAGCTGAAAGTGGGGGAAACCGACAGCTGTGGAACCCATATACTGTCTTTTCTTTGTCTTCATTATACACATGCACACATTCAGTGAATTTTTTTTATTTTTATAAACATTCAGCTGATTGTTCAACTTCACCGAAAAGCTATTCAGAAAATATATGACTTTTCTTTTCTTTACTGAGTTGTTTCAAGTTTCTTTACTCTTGGATTCCAAGTGGCATTGGCTTCAACCTTTATGCAACTGAACACATATCTGCCCACCTACTGCTACACTGTGTCACAAAACACATCAAACAGACCTTCCAGCGTGGTGAATGACCCACTTTTTGACGATTAGCCCTAACTACCCCTGCTGTTTCACACAGCAACAAACAAGCTCACTACACCAGACAGCTGGTAAAGAGGAGTTCAAAGCAATCACCTATGGAGGGTGGTTCATTGGCTTCGTTGTGAGTTCTGGCCCCTGCACATTTCAGCTCTTCCAGAGGTCTACTGTGGGGAAAGCCCAGGTCCATACCCTGTGAACAGACTACATACAGTGTGAACATACCCTGTGAACAGACATGTATACCCTGTGAACAGACATACATACAGTGTGAACATACCCTGTGAACAGACATGTATACCTGTGAACAGACATACATACAGTGTGAACATACCCTGTGAACAGACGTATACTGTGTGAACAGTCATGTATACTGTGTGAACATACCCTGTGAACAGACATGTATACCCTGTGAACAGACATACATACAGTGTGAACATACCCTGTGAACAGACGTATACTGTGTGAACAGTCATGTATACTGTGTGAACATACCCTGTGAACAGACATGTATACCCTGTGAACAGACATACATACAGTGTGAACATACCCTGTGAACAGACGTATACTGTGTGAACAGTCATGTATACTGTGTGAACATACCCTGTGAACAGACATGTATACTGTGTGAACAGACATGTATACTGTGTGAACATACCCTGTGAACAGACATGTATACTGTGTGAACAGTCATGTATACTGTGTGAACATACCCTGTGAACAGACGTATACCTGTGAACAGACATGTATACTGTGTGAACATACCCTGTGAACAGACATGTATACTGTGTGAACAGTCATGTATACCCTGTGAACAGACATGTACACAGCTGTGTTGTACACAATCTAAGCTGTCATAGCATCATTACTCTCAACCGTGCTCTTGTTGTTAACTACATTCTGACATCATTACATCAATAAATACACTGTGAACGATGTCCTGACATCATTACCATAACCCTGTGAACAATGCCCTGACATTACCTAATCCATACACTATGAACAATGTCCTAACATTATTATAACTATAACCCACACCCAGTGAACATCATTACCCTAATTCATACTCACCACTATCCTAGTCCCTGTACTGTAACACCACCCCCACCCCCAAAAAAAAAGAAAAAAAGAGGGTTTCAACAGTCTTGCTTTTGCTTCAATAAAATGCAGACAAATTCACTCACAGCATAACTTTCCCTCATCATTAAAACAAACACATACAGTCTGTGTATACGTACTAAAGCACAAAAAACACTGTCAAACAATACACACCCAAACACACATAACACTGTCAAACAATATGCACTCAAACACACATAACACTGTCAATACAAACTCACACACACACAACACTGTCACAAACAATACACACTCAAACACACACAACACTGTCAAACAATCAGTTCAGCATTACCAACATGTGTGTACACATCGAACACACTCCCCACCTGTGCATCATTGTCTTCATCCCCCGAGGACGACGACTCAAAGAGCTGGGCCAAATCCGTCTCCACACCAATCACCTGCAGGTCTTTCTCCCGCATCAGGTTGCCTGTGGTGGGCACTGGAGAACCCACAGCACCCATTTCTGTTGTTTCAAAGCATACCATCAATGCATATCATGTTATGGGACAGCACCCAAGTTTTGAAAAGCAACATTGAACTCTTAGAACATGCAAGATGTGATTGGTGCTCAGGATCTGCAATGGGTCTTCTCAGTTAAGATCAAAACATGTCACTTTGGGTTATTTTTGATGGAACAACTTTCTTGTTACAAGATAGTGCTTTCTGTTTTTGGAACCAGCCATGCTCATACAACAAAATCAGTTCTGGAGTTCTTTCGCCATTAAAAACATGTGACAGAATTGGTGTGTCTATAGAAGAATAGTCTGGCTAATTTGACTACAACTTCAATACGAAGTTTTTAAAGGGAGAGACTTTGGATATACTCACCATGATTGACGTCCTCCTGTCCAGAGTCTCCAAGTTCATCCCCCTGAAAGAAGAAGTATTTTCACTGTTAAGACAAATGGATTCAAACCGGATTTTTACTCACTACAAAAGGTGTTTTTTTTAGTTTTTTTTGGTTTTTTTTTTTTTTTTTTTTTTTTTTTTACTCACTACAAAAGTTAAATGAAATATTGTGGACAAGGCTTATGGAGCACTGGATTTTCTACAAGTAAAGAACTTTATGAATTTCACTTAAATTGACAGCTCAGGAAAAATTCATCAGATGATAAAGTTATCATTCTGATGTCGATACAACATATACGGCAGTTTGTTTATGCAACCCGATGCTAGAATCGTTTTCAGAAACAACATAATGACACATAACTTCACAATGACTGCTACAGATCATTCACAACTCTTGACCACCGTTGCTATTCAAGAAAAATAATGTGACCTACTTGTACTTTCTTTTAGTTGATGAATTCTACTATCATAAAGAGAAGAAAAATACTCACAAAGCGAGGTGACTGTCGATCCCGCCCTGTGCGTGAAGGCACAGCCACGGAGAGGGGGTTTGCTGATGCTTCATCAGAGAATGTGTAGGGGTCTGGAGGGGAGCGGTGATGTGATGTACCGTGATGGGAATGTGGAAGAGGTGGGGAGATGGGTTCCAGACCACTGGTGCTGGGTGCTGTTGCTGTCGTTGATGTCCACTCCGCCTGCACCTCATAGCGCCGTTTCTTCAAGGGAAAATGAGACCTGCACATCAACAGCCCCACAGCAAGGTTCATTCACTAAACTCTCTGAGAGACTCCACGGGTCTATCTATACCTGACAGGGTTCTCCAATAATTCATAACGGTCAGTGACCTGTTCACTGAGGCATTACTTCTAGCGGCATTCACAGAAAGGACAAGAAATCACGTTTGATATTTTGATTCATCATCAATCAAATGTACAGGTAACCAACTGTGAAACTTACCTGATGACATTTATTACGAATCTGTCATTTTTTCATACCACATTGAACTGATAATTACCTTCCCCCCCTCCCCGAATTGACAAATGTATCCCCCCCCTTGAAAATAAAAAACCAAAAAACTACCAATGCCAAATAGTTACACATGTCTTCTATGTCTTGGGCATGGGATGAAAAAATAATGCATTATGTGGACAAAAAAGGCAAAAGCAGGAAACAATGACATCTCTCAGCCACACAAAACAAAACAGCTGTAATTGAACCTTTTTTTTTACATCCCTATGTAAGTGTACAGAAATTCCTCCAAAAAACAGCGCCCTCATTTGGTTCTGGAAAATGTATGCATGCTTCTGAAAGCGACGTCTGCATATTTATAGATCAAGTTTTCAAATTTCAAATGAAGCGCACTTTCTCTAGATTGTTTTGACAGTTTGAAAAACAACTCAAAACAGAAAATACTATTACTAAGTTAGAACTTCAAAATCGAATCCAAAACTCATCAGATCAACACTATCCTGCTGCTATTCAACTGCCACAGAAAACTTATTTTTTTAAAGAAAGAAAAAAAAAGCTAGACAAAACCACAAAACAACAGAGAAGTACTTTGCAGCCAAGTTACAAATGGACAGTTATTACAGAGAGGATTCATCAGAGAGATCGTAGGAAAATGGGCAAAGAGACTTATCTGATAGAGACAGGAAAGAGAGAGACTGGACAAAGCAAGCAACTCATCACTCCTGAGAAACAATACCCATTTGTTAGACAAGTCAGAGGTGGACACTAAACAGAGAACTCAAGACTAACTGACAAACTTGTTGATTGGACTTACCAGGCCTGAACTGGCTTCTTGTCATACAATGCTGATAAGACTAGATCACTCTCCTCCACACAGTCAATGTCTGGCAACACAGGTCTCTTGAGCACACTGTCCGCACACCGCTGCTGTGACTGCAGCCAGTTCGTCACCAGTTCTTTCTTGGACGACTCTAAAGCACTCCAAGGTAAGTGAGAATCAGGAGACGCAGGGACACCATTGCCAGCGCCCCCTGCTGCTACTGCTGCTGCTGCTGCTGCCTTTGGCTGGGGAGTAGCTGCCCCTTGCCCACAAGTCAACTCATCACTTTTGGCCAGTAACTCCGAGTTCAAGCTGCCGTTGGGGAGAGGGTTACTACCCCCTTCTCCCACCGCCTGTTCCACACTCCCCACATTACACTGTAACACATCCTTCTCCCCTCCGCCTTCCCCGGTCCCCCCACCACCGCCCGCCCCGTTATTGTTGCTGTTGCTGCTGAGGGTGGTGGAAGGGGTGGTCTGGCTGCCCCCTGTCCCTCCCGTCCCCCCACCCTGTTTGCTGCTGGGGGGATGGGGGCTGAGGGTGGGCATGGTGGGCTCCAGCGACGGCAGGTTGGGGGGTGGGTCCAGGGGGGAGGGAGCTGATGTGGGGGTGTCCATGGGCACATCGGGCACAGGCGTGGATCCCCCTCCCTGGGGAGGGATGGTGGTGGAGCCGGTGGGCAGGAAGGCAGGGTTGGGGGGCAGGTGACTCATCACCCGCTCCATGTCAAACTGGAGGACGTCGTCCTGCAGCTGAGTCTGGCGCCGGTGGAAGGGGACGGAGTTGCGACGCGACGGCTGCCGTTCTGGCCGCTCCGCCTTCTTCTCCTCTTTCTCCCCTCCTCCTCCTCCTCCACCTCCTCCCCCCTTTTCTTTGTCCGTTTTCTCCTTCTCGCAGTCCTTGTCCTTTTTGCTGCTGGATTTGGACTTGGTCTGCATGGCTGCCTTCATCTTGACATGTCTGAAACACGCACACATAACTTATAACTGCAGTCTTCTTGACATGTCTGAAACACACATACTTAACTTATAACTGTAGTCATCCTGACATGTCTGAAACACACACAACTGCTAACAGCTGTCAAGGCAAAATACATTGTGTCAAAAGGAGAAACACTGCAATTGTAAACACAACCCGTAACAGATAGCCACACTACCATCACAGACTACCCACTGTCACACAGAAGGTGTCCTCATGTAAGTAAGCTCTTTCCACAGTGGCATTTTCCATCTGAATGTACCAGCAAATTAATGTCTGATGTAGCACTCACCCCGATAGAAATTAAAGGTAAAGATCAAATACGTAGTCTCATGATAAGTACTTTACACTGAAATGCCATGTAATAAAAAATATATGGTGGCAATATCAATGACGTATACGTAAAAAAACATGACAGTTTATCAAATTGCTCTCTCTTGACACTTTGTAGCACCAACCTAACCAATGTCACAGGAAGAAGACAGGAGACAAGATGCTGAGGAGTCAGACAACACAACAACAAAGCCAGAAGGAAGACCTATAAATCTATCTATCTATACTAAGTAGTCAGAAGACGTTACTCACTTGGCACAGCTGCAGTTCACTTTGGCTGAGGGGTCAGAGAATGTCCACAGTCCTGTTGTACTGCTCTCTTCACTGCACGAGTCCTGGCTCCTGACAAACACACATGTTGCAACACTGTTTGAATCCAAACATGAACACGACTATCTCAATCTTTTGTCAATCATTGTCTGAATCCCTGTGTTAACATTGCTAAATCTTCAACATTCTGTGAATCCCTCTGTCCACACTGTTAAATCTGTGTCAACACCACTCTGAATCCCTTTGTTAACACAGTAATTGAACCCTTATGTCCACATGCCATTTTCTAATTCAATCAATTATCATCATCTTCCACACAGAGCACTTAACATACACAGCATAGGTTCTATCTTCAGGACAGTTCATAACACCCGAGTCCGGAACCACACTGCAATCTATCATACCCAAACAGCTTATGTAGACAAACTCTGTTTTCACCCATTGCAACCCATCTTCAAAGCATACATGCCCTACATCATGGGTATCACGCCAATCTTCCTTTCTATACTTATCACACAAGCAATTCAAACAAACACAGAAGCATGGGACACTTCCACTTAAGAAAAAGACACTGTTCTTTAACCCTCTCCCATTTTCTAATGCCGCAGCGGGCTTTTCGGAAAAGGCCCCATTTATTTTATCGTGCCGCAGCATGCCGAGAATCGCTCGCGGCCAGTGGGTATTTTCCATCACGCTGTGAGCATGAACAAGTTCACACACACTATGAATGACTTTTCCCGCTATAGTAAGGATAGCCCAATGGCTTTTCAGTACTATTTCTGGCACCACACATCCTTCCATTCTCAAGAAATTGGTCAGCGTCTCTCATTTTCATTCACACATTTTCTCATAGTTAAGAATGGCGGCAAAGCACGAAGATGAAATGTGGGAAGATTTTCCAGAAGATGAAATTGACGAAATTATGCGTCAAGTTGAGGAGATTGAAAGACAACAGAATGGAGAATCTGATGTTGAAATTGAAACTGAAGAAGGAAGGGATGAAAAAGATGAGGATTATGCAGTAGAAAGTGACCCTGAAGACAACATTCCACTACTAAATTTGCAGACGACGTGGCGCGCGGCGCACACAGCGCTGGCAGTGAAAGATTTTCAGTTGCCTGCAGGCCCTGTACACACACTACCGCTCAGTGCCAAGCCCCTAGATTATTTTTTTCTGTTTGTTTCCCCAACTTTTTTTCGTAGTGCGGCAGATGAGACAAATAAGTATGCTAAACAAAAGATTGCTGCTAGAGGTGTGGCTTCTGATCCTTTGTGGACAGACACAACACCTGAGGAGATCAGGGCTTACCTGTCTATACTGATAATGATGGGAATCAATCGTCTGCCCAGAATACATATGTACTGGTCCACTGACCCCAAGTTTTCTCACTCATGGATCAGTACTGTCATGCCCAAAACAAGATTTTTGAAGCTGAATCAGTATTTTCATTTGAGAGACACAAGTGACACACCTGGACGTGACAGCCCCCAGTACGACCCTCTCTACAAGATCAGGCCCTTTCTCAATGACATCAAAGCCCAGTTCAAGGCACGACGCAATCCATCCCGTGAATAATGTACAGTGTTTGCGTATTTTTTATTTCTCTTTAGTGTGTAGAAAAATGTACAATCCCAGACAATGGACTTGGTGACAATCTTCATGTGATGTGTATTATTCAATTGGATTACCCTGACGTGGAATCCTATAGAGGGCCTGTGGGTAGGACACTATTTTTTTCAATTTTGACTCATACTAGTGCATGATGTGCATGTTAGAGCATATTATTTTACTAACAGCATGAAGTGAACATGTTGTCACCTTGATTTGGTGACAAAAAGGGGGACAGCAACACGACATATATAAGCAGGACTGTCAAATTTTGATGCAAAGTAAACTATGACAACTTATGAACACTTCTGTCAAATTTCAAGACTCTACTATCAGTAGTTTTTATATGGTGGTGTATATTACTAAGGAACTGTGTTTTACTAGAAAAAGATTGAAATTTTCCGAATACTAGGAGGAGTTTCTTGGTCAGAAAAGCGAATGGAAGAGGGTTAAAATGCAATATCTTTTCCCCATATACTCATGTGAAGAAAAAGGCAGCAGCAATAACTAAATACAGATCAGGGCTTCTTCCCCACAGGGCCAGTTTAATAATCTGAACACTTTTTAATTTGTTAACAAACCTCTTTAGGGTAAGTCTCCTACCAACTGCACAGCTCTAACACATGGTGAATGATCAGCAAAGTTGGGTAAAGGGGGGGGGGGGAGGGAGGGAGAGAGAGGGAAGAGAGAGAGAGAGAGAGAGAGAGAGAGAGAGAGAGAGAGAGAGAGAGAGAGAGAGAGAGAGAGAGAGAGAGAGAGAGGAGAGAAAGAGAGAGAGAGAGAGAGAGAGAGAGAGAGGGAGAGGGAGAGGGAGAGAGAGAGAGAGAGGGGAGAGGGAGAGGGAGAGGGAGAGAGAGAGAGAGAGAGAGAGAGAGAGAGACAGACAGACAGACAGACAGAGACAGAGATAGACTGGAACAATGACATACTTTGCAGCAGGTGCAGGAGGGGTGCCACTGGTCAGTGTGGAGTCCTGAGCCACTCGCTCTGTGATGTGATGCCCCAACACCTGACCGATGCTGGGTAAGCGGCACTGCCTCCCCTCCCCAAACCCCATCTTCTCCCCTCCCCCGGACTCCCCATGCAGGTGACCGTGAGGGGAGTGGGGAGGGGACATGGGGTGATAGAAGTCGGAGCTGCCACCTCCCCCGCGACTGTCCCCAGCCCCAGTCACCGAGGACAGGCGCCCAATGGTCTCCTCCGTGTCACAGATCAGCACATAGCTGGAGGGGTAGCGCATGCGGTAACCCGCTGCAACAGGCAAACAGCCATAGCTGAAACATCATCTCCGTGCTCATCTCACATACACACTGATCTAAGGGAAAGTTCAAAGTTTTCAAGACGAGAATCTTTTGACAATAATTAGCCCAGTCTTCCTAGCTAGGTCTGACACCAGTAGATCATGTGATTCAAAGACACTGAAACAAAAAGCAAACAAACAACAAAAACCCAACAAAAACTTAACCCCCCCAAAAAAAAACCCCCAAAACAAAACCACAATACCAAACTAGTACAAAACCAAACAGAAGTTAGTTTGGAGATTACATTGCACAGTACATGATACAATTACAGATTTTGAAAAAAAGGCCCATTTCATCTGCACTCACAGTGTCACTATCAGATTCTCATACAGGATTTCCATCAGAGATAGCATATCAGCACTGCACTCTTGTAAATGATACAAAACACTAACTTACACCACTGGGATACCTGTGTGTGTGTGGTGTGTGTGTGTGTGTGTGTGTGTGTGTGTGTGTGTGTGTGTGTGTGTGTGTGTGTGTGTGTGAGCATGTGCACGAGTGTGTGTGATAGGGCACAAGGCAGGGTTAAGGGGTATGAATGAAGGGGTGGGGTACTGGACACCTTACCTACGACAACTTCCACAAAGTTGGGCAAATGGCCGGGGTCCAGCTCCTTGCTGTCATCGTTGGCCTCCAGAGGGAAGTACTGGCTCCACTGCTGCAGCAGCAGGCGAATGTGAGGGTCCGTGTCGCGGTACGTCTGGCCAGTCAGCGTGGCGTTCATGCCAAAGGGCGCCAGCATCACTACCAGACATAACATCTACAGAGTCACGCATTATTTATTTATTTATTGTCTTGCCAGTACATCAGCAACAGGGTAAATGCATAATATAACATTATTCTGAGTACACCAGCAACAGGGTCAAGTCATCACAGAACACATTGCTATCTTCTGAGTACACCAGCAACAGGGTCAAGTCATCACATAACACATTATTACTATCTACTGAGTACACCAGCAACAGGGTCAAGTCATCACATTACAATCTTCTGAGTACACCAGCAACAGGGTCAAGTCATCACATTACAATCTTCTGAGTACACCAGCAACAGGGTCAAGTCATCACATAACACATTATTACTATCTACTGAGTACACCAGCAACAGGGTCAAGTCATCACATTACAATCTTCTGAGTACACCAGCAACAGGGTCAAGTCATCACGTTACACATTATTACCATCTTCTGAGTACACCAGCAACAGGGTCAAGTCATCACGTTACACATTATTACCATCTTCTGAGTACACCAGCAACAGGGTCAAGTCATCACGTTACACATTATTACCATCTTCTGAGTACACCAGCAACAGGGTCAAGTCATCACGTTACACATTATTACCATCTTCTGAGTACACCAGCAACAGGGTCAAGTCATCACATTACACATTATTACCATCTTCTGAGTACACCAGCAACAGGGTCAAGTCATCACGTTACACATTATTACCATCTTCTGAGTACACCAGCAACAGGGTCAAGTCATCACATTACACATTATTACCATCTTCTGAGTACACCAGCAACAGGGTCAAGTCATCACGTTACACATTATTACTATCTTCTGAGTATAACAGCAACAGGGTCAAGTCATCACATTACAATCTTCTGAGTACACCAGCAACAGGGTCAAGTCATCAAGTTACACATTATTACTATCTTATGAGTACACTAGCAACAGGGTCAAGTCATCACATAACATCTACACAGTCACACATTATTACTATGTTCTCAGTACATCAGCAACCAGGTGAAGTTATCACTTTACATCTACAGAGTCACACAATATATCTTCTGAGCCTCCAAAAGTCCTTTGGATGAGACTATAAACTGACACCCGTGTTGAACGCACACAGAACATCTTGTGCACATTAAAAGCCCTTCTGCCTGTTGGAAGAGTAGGCCATTCTGTGCTAGTTGGAACAGACCCTTGTCATTCCAGCAGAGAAAGAAAAGCAATAAAGTGAAGAAGGACAAACAAAAGAGACAGGACAGACACACACACAAGGGAACTGACCTTGGAAGTGGGCCTGTGAGTCCTGAAGTAGGTGAAGGTGAGTGGGAGAGAGGTGCCAGACAGGAGAGTGCTGCTTCACCTCGATGCTGGCACACACCTGAGACTCTCCATGGAGGAAGAAGTGGAAACAGAAGGACAGGTGACAACTGCACACAGAACACACACTCCACAATGCAAACAGGAGAGCTGACAACTGCACATGTATGTATACTATATATGTATGCACACACAAACATCATGCATTATGCTAACAAAGAAGTGACAAAGTTCTGCACACAAATACAACACGTGCCCATAAATGTGAAAACTGACAGATTACTTAAGACATGAACAAAACTTCCTTGCTATTTCCACTTTGTACAAGAAGTTACAAGAAAACAAAGGAGGACATTTTACACACAACAGACACGACACAAACCCTCATTGTAGCCAACCATTTCCACATTAATAGTGAAGACAAGTTCTGATTGCTTTTCTCAGATAGGAGTCATGAACTGTTACTCAAAACTGGAGTTGTGAAAAAAATCAGGAGAGTCAGTTTTTTAAAAAGGTTGCATTTTCTAAGTCCCCCCCCCCAAAAAAAAAAAAAAAAACCACAAAAATTAAAACAAACAACCCAATAACAACTTTATTTTGATAAAATAAACTTGATAATCTCTGGACCAAATTTAGTCAATTGCTGAATATATCAATAGCCCTTTCTCCTCATGTGCCCCATATACACAACATGAGTGTCATTATCTCTTACCTTCTGTCTCCTGTGGCATGGTCCTGTGGCATGACAAACCACTTGCCCAGGCGCACAAAGTTCTTGGCCAGCAGACATCTGCACAATCAATCCAGTCTCAACCAACTGTCACCACGCAAGAACTTATTTTTTAACAGCACTTTTAACAATAGACACAAAATATTGGTCTGATGGCTCTCTTGCATGCTGCTGCTGTAGATGAACAAACTTGGACAAAAATCACAAGGATTTGATGTCTCCCAATAAACAGATTTAATTATTTACTAGAACAATGTTAACCATTAGCCTGAAAGCTGAGCACATACTGCTGATGTTTCTCTACAAGAACAGATGTTACTGAACATACTTCACAAAACTTTGCCAAAAACAATTAGCTTTAACCTGTTATCTGTCTTACTAACAAGTCCTATAAATCAAAAATGGAGGCGGATCTTGTAAGCTGACACAGTCACTGTCTACTGTGAAGACAGTGGAACAGACGAGACACTGTGCTGTGGTAACTCTACCACCTCACAGGGAAGCTAAACCGAAGTTCTGATGTTATGCATGTCTAATCTGATGATGCAATTACTAAGTACTACCAGTATGTTTTGATCATTATAGGGAAACAGTGTAAGCATAATTTTGTGACCCGAAGCCTGTAAAAAAAAAAAAAGCACTGATCATTTCTTACCTGGCATACTCTACTAGGGATAGCAGCATAACCTAACTCTCCCTCAAAATATAATCAACCAAACAACAATGATAACCATCCTCCCACCCCCCCCTCCCTGAAAAAAAACCCAACCAATAACAAACCCACCCCCACAAACCCTAGCTGCTGGGGTAAAACTTCTTTCTATATCATGTGAAAGCATCGCAATGATGAATCAATTCACTTCTATGCTAAAATTTGCCCACTAGCCTTATTTGATTCCATCAATCTTCAGCCGATTACAGTACCAATAATAACTAATTTGCTATTGAAATTCTACTTATGCATGCTGTCTGTCAGTCTGTCTGTCTAGCTCACTTGATCCAATCAATAGATGTTAACGGATAATACTGACCTGTTATTCTAATTTCATGTATGCATTGTAAAGTTCTCTTATGTACTTGATTCCTCTACATAGATTATAGATGGTATAATACTAACTTGCAATTTCAATTCATTCGATAATATACTAATTTGCTCTAAATGTTAATTCCATAATGTATGCTTTTTTCTAACTCACCTTTCAATCAAGTTGTGGAGAGCTTTGAACAACAGTGTTCGACACTCATAGGTCAGACCGCTGTCCTTGTCTCGATCCCATGTTCCATGCTCCACTTCTGAAACCACATAACTCCATTCTTCATTCAGCTGTCTAAAGGTAAAGGTAGCTGTTTACACTGTGGAAATGCATAATAAAAAAAAACCTATTACTGTAATAGGCCAACAGCTGAAGTGCTCATTCTTGCACATGTAACAGAAACATAGACTCAGAAACCTGACAGACACAAAACACACAAACGACACTCCTGAACACGTAGAGCTATGAATTTTGCTACAAAGACTAACACATGTTAAGTTTAATTAGCGTAGTGCATACCACAAGCAAAAGAAATTTTCTTATGCATGAAAAAGATATAGTCACTTGAATGCAACAGTTGACTTCAGCTGTGGTTGAGGTGTCTACATCAAACTAGTTTGTGACAATGTTGATCACTCTGAAATTTATGTTACCAGGGGAAAGAACCTAAAAGATAGCTGATACTTATTAAAAAAAAAAAAAGAGAAAAGAAAACGCTTGGAACAAAAAACTCAACTCGAATGGACATTCAATGATTAAGTCTAAATGACTGTACTGGATTCACAAATGACCAAGTTTTGTAGAACTTTCTTTAAAAAAAAAAAAAAAAAAAAAAGTTTGAGCCTGTTACCTCATGCCCCCCTTCCCCCCATTTTTTTAAAATAAAAAAATCAAAGAAGAAGAAAGAGAAGGAATTGGATTGGCCATGTCCTAAGAAAAGATCAGATGAATGACTGCTGTGGCCCTCGGATGGACACCAGAGGGAAGAAAGAAGAGAGGCCGCCCAAAGACAACCTGGCGAAGAATGGTGGAGGTGGAGCGGAATGCTGCTGGATGGAGCTCTTGGAGCGCAGCACGCAGCGCAGCTACAGGTCGCAACCAGTGGAGAAATGATGTCCAAGCCTTATGTGCCTTCTGGCACGGAGAGAATTAAGGTAAGGTTAAGGTAAAAAAAAATCAAATGAACACCCAGAATCAAAATGATTTTTTCATGAATGATGAAAAAGTCTTCTGTTAACAATTAGAACATTTATCATAAATCAGCCTTTCGAGCTAACTTGAGAGAGGTCATGAAAATAATGAATAATGCATTTCATTATGTGTCAGTGTGTATTTTGAGGGTTTGATTTGTTAAAATTACTAATGATAACTTATTATCTCATGATCTATCTAAGTATAACAGAGTAAATCATCTATGATCTAACTTTACCGAGCTTCTTTATAACAATTTTCCCAGGCCTGTTCAAATCACAGCCAGCCTTAGCCTTGCCTCTTGTTTAATAAAGTGAGAGCTGTTTCACAGTAGGTGGGCTTGTCAGACATGTAATGTTCTATGCACTCCAAATGTGTCAGCTGCAAAAAATACTCCCAAACAAAATAACAACTCCTAAGAGAAGTAGCCAACTATACCAAATTTACTAAGTAATGAGTTCTAAAACATAAAAAAAACCCACAACATATGCCTCTTTCACAAGTTTCAGGTTTTACACTCATTTTCAATCTGACCTCAAACTGGCTCAAAAGACTGATATTAAAAGCCAGACAAACAAGAACAGAAGAGGTAATTAAGTCCTGCTAGAAGCCCTGGGTTCATTTTTGTTGGTCTGTTGGTTTTCGTTGTTGTTTAAAAAAAAAAACACCACCAAAATAAATACCATGCAAGTTGAAGTTTTATTGAACGATTTGCTTGAAGTGATAGCTCTATAACAGATAATTTACAATAATTAATGCAAACTGTCAACTGTAGAGAGCTCATCCCTTCCAGTTCCACAAGGAAAGGGAATAAATAATAGTAATTGCTATCAATGGCTGTAGAAGCAGCACTAACAATTTCCTGGTAAAGAGGATTCCTGCAGAAACCTGCAGATCAATACACGGCTGCTCACAGCACACACCCAACGGCCATCCACTCCAAAGGGATTGCCTTTCCCCTGGGCATCCCAACTGATTACATTTTCTAATAAGGCAAATGAGAAAGTCAGCCCCCCCACCCCTCTCCCATTTTCTCTCTGATGTCTGACTCCTGTCAATCCAAGACATGCATGCATCCCTCCTTTCCCATTTCTTTGCTGCAGACATCTGAACTGCCAGACGTGAGCTGATGACACAACTCTTAGTTAGAACTACAGCTTTCCTTACCCCCTCCATTTTTTTCCAGCTGGTATGTATTGGTGGTGTAGGCTGGCTGGCATGCAGGCAGTGTGTGTGTTGTGTGTGTGTGTGTGTGTGTGTGTGTGTGTGTGTGGTGTGTGTGTGTGTGTGTGTGTGTGTGTGTGTGTGTGTGTGTGTGTGTGTGTGTGCAGGGTGGGAAAGTAAGGAGAGCGCTTTCATTCTAAGCATGCCAACAGTGGGCTAAACTAAAGGAGCTCCATTCGCAATGTGGGAAAGGGGGTGGGGGCAGAGGGGTACACATGCTTGCTGGTCTGCTCCACCCCACAGCTGCCTGATTCTCTCTGTTCTGGATCCACAGACTATCTAATCCCTGACAACATTTACCGTCTGTCTGGCTCTTAAGACATCATCTGACTGCAGTGGTATGACAAAGTACAGTCAATTATCAGCACAATAACAACTCTGCCAACCACCAGAGCAGAACATGTGCTCTTACTGAGTCAGAGTGCTTGCAAGTAAAACTCATCTGATAGTGATACCAAATGTAAAAAATAATAAAAACAAACACATTAGATGTCAAATTGAATGGTCCACAACTGTGACCAAAGACAATACATCAGACCATCTAAAACAGTAAAAGAAAACAAGAACCTAACAAGTGGGGAAAAAAAGGTCAAATGACAATGGGGCAGCAAGTTTTAGTAATTTTTTAACAGAATGTCCACTGACCAAACAAAACAAAGTGCCTGACCTTTTCCAGATGTTCAGCTGAACAATGGCCATGATAAAAACAACAACACTAAGCTTTGATGCTATATTAGCTACAAAGAGGTAGACCTATACATGTATGTCAACTAACCTGCACCCCTGCAGATCACTATCAAGGATCATAATTATCATCTTTAACACTTCATCCTCCTCCTCTTTAAATTAAATCACTCTGTCTTACCTCTGCATTCATCACTGCAAGAATCATAATAATTACCACAAGAGTTCTCAATTTTCATTTGAGACCCTGTGGAAGTGGCACTTGCCAGTTGAGTTGTAAACATAAAGGAACAATGTTGTTTTGAAGTTCACATTCAACAGCTTCTTCTTCACTGCTGTCAAGTGCACATTCTAGATCAATTTTTTGCTGTTTAGTGTTCATTTTCTACAGAATCTCTTCTCTTCAGACTTTTGTTTTACCTCTCATTTACTTTTAACAAGACTTGTGGACAAAGGAAAACAGTCCTCAGTGTTGATTTACAAAGGAAATAATTTTTAAAACTATCTTGTCATTGGCACTGTGTCAATAGTCATTCACATGGTAAGGCAGACATTTGGAACCAATCAGAAATTTTATGTTCTTGGTCATAGGTGGAGCAGATTTTTTTTTATTTTTTATTTTTAGCTGATGATTTCGATTTTTTGTAGTTGTTTTGTTTTAGGGTTTTTATTGTTGTTATTCTAAATGCTAATTTTTGCCATAAGTTGCAATTTTCCCTCACAAAGATTATAAGAGGCATACAATGTAGGACCATAGCTAAAAGAAACTTCATATGACAGACTGATACAATTTAATTGCACTTTAACCTTCCCCATACGCTCTGGGTGTGTGTACACCCAGACTCCTATATTTTGCTCTGTAACTCAAAAACTATCAACCCTACAGCCTTGAAATTTAATGACTTTGTCAATAAACATCTTCTCTACACTTCCACAAAAAATGGTTTGTTTGTGTTAATTAAAAATGGACTTAATTAGCATTTAAACTCCCAGTACGACCTGGGTATGCACACACCCATACACTGAAAGAAGGGTTACTCATTACAACATCAGAATGACATCACTTACCTTGTGGCCTCCCTACATCGTGGTTGCTAGGACACCTATCCTTGTACTGAGAATTTTTGATCGCTGCTAAGCTGTGGTGGTAGGCCCTACATGATAGTACTTTTGAGAGTTTGAGGCAAATTTTGTGTGTGTGTGTGCTCGCGCGTGCATGCGTGTTCGTGCAAATTGTGTGTGTGTGTGCGCGCGTGCGCATGCGTGTGCGTGCGTGGATGCGCGAACGTGGGCACATGTATGTCTGACTGCATGCGTGCCTGTGTGCATGCATGCATGCATGCGTGCATACATGTGTCCAAGTCAAAGTCGGTCAAAGTCTATTTTTTATTTCTGGATGATTCATTGAATAAGCTTTGATTTTCTTTTTTGAAGTGGATGGCATGTGTGTGTGCATGTGCGTGTGTGTGTGCACATATCTTTGAATGTGTGTATGTATGCGTGTGCATCTGTGCACATAATTACGATATTTTATTTTTATTTCTTTCTTTTTTATAATGAGGATAATGGAATAAGCACTTTTGGGTTTTTTATGTCCAGTCCCCGTGCGTACGCAGTTTTGTAAATCTTGTCATCTGTTCCCACAGCACATGATTGCCTACTCTTATGAAAAGCGGAACAGGATCGTACATGTGTGCAAGATGTTCTGATGCAATTATTATTATTATTATCATTATTATTATTATTATTATTATTGACTATCAACTCAGTGGTAAACCAACGGCCATAAGACTGCAAATCTATGCAGGTGCACAGTAAAGTAACAAGCCCTTTTTTTTCTTTACGGATAGCTCCAGTGCATACGGGCATATTTTGAGTGCATACCTTTTATGCACCTCAAGTACTAGATCTTTTGTAGGAAGAGCACTCTCCCATCTTACACATAAAGGCAGACTCCCCTGTATGCAGATTAGGTTACTCAACATCCAGGATGTACAGTGGGCTCTTCAAGTCATAGGGTTGCTATGCAACCAGGATATAGGGAAAGAGCTTAGTGATTCATGCAAGGCAAGGCAGAGGTTTAGTTCCTTTTCAGACAGCCTGGGTGTGTGTACACCCAGGAGATATGGGAGCGGGTTATGCCTTCACTAACGGTATGGGTGTGTGTACACCCAGGAGATATGGGAGCGGGTTATGCCTTCACTAACGGTATGGGTGTCTGCACACCCAGGAGATATGGGAGCGGGTTATGCCTTCAATAAAAGTATGGGTTGCTGTACACCCAGGAGGTACAGCGCGTCGAGGCCGAGGCGACGTACGGGGAAGGTTAAACTTGCAACACTGCGATTAGTATTACTAGTAGTATTACTAGTATTACTCAATTTACTGTATTAGTATTCTTTTTCTTTTTCTTTTTGGTATTCATATCAGCAAAAATCAATGTGATTAAAAATAAAAGTAAAAATTCTGAGCCAGGAACATGAGACTGTTTGTATTAAACTCAATTTCTTCTTATTTTGGTCTTTACTCTTTGACTTAGTTAAAAAAGTTAATTCCCTTATTGAAGATATGATCAAAGTTTGATGGGTTCTTGGTAAAAAAAAAAAAAAAAAGAGTTTGATTGATGCTAAGATTCTATGCTCAACCTTGAGTTGATGAGAATAAGGTAACACTGAAAATAGATAAGATTTTTAAGAAAGCAGTGAAATTTGTGAAGAAAACATTGAAAATGCACCAAATAACACTGACTGAGCCACTAATTGTCAATAATTATTTTAAAAATATATAATGGTGGAAGAAGTCTGTCAAAAAACACAAATTCCCCCTTTTCAGCCCAAAGCCAGCAATGTAATAACTATTTCTTGCAACATATCTCGAAATAACTATTATTTTTTAATAAGGCATTATGATGATATTGAATACTGTATTAATGCACACTAGATATTACCAGATAATCACCATAGAACAAGTGTGCAATTCACCACCTTGCAATACAATGAGCTGTCTATAATACTAGTTAATAAAACCGTCTATCTGCTGACACTGGTAAGAACATCACACTGACAGTATCACAAGTATGGCCATAATTACAAGATCCCATGGACTTATGAAACCACCTGCAGATATCAGACTTTGGTCCATAACCTTTATAAATACAATTAAATGAAAAAACAAATCTAGTGAAGATCTTTTATGGCTGGTGCCCCAAAGAATCTCCATGAAAAAATATAAACACAACGGAAATGCTTAAAAATAAAATGTGGCCTGTAAATTTTTTTGCTCACTTCTGTTCTAAGAAATCAGACAAACGGACAAGTTTGCTAAGGTTTGACAAAGGTCAAAAATTCAAATTTGTATAATTTTTCAAATATCATAAACTACTTAAAGAAATAAAGTAAAAAGTCTGAGAAGTACAAGGAATATGGTTAAGATCTTTTCTGGCTAGTGCCCTCCAATGACTCTCCAAGAAAAACAGTAAATGCAGAGGAAATGCTTAGCACAACCCCCTACAGTTCAATACGGTCTGCCTACAAAGTACTATGAAATTAGACAAACACAAACAAGCTTGCTAAAGATGGACAGAGGTCAAAAACTAAAATTTGGAATTTTATCTTTTGAAAAGTTTCTTGAACCATATTGGGGGTGTTTTTATTCAGACACTGCGACAGCATTGAAATAAAACAACTCTGATGAAAAAAAATCTGTCTGTTGTGTTGTGGATCATCCCTAATACAGCAATAGTGACCATGACATGGCAAAGAGCAAAGAACAACTCAAATTTTGTCCATTATCTTAGCCACACTACTTGTACTTCTAGTACTTTGACAGATAAACCTGTAAAACCAAAACAAAAAAACAAAAAAACCCCACAAACTTGTACACATTTTTTGGTCTGCTTTTAAAAACATGAAAAAAAAAAACCTAGTAAAAGTGAGACTAGACTAGAGGAGCGCAAGAATATTGCATAAGAAAGCCCGAAAGAATCACACATTTGTAGCCCCCTCCAAAAAAACCAACCAACCAAACAAAACAACCCAACAAGAAAACAAACCCTGTCTTGCACTCCCTCCATTGGTCAGCTAATCAGCTAAGATCATTAGTTATTACTTTCTACTCTGGCTAGGGATTTATCTGTACCAGACTACACAATTATCTCCCAGGAACAGAATATGGAGAAAATTTATCCGAGCCTCAGTTACTTTCACCCTCTCAATCTGCTCTATTCTCACTTACTTATTTTAGTTTGATGGTTTGAGCAAATGTATAAAATATGCAGGCAGTTTGTTGTTCACAGCTGACTTGCATTATGAATTAAGTGCGTTTTGGGTGTGCTTGTTATTGTTGAGCATGTGACTGACATGCTTGTTGCAGTAAGAGTACATGATGAGTACATCAGACTTTCAGTTGTCACTGCTGAAGAAGCAACAGAATTTTTCATGAATTACGACAGTGCCAATGAAGGCAGCGTTTCTTATTCTTGTGATAGTGAGAACTTTAGAGTCTGATGATACTAATGCTCCAAAAGGTGGGGGTTGGGTTTTCCATCGTCTTATCACTTGAAATTAATCTCTTGATAGCCAAATGCACCTTTTATGCCAGGGATAATATCTATACCATTTATACATGTTCATGTCCCTGTAACTCTAAACTACCAAAAGAGTAATCCTGATATTCTGCCAAATGATAGATTGCCTGAAGATTTGACAACCAGGTCGAAACTGATGAAATTTTGTTTACAAGCCCATGTTTAAAGTTATGCCATATATTGAAAGGGCATCACTTGTAAAGCATAAAAATCAAAGAATTACTCAGTTTTATGGTCTGTTGTCATGGAAACAATCCAATATGGCCGCCGAAAACTAAATGTTTCAAATTCCTAAACCTTTTTATCTATAACAAGTTGAAGTAAGCTGTTTCTACAGACATTTTTTACAACCTCAATTTAAAATGACACAGGGAGATCTTCATAAATGTATCCAGCAATTTTTTATTGTAAAAAAACATGATTTGGGGCACTTCCGGACCTGTGTCTATCCTTAAGAGTCAGCCATTTTGAATGAGAATAAAGCAGTCATGCAAAATAACACAAAATTTGAGCAAAAAACAATTGTTTTTTCTATGTTTTTGTATGATCTGGATGTTGCCAAGCAAAAGGAGAGTGATCTCCTCTAATTTTGGAGTTCTTTCCCTTTCACTGTAGTCAAGGGAACTCGCTTAATTTATGTCAAATCATCACCCCCAGTCATTTTCTGAGTTGTTGGCGTATACAGTGCACATTTCGTCCTAAAAAATTTCCAGGCAGGGGCAGTCAAGAGGTTAAAGCAATTTTATAATTTGACACCATGATTTTAACATTTTTAATGCAGTATACACCTTAATATAAAGTTAATGCACACATGTGTGTACATTAGGTAGACTTTATTAAGCCACACAAAGCCAGAAATTGTTAAGAAATTGACTTTAAACAAAAACAAAAAGGGAAAACATGATGATTTTACTATGCTGAGCCAGTGCACACTATAGTCAGCTGCTTTAGGGCTGATCCACACAGACTGCGGTACAACTGCACTCACGGGGTACACTCAGTGTCAGGAGAGACTCAAAAAGGCTATCAGAAAAGGAATCCAATGCTATTTCAAATAAAACGTTTTATTTCAAGGTGGTATAATTAAAAAGCACACTTTAGAGTTAAGTGTGTGTGTGTGTGTGTGTGTGTGTGTGTGTGTGTGTGTGGTTGTGCGAGCCCGCCCACACGCATGCAATGACACCAAGTTGAGAGTTTTTTAGTAAGAAAAAGGCCCTTTTACAACTACAGTAATTGGTCTATGAATTGTAATTTTGCCATAATTAAATTTTAGCATTTAGATGAATCTTGATGACATCTAGCATTGTAAACCATAATGAGGTCACCAACCTTTTTGCTTTTATAGTTTTCAGCTTTCCACAAGTGTATGTATATGACCTATTTTTTGGGGGGGGTGAAATACTGCTGGCCATACATATTTCAGATTTACACTAAAAACTATAGTACACTATAGTAAACATATAGTAAACTATAGGTCTAGAAGTAGAAGATTGCTGATTTGCGCAGCACGCCCCTTAGCACATTTTTGTCCTTGGCAAGCTGTCAGTAGCCTGTAGGAAACAATGCTTACTATACTTTATTAAAAATTAGAGAAGAAAACTTTAAAAGCACGAGTACAATAAAAGGCTGGTTTAGTTTCTTTCATTTCTTGATAAGGTAGATCTATTACATTTTACTATATTTATCAGAAAATGAGAAACCAGCACCCAAGCTCCTTACATGTATTAAAATTTGAAGTCACTCTCTCACACACACACACACACACACAGAGTACACACACACACACAGAGTACACACACAGAGTAACACACACACACACACACAGTATGTAAATAGCTAAAAACACACACACACACAGTGGGGGGTGGGGTGGGTTAGCCTAGCCTGGTGGTCAAGAGTGATGTACTCATGATCTGTTGTTGTGTTGATCTAGGTTTGGATCTTGTTCAAGAGGATTTTTCCTCTGGGGCGACTCTACTCCCCCAAAGTCCTTTGGATGAGATTATAAACGAGATCCTGTGTGTGAATGCATGTAGAACATCTTGCACACATGTTAAAACCAGTTAAGCTTTTCAGAAAAGTATGCTATTGTGTGCCAGTGGGAACTGATGACAAAATTGACAAAACTGCATGCACACGGGAAGTGGATGTAAAAAATCACATGAGTGCTTATTCCATTATCCTTGAAATAAAAGAATATAAAAACATGTACACACACACACACACACACACACACAAGTTACACTTAGTCACACACACAGTTACACACACACACAGTTACACACACACACACACATACTTTTTTGGCATGATGTGATCTAACAGAATAATAACGGGTAGTGGTACATGTATAGATCTACTCACCTCTCAAACAAGGGTCTGATGAAAGCAAATCATTTAGGAAGACTGGCTGGTCGCCGTACCAAAACACCCATAATTCTTTGTTGTAAGACAACAGGTCGCTGGGATTTAGCCGCTGTTCTGACTGTCTCATAACACGGCGCCAGACACATAGGATATCGTTTTGAAGGCATTTTGTGTAGGCCACAAGCACGGGGTCATCCAACTGGTCAACCCCCACGTTCTCAGCAATCAGTCGACGCCATTTTATTCCACAAATGTCCGTCTAAACAAAAACAAAATGCAATCAAGAGATACACGATACTAAATACAACAAAACACTCATCTCTTTTCACACCAGACCACACAAATCGCTTCATATTCCTCGCTTAATGATTCAATGCAGATCAATAACCCTCATTCGAGTCATTTCCGAACAGCGATAAAAGCGAATCGAGCACCAGGTGACACTGACAGTAGTTCATGAATACGCATAAAATCTCACGTGTGTGCTAAACATCAACGTAAACAAAACATCACCGAAGAACATAAGCATTGCGATGAATGATATGACGAACATCTTGGAGGAAGCAGTCAAGAAATCAGCATACCACAGCATTACATCCCTGACAATAGCTTTACAGATAAGAGGTCTATTTAAAATCATAACTTACCAAAACGAAGAGATTGGTGTAGCAATCCTCCAAAGTACACCCGTTTCCGGTTGGATTTGGGTGACTCATGGTCACTCCATGTCTTGTTCACACCACTGTATATCCAACTTTGATTCTATGGCAAACAGCTGACCATAGATTCAGAAATTTTTGATCATTATAGCTGCTCAGCATAATATGGCGACACACGATAATATGGCCGCCACTCAGCTCTGCACAACAAGGCGGTAAGGATTACTCTCAATGATTGGCCAGCTTCAGTCACATGGTCCTTGACCCACATTTGCACAATATGGCAGCTTGCTGCTCATGGGTTGCAGACGACTTCTAAGTAATTCATCATGATTAACAAGTAAAACGGTGCCTCGATCAGTGTGAAATATATCACGTGGAATGGCGAATATCATATTTACTGTGATCTACATCATCACTGGACTCTGGATTCTATGCTGGTAAGTCGTGTGACGAATAATAACAAAAAATTCAAGTCAGAGGGTGTGTTTTGAAAGTGAAACAAACGTCGTGACATTGTTTATTTTATCTCATCAATTGATGCAGAACATTTTGTGCTGGGGGCGTATTTGTGCATTGTTGGTACTGAGCTACACACAATAATAATTGAATTGGGGTGGATGATACAGTTAGGAAACCACGAAAGACAGTCTTGTTTCTAGTGAAGTCAAAGACACTGTAATTATCCCACAAAGAACAAAAATTTACAATACTGACAGGCATATCAATTGATCCAAATCATAATCTCGAAAGACACAAGAAAGTTCCTATCCTAATCTTTGCATGATACTCAAAGCCAGGGCTGTGTGTATTCAGAACACATCATCAAATTAAATAATGTTCACACTTTGCTTGTTAAATGGTAAATCTGAGGCAATCTTTGGAAGAAGGATAGTCATTCTTTTATTATTTGATAAAATTGGAATGGATGAGAGAGAAAAATGTGCATGTTCAGAGATCATCCTCTAAACAAATTTAATCAAGTGGAAAATAGTACTTAATACTTATATAATGATAGCCACATTCTTATAAATTATAATTATTGTAAGTGTTGCCAGTACCAGCAGTGGTAAACTGTGGAGTTATAGCTGAGGAACAAGGAGAAAAAGAAGTATGAACTTGAAAATACATGAAATGTCATTTAAATGCTAATTAATAACACTAAAAAAAATGTTGGGACACGCACTGTGGCCATGGCATAACTTTTACAACTCCAGGCCTCTCGTCTGTTAGTGTTACAGATAAATTGTGTGTACAGTGTGTGTGTGTGTGTGTGTTGTGTGTGTGTGTGTGTGTGTGTGTGTGTGTGTGTGTGTGTGTGTGTGTGTGTGTGGTGTGTGTTGTGTGTGTGTGGTGCGTGCGTGTATGTGTGTGTGTGTGTGTGTGTGTGTAGTGTGTGTGTAGTGTGTGTGTAGTGTGTGTGTGTGTGTGTGTATGTGTGTGTGTGTGTGTTGATTTAAATTATTCAAGTTATTCCTAGAATAAAGGAATAAGCACTCAGGTGCTTTTGAATACATTTTGTATACTATACATACATGTATAGTAATTTTAGTATTCCCTGTGTCTATAATACTACTAGTATAAAATTTTTGTCATCCGTTCCCTCTAGCACACAGTAGCCTACTCTTCTGTTTGAAATGTGCACAAGGTGTTCTGTGTGCAATCACACATGGGATCTTGGTTTATCGGCCCATCCGAAGGACTGGGGGGAGTGGAGTTGGCACTGATGTTAACTCTAAGGGAAAAAATATAAATATAATGTATCCCTTGATTGGGCTTGAATAAAATAGGTACATATGTCATTGTGTGTGTGATAGTGTGTGTGTGTGTGTGTGTGTGTGTGTGTGTGTGTGTGTGTGTGTGTGTGTGTGTGTGTGTGTGTGTGTGTGATATTGTATGTGTGTGACTGTGTGTGTGTGTTGAGTGTGGTGTGTGTGTGTGTTGTGTGTGTGTTGTGTGTGTGTGTGTGTGTATACATGTGTGTGTGTGTGTAATGTGATATTCCATCATTTTCAATTTAGATAATATTGATTTGAGTAATTTTTTTAGCTGTTTTGGAAATCTGTTCATGAGAACTTTTGGTTGGTTGGTTGGTTGGTTTATGAAAAAAAAAAGTAAAAAGTTCTGTATTGTCAGTTGGCCAATCTCGAAGTTCGAAGAAGGTTTACCTAGCCTTAATAAACTAAAGTAGATATAGAGGTTATGGACCAAATTATTTTCTCAGGGCAACTCCTGGTAATGGTAGTGGAGGAAGGTAGGGAACACTAGTACAATGGGAAGGATGTAATTTAATATCCTATTTAATTAAATAATCTTAATGGGACAGTGCAGTGGATTTGATAGAGGGAGGGAGGAAACAGTGCCATGCCCATGGATGATGGATGTGACTGAGGGAGAGAGGGAGGAGACAATACACTATACAGCCTATACAGTGAATGTATTGTACAAGAGTAAAATTAGTATTGTCATGGCAGATTTCTCTACCTGAAATTCAGGCTGCTTTTCCCCAGAGACAGCGCAGATCTATCTATCTATCTCCACAAGAGCAGTGCCACCCATGATTTGTTTTCTCTCTTTTCCTGTCTGCGTGTGAACTTGTTTCCTTATCAGCTTGAGGGAGGAGTGATCCATTCTTGAGGCTGTGATTGTGAATTCCATGAATTGGAAATCCCAGACAGTGGTGTCACTGACTGTTGTGTGTCACTGTCAGAGTCACTGTGTCAGGGGCATGACTGGTGTCACTGTGACTGTTGTGTGCCACTGTCAGTGTTACTGTGTCAGGGGCATGGCTGGTGTCACTGACTGTTGTGTATTGATCACTGTCAGTGTTACTGTGTCAGGGGCATAGCGGTGTCACTGTGACTGTTGTGTGTCTCACTGTCAGTGTCACTGTGTCAGGGGCATAGCTGGTGTCACTGTGACTGTTGTGTGTCACTGTCAGTGTCACTGTGTCAGGGGCATGGCTGGTGTCACTGTGACTGTTGTGTGCCACTGCCAGTGTCACTGTATCAGGGGCATGGCTGGTGTCACTGAGTCAGTGAGTGTGACTGTTGTGTGTCACTGTCAGTGTCACTGTGTCAGGGGCATGGCTGGTGTCACTGCGACTGTTATGTGTCAGTGTCACTGTGTCAGGGGCATGGCTGGTGTCACTGTGACTGTTGTGTGTTACTGTCAGTGACACTGTGTCAGTGCCATGGCTGGTGTCACTGTGACTGTTGTGTGCCCCTGTCAGTGTCACTATGTCAGCGGCATGGCTGGTGTTACTGTGACTTGTGTGTTACTGTCACTGTGTCAGTGTCACTGTGTCAGGGGCATGGTGTCACTGTGACTGTTTTGTGTCACTGTCAGTGTCACTGTGTCAGGGGCATGGCTGGTGTCACTCAGCAGAGTGGGTCTGGAAGGAAATGTGCTGGTGCAGCATGGTAGAGGAAGTTGTGCACAGAGCTCTGTCTATAGATATCTGTAGCCAGGAAAGTGGACAGCTGGGTCACACAGGGAAGTGAATGCACACATGTGTTTGTAATGATATATACATGTATCATGATACATGTGTCAGTAGGCATTCAGGAACCCCCAGCTGACACAAAAGCACTGTGCACTGCCAAACCTTTAAAGAAGAAAAAGGCAAGGGTTGGGGTGGGGGGTGGGGGGGGGGGGGACTGATTGTGATTGTTGGTGTGTGGCTTTGTAGAAAGCTCATACATACAGAGAGGTGTGTGTAATACTATAATAGATTCTTCTACTGTGTGTGTGGTGTGTGTGTGTGTGTGTGTGTGTGTGTGTGGTGTGTGTGTGTGTGTGTGTGTTTTGTGTGTTTGTGTGTGTGTGTGAGTGTGTTGTGTGTGTGTTGTGTGTGTGTGTGTGTATGTGTGTGTGTGTGTGTGTGTGTATGTGTGTGTGTGTGTGGTGCATGCGCAGTGTGTGTGTGTGAATGTGCACATGTGTGTGTGTGTTCATGCATCAGCATGCATGCTTGTGAATTTTCACTTGGTTATTCACCTTGCCCAGGATTTTTTTTCCTTTTCTTTGTGGCTGGTGAATGGGAGGTGTTTTGTTCTTTTGTTTCTTGAAAGGGATGGGGGGGGGGGGGGGGTCCATTGTCAGTCACTGGTGTGAAAAGAATGCACCTCAGTTCTCCTAAGTTAAAAGAAGGAAAATGTGCATCCAGCATTTGTATAGATCTAGCATGAGTGCAGCAAAAGTGAAACCTCCTGCTTAAGTTACTGAACTCTGCACACTGTAGGGAATATCATCACATCAACATGTCACCATGGAATATTTGTATTGTTCAGCATTTATTTTGTGTGTCAAAGCTGCTGTAAGAGCTGACAGGGCAACTATTAGTGTTTAGAGATCATCCAGAGAATGGCTTGTGTTATAAATTTGTAGTAAATTCTGCAAAATATTGTACCTGTTGTATTGAACAGTGTATTATACTGTAAGTGTAAACTAAAGCAGTGGTCAGTCAGACTGCTGCAGTACAGGTCTCTCAGTCTGAGAGCAGGCATGAAATAAATACTGCGCACACAGATGAATAATGTATCCATGGATGTCACAGCTTGATAGCCTGGAGCTGATCAGTAGCCCTGGGTAGGTGATCATGAATACTGTATTGCAGAAGAGTGCACTGCAGACTGTAGTGTATAGTCTCATAGATCTGTTTAATAGTCTATGAACTGAAGTTTATTAAAAAAAAAAGAAAAAAAAGAAGAAACTTCTGTTCATAGACTATACAGATTGATTTTTTGATTTATTCTTTTATATTCTTCTATATCGAGGATATGGAATAAGCACTCTTGTGCTTTTTTTCATCCAGTCCCTGTATGTATGCATTTTTGTAAATGTCATGTGTTCCCACCGGCACATGATGGCCTACTCTTACGAAAAGCGGAAAGGATTTAAAGTGTGCGCAAGGTGTTCTGCGTGCGTTCGCACACTGGGCCTCGGTTTAAAGTCTCATCCGTAAAGTCTTTTGGGGAGAGTGGAGTCAGCACTGATATTAACTCATCAACAGATGATCTGTCGGCAATACATTAACATCTATATAGATCAATCAGCAATTTAACATAAATGTTAGATGTATTGCTGATTGATAACATTAACATGCTCTGCTGCAGTAGAGCTCTGTACTTAAACTAGTAAAAGTGAAGGGGTCATTTTGTTGGCAGCTTGGGAAAATGAGAAGATTGAAAATTAACCCTGTTGTGTGACCTTCCACTCTCCTCTGGTTGAATATTGAACACTATTGCATGAGAAACCAAAAAGAGATAATGTGAATAATGTATTTGTTTGAAATATTAGAAAAAAATGTAAGCAAAACAAAGTTGGGAAAACTTGTACAGAGAGAATGCAAGAGGAATGTAGGGAGCTGATTGGAACTCAGGGGAAGGAAGTATGACTGTGGGGAAGTGAAATGGAATTGGTGATTGAATGAGTCAGTACACCAGACACTAGAGCAACCCAAAACACAGACGAATGTATCAAGCAATGGACACTAAAGATATATATATAATTTATTGTCCATTATTTAGAGAATACAATGACACATGTATACAATCTTGATGGATATAACTGGAAGGACTGAAAGAAAAACTACTAACATCACTAGGAAAACAATGGAAATGTTTCATTATTTCATTATTATATTTTTTATTTTGGTGTATTTGAAATTTTCAATCATTACTATTCATAAAAAAGAAGCTAAAAAACCAAACCCAAAAAAAAAAACCAAGTCTATTGCATGTCTTCCATTCTCTTCTGATTGAATATTAACTCTATTGCATGTCTTCCACTCTCTTGAGGTGGTCAGCAGCCATGTAGATCACTCTTTGTGACCAGCACAAACTACACTGCTTAGCCCACCAAAAGGGAAACGTTCACCAGGCAGTAGAACCTGCTTGTTCAAGTTTAAGTTTTAGACGCACCCAAACAGCAATTTGTTCACACCTAAAATGATGTGATGGAAACTCTGCAAAACTGTGTGTAGGTCTAGAAAGTCAGACACGTTTCTCTTAAAATGTATTACTTTTCAACTTTGATTTCTAGTCAGTGGTCTGATTAGTTATATATATATATTTTTTAATTTAACATTTTGAGGGCACGAGAGTTATTTTTATCTTAAGCTTGAACAAATATGAAATGTAGAGCTCTGTCTTGTGTCTTTTGATTATGATTCATATCAATATATGCCTGTCAGTATTGTAATTGCCCTTCAGAGGATGACTAAAGTGTTTTTGACTTGACTTTGACTTGACTTGATTAAGTTGCCTCCACCATTGCCATGCTCTTTTTATGCTGACTGACAGCTGTTTGCTTGATGAAGGGGATTTGGTCTGGGTTTGGAAAAGAGTGTAATAAAAATATAAAAAAAAAAAAAAACTCACCAACATTCCGATTGGGATTGAATCCTGCTGCTCATGACTACTGCACACAAGCACAATGGATACATGTATCACATGTACTGGAAAGCTCTGATCCACCACTGATGATAACTTTAGACTAAAAGAGTGAGGAAATTTTTTTTGTCTGTCCTGATTTTCCCCTCCCATGGGCACCTTTTTTCCATGGGGAAAACTTGATGGCAGCAAAGTTGTCATGGGGCACTGTCTGTGGAACTGGAAGAAATGAAGGCATAAAAGAGAACAGGACGTTGAAGATTGAACACTTAAGATTTTTTTCAGGTTGGAGATGGTAATGAGTTACATCTGTACATGTTATGCACTGGTGCTTACAGGATGTGTGCATGTGTGTGTGTGTGTGGTGTGTGTGTGTGTGTGTGTGGTGGTGGGTGTGTGTGCGTGTATGTGTGTGTGTGTGCATGCGCGCACATGTGTGTGCATGTGTGTGTGTATGTGTGCTGTGCGCGTGCACACTTGTGTGCATGTGTGTGTTGGTGTGTGTTGTGTTGTGCCCACGTGTGTGTGTGTGTGTGTGTGTTGCAGGCTGACTGCCTGGCTGCTGCAGTACCTGTTGAAGCGGTCATGTGGGGTGACGCTGAAGATCGGCAAACTTGGGGTCCTGGGCTTCAGCCAGCTCCACCTGTCTGTACGCAGTGGCCTGACCATAGTGAGTGACCTCTCTGTTGTCCCTGTGTTATGTATTCATGTCTGTTTCAATGCTGTATTGTTTGTTGTTTGTGATCTTTGATGTCCTTCACCTTCAACTTCACCTTCACCTGTCCCATAGTCCTGTGGACCGTGAGTGCACCAATGAAGATTTTGCAACCTTGCAGCTTGTTTTGTTGTTCATGCCTTCATGTAGATTTGGGCAGGTGGAATCGCCTAGTGGTTAGAGCATTGAGCTTATGTTTTGATAGCCCAGGTTTGAGCCACCACCAAGGTGGCCATTTCGAGAGGATTTTCCCCCTGGTATTAACATCAGTACTGACTACC
>CM060342.1:27300971-27310604 GCA_030674155.1 Stramonita haemastoma | reverse complement strand
ATAAGCAGAGAAAGAGCATGGGCCTTAAGTGAAGGGAGAGAGGGAGATCCTTTCTGTTCATAAGATAAGCAGAGAAAGAGCATGGGCCTTTATTGAAGGGAGAGAGGGAGATCCTTTCTGTTCTTAAGATAAGCAGAGATAGAGTGTGGGCCTTTATTGAAGGGAGAGAGGGAGATCCTTTCTGTTCATAAGATAAGCAGAGAAAGAGCATGGGCCTTAAGTGAAGGGAGATCCTTTCTGTTCATAAGATAAGCAGAGAAAGAGCATGGGCCTTTATTGAAGGGAGAGAGGGAGATCCTTTCTGGTCATAAAAGAAGCAGAGAAAGAGCATGGGCCTTTATTGAAGGGAGAGAGGGAGATCCTTTCTGGTCATAAAAGAAGCAGAGAAAGAGCATGGGCCTTTATTGAAGGGAGAGAGGGAGATCCTTTCTGGTCATAAAAGAAGCAGAGAAAGAGCATGGGCCTTTATTGAAGGGAGAGAGGGAGATCCTTTCTGGTCATAAAAGAAGCAGAGAAAGAGCATGGGCCTTTATTGAAGGGAGAGAGGGAGATCCTTTCTGGTCATAAAAGAAGCAGAGAAAGAGCATGGGCCTTAAGTGAAGGGAGATCATTTTCAATATTTCATAGAAAGAGCGACAGTCAGCAATATTGTTAAAAACTGAGAAAACACACGTATACTGTCCAGAGCTGTAGTTGATCCAGGAGATTGGGATGGGGTGCAACAATGCTGATAGGCCTAGTCAGGATACTATATTATATCAAAGCAGATATCATGATAAAGACTTTTAAGAGAGAACAATTTTAAGTTTTAGTTGGTAAACATGGTGTGACTTAATAAAGTAGACATGTATCTGCCCACATGCTTGTTAATGTTTGTGTAATATATATACACACATACATACACCACCAGACACCTGTTCAAGGGAATTTTTCCCTGGAGTTAACAACAGTGCTGACTCCCCCCCCCCCCCCCCCACCACACCCTCCCCCCCCCCCCCCCCCCCCCAACAAAAAGTCATTCAGATAGACTATAAATTGAGGTGTCATGTGTCAATGCAGGCAAAACAGCTTGATTCCTGTGCACACATTAAAACCTGTTCCGCCTTTTGAAACAGTGGGCTATTGTGTACCAGTGGGAATGAATGACAAAATTTACAATTCAAAACAGCATATGTACATGCACATTTGGACTGGATGTAATAAAAAGCAAATAAATGCTCATTCCATTATCCTTAAAATAAAAGAATTTAAAGTAAAAATAGATTTAAAAAAAAATCCCAATCTACAGATGCACATGTGTGAAACTGTGTCCATAGCTCACAAAAATTGAGTCTGTGGTCAAGGATTTATTTTCTCTTTCTCTGTGTGTGCGCATATGTGTGTGTGCTTGCACATACAGTACGTATGGGTGTTTTAGGAAGTCATTTTTTCTTTGAAATACATTTGCTTCCCCTTTCAGTTTTTGTTATACATGTGATGTGATGTGTGTGTTTCAGGAAATCGGGCGTGTGTGGGCTGTCCAGTTCTTTCTTCAACCCAGAAGTCAGGTATTCTCATCCTGTGTGGGGATGATTTTTTAATATTTTTTTTATATTAGAATACTTCATTTATCTGTTTGTTTCATTTTCAAGATGATGATGATGATGATGGTTGTGGTGGTGGCGGTTTTTTTCATTTATTTGTTTATTTATTCATTTGGTGGTGGTGGTGGTGCGAATTAACTACTGTGACAACACAATAATTCCGCCAACAGAAAGCCTCTTGTGTTGTGATGATGGTGATGATGATGACAATGATGATGACGATGATAATGATGATGATGATGACTGTGACCAGGATGATTGTAATGACCATGGTCCATGCTGACACACTACATTCTCCAACAGAAAGCCACTGGTGCTGTGATGATGATGACGGTGATGATGATGGTGGTGGTGTGATGATGATGATGATGATAATAGTGATGATGGTGGTGATGATGTTGATGAAAGTGATGATGAAAGTGATGATGATGATGGTGGTGATGAAAGTGATGATGATGGTGCTGCTGCTGCTGCTGCTGCTGCTGCTGATGACAATGATAACAATGACGACGATGATGATGATGATGATGACAATGCCGCCACCGATGATGATGATGATGATGACAATGACAATGACCAACACTGACACACTACACTCTTTTTCCCCCAACAGAAAGCCCCTGGTGCTGTGTGTCCAAGACATTCGCCTTCAGGCCAACGTCGGTCACGAGGAGGAGCATGCAGCAGGGGAAGCAACTGCACCCGACAGACCGGCACCCCAGGAAGGGGAGGCCACCCATGGACGTCGCGCTGAGCGAGGGAACCGAGGTGCACAGATGATGAACATCCTGGCCAAAGTGCTGTTTTTCGGGCAGGTGGGTGTCTGCTAGAATGACCGCTGTGATAATGTTGATGTGGTAAAAGGTAAAGATGTCCCATAACCTATGTGGTCGTAGGGTAGCGAGGCGTCAGAAACCTCAGCTTCTCTAGGGGCCAGCAAATTGAGAAAAATGACAATGACAATGATTAAGATGATGATGACTATGATAATGATGACAGTGATAATGATGACAGTGAAAATGATGATCATAGCAGGTGTTCAAGGTGAGGGTTCAAAACCTGACAATGGTGTTGCTGAAGACGACAATGTCAACGACGATGATGACAATGACGACGACGACGATAATGATGATGATGATGATGATGATGATGATGATGACATCATGTGTGGGGTGAGGGTTCAAAACCTGATGGTGATGTTGCTGAAGACGATGATGACGACGACAATGATGACAATGATGATGATGACGACGACAATGATGATAATGATGATAATGATGACAATGATAATGATGACAATGATAATGATGATAATGACAATGATAATGACAATGATAATAATGATGATGACAGATGTGTGGGGTGAGGGTTCAAAACCTGACGGTGATGTTGTTGAAGACAATGATGACTAATAATGATGATGACGATAATGATAATGACAGTGATAATGATGATGACACCAGATGTGCGGGGTGAGGGTTCAAAACCTGACGGTGATGTTGCTGAAGACAATAATGATGATGATAATGATGACAATAATAAAAATGATGATAACAATGACAATGATGAAAATTATAATGACAGTGATAAAGACAGTGATGATGATGCTACCAGATGTGCGGGGTGAGGGTTCAAAACCTGACGGTGATGTTGCTGAAGACGATGATGACGATGATGATGATGACAGTGATGACAATAAGAATGATAATGATGACAGTGATAATGATGACAGATGTGCGGGGTGAGGGTTCAAAACCTGACAGTGCTGTTGCTGAAGACGATGATGATAATGATGATGATGATAATGATGACAGATGTGCGGGGTGAGGGTTCAAAACCTGACGGTGATGTTGCTGAAGACGATGATGATAATGATGATGATGATAATGATGACAGATGTGCGGGGTGAGGGTTCAAAACCTGACGGTGATGTTGCTGAAGACGATGATGCCTGATAGCCTGGTGCAGGTGACGGCTGCTGAAATAGCTCTGGACATCACCATCGACAACGAGAGGTTCTGTCTGTTTGTGTGTGTGTGTGTGTGTGTGTGTGTGTGTGTGTGTGTGTGTGTGTGTGTGTGTGTGTGTGTGTGTGTGTGTGTGTATGTGTGTGGGTGTGTGTGTGTGTGTGTGTGTGTGTGTGTGTGTGTGTGTGTGTGTGTGTGTGTGTGTGTAGGGGTGTGTGTGTGGTGTGTGTAGGTGTGTGTGTGTGTGTAGGGGGGGTTGTGTGTGTAGGTGTGTGTGTGTGTGTGTAGGGTGTGTGTGTGTAGGGATGTGTGTGTAGGAATGTGTGTGTGTAGGGGGGGGTGTAGGGGGGTTGAGTGGGTGTGTTTGTATGTGTGTGTGTGTGTGTGTGTAGGTTTGTATAGGTGTGTGTGTGTATCTGTGTATATGTGTAAGTGTGTGTGAGTGTGTGCACATGTGTAGAGAAGAAGGGGATGGGGGAGTTGGGTGGAGAAGTGGAAGAGAAGATAAAAGAGATCGAAGAGAGGGGGGGGGGGGAGGGAGGCAGTTGAAAAGGTGAGGGTGGGAGGATGTGGGAGTGGGGGAAGAAGGTAAAGTGTGTATGCTTACAGTACAGCACTCTCTTAGTGCCCTGGGTAGGGGAAGAAGGTGAGGGTGAAGGGGGGGGGGGGGAGAGGTGGGAGTGAAGAGGGGAGAAAGTGAGGGTGGAGAGGGGGAGAAGGTGGGAATAAAGAGGGGGAGAAAGTGAGGGTGGACAGGGGGAGAAGGTGGGAATAAAGAGGGGGAGAAGGTGGTGGAAGGAGGGAGAAGGTGAGGGGCGGAGGGAGGGGGAGAGAAGGTGGGGGTAAAGTCACATCAGGACAGAACCCTGACTCCGAAGTGTGATAGTGATGTTGGATGTTTCAGCTATGTCATCAAGACCAACCTCAACAATCTGCTGTGCAAGGTTCTGCGCACCGTGCCTGAGGTGACTGCTGTTGTCCCTCCCGTCTCTGTGGATACATGTGTTAGAGTGTTGTTGTCGTCGTCACCTGTGTGTGTGTGTGTGTGTGTGTGTGTGTGTGTGGTGTGTGTTGTGTGTGTCAGGTTGTGGGGTGGAGGGTGGGTGGGTGGTTTGGGGTGTTTGGGCACTAAAATGGAATTCTAGTATGTAGTTCATGAATTTTTTAAAAATAATTTATGCTCAGTGCATGATTGTAATGGACATTGTCATAGAACAACACACAATTTATGAAGTTTGTAAAACAAAATACATATTGTCACTGCACCTGTAGATATAATGGACATTGTGACAGCACCTGTAGATATAATGGACATTGTGACAGCACCTGTAGATATAATGGACATTGTGACAGCACCTGTAGATATAATGGACATTGTGACAGCACCTGTAGATATAATGGACATTGTGACAGCACCTGTAGATATAATGGACATTGTGACAGCACCTGTAGATATAACAGACATTGTGACAACACCTGTAGGTATAATGGACATTGTGACAACACCTGTAGATATAATGGACATTGTGACAGCACCTGTAGATATAATGGACATTATGACAGCACCTGTAGTTATAACGGACATTGTGACAGCACCTGTACACACATAACAATAAGTAATATTCATGGAGTGTGTTAAATATCAACCGGAGGCAGGTGCCAGCACCTTTAGATATAAGGGACATTGTCATAACACCTGTATAAGTAATGGATATTGTAACAACACGTGTATATATGGACATTGTGACAGCACCTGTTCATGTAATGGACATTGTGACAGCACCTGTTCATCTAATGGACATTGTGACAGCACCTGCACATGTAATGGACATTGTGACAGCACCTGTACATGTAATAAACATTGTTACAGCACCTGTACATACAAAAACATTGTCAAAGCACCTGTAGATATAATGGACATTGTGACAGCACCTGTAGATATAATGGACATTGTGACAGCACCTGTTCATCTAATGGACATTGTGACAGCACCTGCACATGTAACAGACATTGTTACAGCACCTGTACATACAAGAACATTGTGACAGCACCTGCACATACATAACAATAAGTCGTCATATTCATGGAGTGTGTTATATATCGATCAACAGGAGGCAGGGGCCCAGAACTGCTTGGCGGAAGTGTCGGTGTCAGTGAAGGTGAATGCCACCTCCGATACCATCCACCCCTCTCAGTTCAAGGTAAACACTGTTTACTGTCTTCTTTTTCTTCTTTAAAAACTGCTTGTACAATACTCTTTACGTCTGCATGCAGAAGGTGTGTGTGTGTGTGTGTGTGTGTGTGTGTGTGTGTGTGTGTGTGTGTGTGTGTGTGTGTGTGTGTGTGTGTGTGTGTGTGTGTGTGTGTGTGTGTGTGTGTGTGTGTGTGTGTGTGTGTGTGTGTGTGTGTGTGTGTGTGTGTGTGTGGTGTGTGTGTGTGTGTGTGTGTGTGTGGTGTGTGTGTGTGTGTGTGTGCGTGCGTGCGTGCGTGTGTGCGTGCGTGCGTGCATGTGGATGTTTGTGTTTGGGTGTGGGTGTGGGTCTGCATGTGTGAATAGTTTAATGAAATCTTTCATACCTCAGTAAGGGTTTAAGGTTAATAAAATCTGGAGTCTTGTGTGTGTGTGTGTGTGTGTGTGTGTGTGTGTGTGTGTGTGTGTGTGGTGTGTGTGTGTGTGTGTGTGTGTGTGTGTGTGTGTGTGTGTGTGTGTGTGTGTGTTTCAGACTATTGTTGGGGAGGTGCTCAACCCTCACATGATGATCACTGAAGGTAAGACACTGTGTGTGTGTGTGTGTGTGTGTGTGTGTGTGTGTGTGTGTGTGTGTGTGTGTGTGTGTATCATGGAAACAATCTGGTAAATATTATGTGTCAGTTTCATAAACACGAGGACATAAGAGGCTCCCTCAGAGTCGACAATATCTCCATGTCCAGGAAAGTCCTCTTTTCTGACACTCTCCTCAATACTGTGGGCTGTGATTCTGTCTGGAGTGCCTGCATTCCTGCACACAACCAGCTGTCTTTTCCTCTTGTCAGTCCGCATGCTGCTGCCCTGGTTGAACAGATGGGATTTGAACCTTCCCCCTCCCTCCCAGTGGAAAGCTGGGTTTTGACCCTGCCCCTCTCTCCCATCCCTTCTCTCCTCCCTCCCTCCCTCCACTGGCCTGGTGGGTTTTCACCCCCCTCCCCCCAACTTGCCCTGTCTAAATTTTTTTTTTTATGACACTGTGATATGTTACTGCTTGTTCAGGCCTTGCCATAGCTTCTCTTCTGTATTAACACTGTTATTTATATTATATATATATTGAGCGTGGTTACCAGTTAGATGGGTGACCATTTACATGCACTTTGGCTTCAGACAGTCCCCCCAGTTCACCCAGCTGTAAACGGGTACCTTCCCTCTTTAGGGTCAGGGAAGGTGAAGCAACAAGGGAGAGGAGATGGGCGCCTCCCTCAATATGCTGGCCCCTAGAGAAGCTGAGGTCTCTGATGCCTCACTCCCCTATGACCACCTAGGTTATGGGACACCTTTACCTTTACCTTACTGCTTGTTCAGGCCTTGCCTTGGCTTCTCTTCTGTGTTACACTGTTATATATTATATTTATATGCTACTGCTTGTTCAAGTTTTGCCTTGGTTTCCCTTCTGTGTGGCTGTTAAAGTCTGTCTCTGTATCATCCTAGAGGTGTGTTACATAGAGATGTACCTGAAATATAACATGATTTTTGTTGTTTTTTTGTTCTGTGTAGGATTTTTGCAGAGCATACCCAGACGCAAGCCTGCAGCCCAGGGTCGGCTGGACAGTGTCCCAGAAGCAGGTGTGTCTGTCTGACTGTGGCTTTGTGTTTGGTTCATCAAACAGAGCATCCCGTTTGGGCCCAAAACTTTCCCCCCATCCATTAGACCGTGAGTGGTGGTCTGGATGCTAGTCTTTCGGAAAGAGGATAAACCGAAGCCCCGTGTGTTACACATAATTATTTAGCACATGTAAAAGAACCCACGGCAACAAGGGGGTTGTCCCTGGCAAAAATCTGTAGAAAAAAAGCCACTCTGATAGGGAAACATATACAGTTGCAGACAGGAAAAGAAAAAAAAAATGGGTAGGCGCTGCACTTGTGGCAACGCACCCTCCCTGGGGAGAGCAGCCCGAGTTTCACACAGAGAAATCTGCTGTGACATAAAATGGTATATATATATATATTACATGTCGTATGAACAACAGTCATGTTGAGTGAGGATGATTTGTGTGATTACAATGTCACATGTTTTATGTGAATGATTTCAGATGCCATTTTGAGTGGGAATTATCATTGTTATCGTGAAGTTATCTGTTGTGTGCGTGAACAGTTTTGGATGCCATATTGAACAATAATGGTATTGTTGTGATGACAGTTTTGCATATTGAGTGTAGTATTGGCATTGTCCTTTGTCAGATACCATGTTGAAAGATAATGATTTGTGTGGTGACAATGTTATTCATGTAGTATGGACGATTCCCAGCATCCTATTGAACAATGACGGATGCCATAGCCGAGTGGTTAAGACTGCTCAACTTCAATCCTTTGGGTCCTTGAAGTCATGGGTTCAAATCTCCGTGGCACCTGGTGAATTAAGAGTGTGGATTTTTACAAACTCCCAGGTTAGCTTCAAGTGAAGACCTGCCTGTGCCTTATTCCCTTCATGTATACACACATGCAGAAGATATAATATACACATTAAATATCCCACAATTCACGTCAGCGTTCAATGGGTTACAGAAACATGAACATACCCAGCATACATCTCTGAAGTCGGAACACAGCTACCTTCATGGTAGGCAAAAAAACGGTCACACAGACAAAATCTCACCATCGATAAAACCTTGGAACTTGAGCAGAGGAATGGAAAGAGAGAAAAACAAAAGGAGGAATAAAGATGGGGTGGTGACAGTGTGACATGTAGTGTGTGGTGTGGACAGTGCCTGAGGCCACACTGGATGGGGGCGATCACATTGACGATGAGGCGCTGTTTGAGGACGAAGCAGACGACACGCTGCCCGCCAAACTGAGAGCCTTTCGACAGCTGGTGAGTAACCTCCCCACCCACACCCCCTCCCCTACACCCCACCACCCCACTACCCTCCATTGGTAGCCCCTCTCGTCGACTGTTAATAATAATAATAATAATAATAATAATAATAATAATAATAATACATGGAACTTATATAGCGCTATATCTTGTAAAAACAAATCAAAGCGCTTGCATTCGACCTATACATCACACAAGAAATCAATAAGAATCTATGGTCCTGGCAAATTCGAACGTACACACACATGCAAGTGCACACACACACTGTTAACGTGCCCGTGAAGTTTCTGTGCTATGAAGGTGAACTCGTAAAAAAAAAAAATTTCAGTTTCCATAAAAGGAAAAAAATAAAACCTCTCTGAAGTTGGAGTATGGCTGCCTAATTGGTGAGGTACGTGAAAAGACAGCCATTTGCACAAAAACCTCATCCAGTTTACTATACTGATGGTGTCACAGGGATTCCCAGGTGGGATGAGTGAGACAGATACTGTGTGTGTAGTGTGAGTGACTCTGGGATGTTAAGCCTAGGAATTCCCAACAACAGCCAGTGGTAAGAATGCTGAGCAATCTTCACACCCTGTGGTGGGATGTCAGCTGGGACATAGTGCTATATGAATTCTATGTGTTATCATTTTTTTTTTTTTAATTGTTACTATCATCATCATCATCATCATCATCATCATTATCATCATTGTTGTTGTTGTCGTGATCATTATTGTCATCATTGTCATCATCGTCGTCATCATCATCATCATCATTAACATCATCATCTTCATCATCATTACTATTGTAATTAGTATTATTACGATAAGAGTAATAATATATAGTATATGATAACAATGACAACAATGACAAAAACAACAACGACAACAATGACAATAATAACAACACCACCACCAATAATAATAATGATAATAATAATAATAATAATAATAATAATAATAATGTGTGCGTCCGTGTGCATGGTTGTGTGTTTGCAGAAGGTGTTGAGCTTTGAAGTGAACGAACTGAACGTGAAGA
>CM060342.1:27283471-27293471 GCA_030674155.1 Stramonita haemastoma | reverse complement strand
GTGTGTGTGTATGCAGTGTGCATGCATGTGTTTGTGTTTCTCTGTATGTGTATGAACAGTGTGCATGCATGTTAGTTCTTCAGTTTAACGTCCTTCCGCTAAATAGTGATATCAGAATTGTGTGTATGCGTGTGTGCGTGTGTGTTGTTGTGTGTGTGTGTCTGTATGTAAAGACATGTGTGCATGCATGTGTGTGTGCATGCACACGTGTGTGCGTGCATGCGTGTGTGTGTGTATGCTCTGGAGGTAAATACGCTTGTATGGTATAAGTAAGTTTGTGCATCTCAGTAAATGAAAACATTATCAGCAAACTTGAGAGAAAACAGCTAGATGTTTGATGGACTGTGCCAAAGTCAGTCCTGGTGACCAGACTGCTGTGGGCATACAGTGTGTTTGGACACTGCTTCACTGCATGGACGTTGTTGGTTTGTGGTGGCATGTTGGGCTGCATCATATAACAAAACAAGCTGAAGATGCATATGCATGGTTAGGTAGTGTGTCCGAGTGTATGTTGTGTTTTTGCATGCTTTTGCTAGAGTAGGGCTGAGGAATGGTGTCCATGAGTTCTGTATTCTCAGATATCTCTCTGTCAGTTTCTTTTTCCATCAAATCAAGGAAAGAGGAGCCAGGATAGCTCAGTGGTCAGAGTGCTCGTTTTCCCCCAGCCAAGGTTAAGAGGCATCGAGCGTGGTTTCCAAGTGGATGGGTGACCATTTGTGTGCCTTGGCTTCAGTACAGTCCCTCCAGTTCACCCAGCTGTAAATGGGTACCTGCCCTCTTTAGGGTCAGGGAAGGTAAAGCAGTGAGAGAAGAGGAGATGGGCGCCACCCTCAATATGCTAGCTCTTAGAGAAGCTGAGGTCTCTGATGCATTGCTTCCCTATGACTACATAGGTTATGGAACACCTTTACCTTTACCTACCAAGGAAAGAGAAATGGTGTTCATGATTTCTCTCTCCTCAGTTAATTCCCTGTCAATTTCTTTTTCCATCAGATCAAGGGGAGAGGAAGCGAGTTTTAAATTCAAGGATAAAAAAATTCAACTTATTCTAACTTCTGTGCACTACATTAGAGATTGAATTTATTTAAACAATTTTACATATTTTTTAAAGGAGAGTTTATGAAACTGGTGAGGGAGTGGTGATTTCAGATAGGAAGAAACAAAAGAAAATAATTGTTTAAAAAAAGGTATGCAGCAGAAGGAAGACAGACTGTTAACAGCCCCCCCCCCCCCCCCACATACACACACATGTGCACACACATTCACTCACACACACACACACACACACACACACACACACACACACACACACACACACACACACACACACATACACACACACACACAACACAACACAACACAACACAACACAACACAACACAACACACCACACCACACCACACCACACACACACACACACACACACACACACACACACACACACACACACACACACACACACACGCACACACACACACACACACACCATCGCCTTGCCTGTACTGCAGGTTTTGGCAGTAGATTGCCTCTGTTCCATTGTATGGTCCGCATTTCGTCTTCTTGTGAATGATTGTTCGCTGCTTGTTTTGGTTTAGCCTCTGAAGATGAGGAGAATGGACATGAAAAATGTTATCTGGATTCACAGGCTGCTGACGTGGAATGGTCTTTGCCGTGGTTGTTTGTTTGTCTGGGCACTAGCAGGGCTGCACCTTGTTGGTGTCGTATTCATGGATTGGTTGCGTTCTTCCCAGTTGCGTTGGCATTGGGTGTTTGCTTGGTTTTTTTTTGTTACATGTTAACTACTTGCCTGTTTTTGTTGTTGTTTTTACCTGTTTGTTGTTAAAAAAAATATTGCTGGAGCTTGGTTTGAGTTTTTCTGTGTTGTATGTTTGTTGTTGTTTTTTTCTTTAGCTTGTACTTATTATAAAGCTTGTTTTGGGTAAGTGTGCTCCTTTAGTTTAGACTGACTTTGTCTCTTATGCATGGAGTTTTACTTGAATTTACATACACACATGTATGCGCATGCAGAAACACAGGCTTGTGTGCACGTGATTTTGCATGCACAGCACATGCTCACATTTATACACACACTCTCACACACACACACACACACACACACACACACACACACACACACACACACACACACACACACACACACACACACACACACACACACACGGCACACACACGGCACACACACGGCACACACACACACACACACACACACACACACACACACACACACACACACACACACACACACACACACACACACACACATTCTCACACACAGTCCTTCGAATGAGACTATAAACCGAGGCCCTGTCTGCAAACGCACGCAGAACATCTTGCACACATGTTAAATCCTGTTCCGCTTTTCATAAGAGTAGGCAATCATAAGAGTAGGCAATCATGTGCCAGTGGGAACAGATGACATTTACAAAACTGCATACACACGGGGACTGGATGTAAAAAAGCACATGAGTGCTTATTCCATTATCCTTGATATAAAGAATAAATTTTAAAAAATGTAAAACCCCCCACAGAACACTGACATGAATTGTGTGATCTTCAGTGCACGTATTTGATCCTCTGCACGTGTATGTTTATGTATATCCATACATGAAGGGAATGAAAGCACCAGCAGGTCTGCCACTCGAAGTTGACCTGGGAGGTCATAAAAATCCCCCATCCTTAATTCACCAGACGCCGACACCAAGATTCAAACCAACGACTTTATGGATCCATGGAACTGAAGTCAAAATGGTTTTAACCACCCACTCAGCTGTAGTGTCCGTCCAGAATGAATAGGTTTGAACCTAAACTCTTGGGTCACTCCCGTCAGAGGACAAGTAAAGGGTAGGTAAAGGTGTCCCATAACCTATGTGGTCTTAGGGGAGCGAGGCATTAGAGAGCTCAGCTTCTCCAGGGGCCAGCATATTGAGGGGGCACCCATCTCCTCTCCCTCGCTGCTTTACCTTCCCTTACCCTAAAGAAGGCAGGTACCCATTTACAGCTGGGTGAAACTAGGAGACTGTACTGAAACCAAGGCGCGCAAACGGTCACCCATCCACTTGGTAGCCACGCTCGATGCTGCTTGACCTTGGCTGGGGGGAAAGCAAGCACTCTGACCACTGGAGCTATCCAGTCCCTATCAGAGGACAAGTAAAAGTCTCAAACCACCAGGGTTTTCCACACCCTATAGCGTGTCCACACAGCACGCAAATCTAACATCACTCTGTCTAGAGGGCTAAATTAAGCACAATCCTTCCTTTTAGCTAATCCAAGTGTGGTCAGGTCCTAGGTAAAGGTAAGATAAAGGTGTCTCATAACCTATGTGATCGTAGGGGAGCGAGGCACCACAGACCTCAGCTGCTCCAGGGGCCAGCATATTGAGAGTGGTACCCATCTCCTGTGCGGTTGGCGGGGCTCTAAGCAACATCATTGGATTGGATGATCAGTTACAAGCTGGCCCCAGCTGGGCTGGGATGGGATGGAACAGATAGCAACTGAACGGAGCTGAAAGTGAGGGGAAAACTGACAGCTAACTGTGGTGTCCACACAGCTCAGGAGACGACTGTTGGTTGTGTTGTGTTTTGTTTTTCAGTCCACGCGGGACCATGTGGAGGTGGGGGTGAAGGTGTTCAACGGTTTCTTCCACTACCACCACGAGGAGGTGCAGTACTGGTCAGCCATGCTCCTCAGCATCTCTCAGCGCCAGGCACCCCCCTCCCCCACACACCACCCCTCCCCCGCGCCGAGGTGCACGCAGGTAACGAGAAAGAGTGGTAAAAAATATATATATATATATATATATATATATATATATATATATATATATATATATATATATATATATATATATATAAATATAAAAATAAATTAAGAAAGAAAAAATTAAACAAACAAACAAGAGAAATTGTTGGGTTAGGGTCTGCTACAGTTCTTTGTTAGCGATAGGTGGTCTAGAGGTATATCCATATCCATATTCCTATATGCCTGTGAATCGTGGACCCTGACTGGTTATTTGGAGAGAAGAGTACAGGCAGTAGAGATGAGATGCTTCCAGAGACTAGATAGATAAACAGGTCTAGAGGTAATGCGCCTGTCTAGAACATCTTGTGTTAAACACGTTAAATCCTGTTCCACTTTTTGTAAGAGTAGGCCATTGTGTGTCGGTGGGAACAGATGACTAGGTTTACAAAACTTGCATACACACAGGGACTGGATGAAAAAGAGCACATGAGTGCCTATTCCATTATCCTGGAAAAAAAAAAAGAGTGAAAAGTCTGGGTCGAATTGTGTGGCGTTTCGAATCCCTTTTAGGCCTAAAACATTTTCCCCCATCCACTTGACCAAGAGTGGTGGTCTGTGTGCTAGTGTTTCGGATGGGATGATAAACGGAAGTCCTGTGTGTTACATTATTTAGCACACGTTTAAAAAAAACCCACAGCAACAAGAGAGTTAATCCAGGCAAAATTCTGTAGAAAAAGCCACTCTGATAGGGAAACAAACAAAACCCAGTTGCAAAAAGTTTCACAATGATGTATAATTAAAACTGGTGTCATACCATCACATCATCGCAATAAACACCCCCTGAGGAAGGCAAAAGCCAAAATATTGGGGAACACATATATTGCTGGTTGTTGTACTTTTGTTTTGTGTTATAACACACACACACACACACACACACACACACACACACACACACACACACACACACACACACACACACCACACACACACACACAACACACACACACACACAACACACACAAACACACACCCCCACCCACCCACCCCACACATGCACAAAACATGTGTCACATATATATACATGTTGCAGGTCTGCATTGGTGTCGTGGTTACGCGGGTGTAAGATGTGCATTGTGCTGGACACACACACACACACACACACACACACACACACACACACACACACACACACACACACACACACACACACACACACACACACACATCCCCACCCACGTGCACAAAACACGCACCATATATATATATATATATACATACATATTGCAGGTCAGCGTTGGTGTCGTGGTTACGCGGGCGTAAGACGCGCATTGTGCTGGACACACACACACACACACACACACACACACACACACACACACACACACACACACACACACACACACACACACACACACACACACACACACACACACACACACACAAATAAACAAACAAACACACACTTCCACACACGCACACATACACACAAAACAGGCATCACATCTTCCCCTCTCTCTCTCTCTCTCTCCTCTCTCTCTCTCTCTCTCTCTCCTCTCTCTCTCTCTCTCTCTCTCTCTCTCTCTCTTCTCTCTCTTCTCTCTCCTCTCTCTCTCTCTCTCTCTCTCTCTCTCTCTCTCTCTCTCTCTCTCTCTCCTCTATCTCTCTCTCCTCTCTCTCTCTCTCTCTCTCCTCTCTCTCTCTCTCCCTCCTCCCTCTCTCTCTGTCTCTGTCCTCTCTCTCTCTATATATATATCTCTATATCTCTCTATATATATACTTGTTTCAGGTCAGCGTTGGTGTCGTGGTTACGTGGGCGTAAGACGCGCATTGTGCTGGACACGGCCCAGCTGTCATCAGCAGTGTCCTCTGTGGCCTGCCCTGGTCTGCACCTGCAACTGTCACATGCCCGACTGACCGCCACGGTCAAGGCTGCTGTGGGGGGTGAGTGGAGGGGAGGGAGGGAAGGAAGGAGGGAGGGAGGGAGGGGGGAGGGAGGGAGGAAGGAAGAAAGGAAGGAGGGAAGGGAGGAAGGAAGGAAGGAAGGAAGGAGGGAAGAAGGGAGGGAGGAAAGAAAGAAGGAAGGAGGGAAGGAAGGGAGGGAGAGGAGGGGAGGGGAGGGAAGGAAGGGGGAAGGGGGTGGGAAAGGGAGGAGGGGAAGGGAGCAAGGAAGAAAGGGGAAGAAGGAAGGAAGAAGGAGGGAGGGGACTGGAGGGAAGGGAAGGAAGGAAAAGAAAGGAAGGAAAGGAAAGCAATGAAGGGAGGGAGGGAGGGAAGGGAAGGGAAGGAAAAAAAGGAAAGAAAAGAGGAAAGGAAATCAACGAAGGAAAGAAGGAAGAAAGTAAGGAATGAGAGAGAGAGAGAGAGAGAGAGAGAGAGAGAGAGAGAGAGAGAGAGAGAGAGAGAGAGAGAGAGAGAGAGAGAGAGAGAGAGAAAAAAAAAAGAAAAAAAAAAAAGAAAAGAAAGGACGGAAATGGAAGCAAGAAAAAGGGGATGGGCACCGGCCTCAATATGTTGGCCCCTAGAGAAGCTGAGGTCTTTGATGTCTCACTCCCCTACATCCACACAGGTTATGGGACACCACCAACCACACAAGATCTGACCATTGGTGAACCTTGGAGCTGTAGCCAAGGGAAGTGGAGAAACTAGGTGTGAGCTGATGTATGTATGTATACATGTATGTATGTTTGTCTGTTGTGTTCGACAATGACCTCCAAAACAGCAGAGGAAGCAGCTGCTGTTTCGGAAATGGGGCAGAAATTTGATTATAGTGGAGATGCCTTGCCCACAGCACATCCCCACTCTCTCAGCCAAGAGGGCATAACGACAGTCAGCGTTGGAAATGTTCTCCAAAGGCCAACTAGCCCCCAAGGCTGCAGCACATAAGGACTGTGCAAGTCAAGCCTCCTAGTCAGAGAGTCATAGTCGATCACTAAAAGACTAAGCTGTAAAGTGGATTTCCATGAATGGGAAAGAAAGCCACTGATCATGCAGCCTCTCACTTTGTTGTTGCCCCCAGCGTCAATGGTTTAATCGAGAACTGGGACTATAAAGCCACTGATCATACAGCCTCTCACATTGATGTTGCCCCAGTGTCAATGTTTTAATCAAGAACTGTTGATAAAGCCTAGTCACTGAAGGCATTATATGTAGAGTGTATGGAACAGTCAGCGTGCACACAGGCCTCAGAAAGCCGGGTGTGTGTGTGTGGTTCCAGTGGAAGACCTCAGCAGTGCCTCCTCAGCCCTGGATGTCAGCACAGAGCTGGAGGTGCAGAACGTCTGGTGCTGCCACCTGGATGCCCGCGTGCCAGAAGGGGAGATTAACAATCACGTGCACCACTGGGACCATGTCTTCTACCTGACCTTGCTCCTGGTGAAGGTAGGTTAGGGCGCTGCTGGGGTTAGTTTTTAAGTTGTTATGGATTAAATATGATGATTGACAGACAGACACATGCAGGCACTCTGGCACGCACAAACTCATGCATGTACATGCGCACACACATGCATGCATGCATGCACACACACACACACACACACACACACACACACACACACACACACACACACACACACACACACACACACACACACACACACACACACTGCCCACTACCCACCCCCCCACTCCCCCAACACACACACGCACACACACACACACAACACACACACACACACACACACACACACACACACACACACACACACACACACACACACACACACACACACACACACACACACATGTATGCACACACGTGCGGTACACACACACACAAACACACACACACACACACACAAACACACAACACACACACAACCCCCCCCAACCCCTCCCCCCCCACACACACACATACCCTCCCCCCCCCACCTCCCCCACCCCCCACCCCCACCCCCACACTCAAAAGACCCTTAACAAAAAAAGGCACTAGCAAGTCTGCGTCATTCTCTGCTCCAACCAGGCCACCAAGCTGGGGCGAGAGCTACGCGTGGAAGCCATGGAAGACAGCTTGCAGCTGGAGTGGTCCACCAAAACCTTCGACGTCCTCTCGCAGCTCCTAGGAGCCTTCAGTCGCCCTCGATCCGCCACCAACCCCCCCTCCCTCCCCACACCCACACCCCCGCCCCCTCCTGCTCTTACTCCTCCTCCCCACCTCCCTGCCACAGAGAGTGTCAACCACCGGGGCAACAAAGGGGAGGGGAGGGTGGGGGTGGTGTGTGATGTGGGGAAGAAGGAGGAAGGGGAGGGGGAAGGGGGTGTGTGTGGAGGGTCGATGACGACGACGCCTGTGCTTCACTTGTCAGTGAAACTGGACGTGTCTAACATTAACGTCTTCGTCTGTGACAGTGCTGGAGGTAGGTTGGGGGTGGGTTGGGGGTGGGGGGGGGTTGTGTGTGTGGGGGGGGGGGTGGGGGTGGGGGGGTGAGGGGTGTGTGTGTGGGGGGGGGGTTGGTGGGGGGGGGTGTATGTGTGTGTGGGTGGGTGTGGGGTTGGGTGTGTGTGGCTGGGTGACTGGGGGGGGATGGGTGTTTGTGTGTGTGGGTGGGGCTGGGTGGGTGCTTGTGTGTGGTGTGGGTGAGTTTGTGTGGGATGGGTGTGTGTGTGTGTATGTATGCATTTGTGGGTGTGGATGTATTGTGTGTGTGACTCTGTGTGTGTGTGTGTGTGTGTGTGTGTGTGTGTGAGGATTTTGATGCACTGTATCAATGACTCTTTCACACCATGATGTTGCAGTGTGTGTGAGTGTATGTGTGTGTGTGTGTGTGCGTGCGTGCATGCGTGCGTTCATGTGTGCTTGTGTGTATGTGGAGATATAGGTGTGCTGTACGTATAAACAAATCTTTCATTGCCTGATGTTGCAGTGTGTGTGTGTGTGCGCGCATGTGTTCATGTGTGCTTGTGTGTATGTGGAGATATAGGTGTGCTGTATGTGTAAACAAATCTTTCACTCTGTGATGTTGCTTGCAGTGTGTGTGTTGCTGCACACCAACGGTGTCACGGCCAGTCACTCCCTCTCCCAGTCAGCAGTGTCGCTGGATGTCCTGAAGGTCCTCTACCTCAAGTACACACACACGGTCAGTGCACTTATATAAGTATATACATACATATGTGGCGCTCCACCACGAAATGAGTCGCTTAGCACATTACCCAATTTTGCGCTAGGAGCCTTTAAAGGCAGGTGGGGGTCAAGTTGTCAATTTTGTGATTTTGATTGATTATTAAACTACATCTGTTTATTTATCTTATAATGAAATATCAAGGTATTATTTTTATTCCTTTTGCTTTTAAATCTGTTTTGAAAATACCAAAGCACTCATTCTGACAACCTGTTACTAAAATAAACTTGCCCGTTTCTCATTTTGTCACATCCTGCAGTCTATCATTTCAATTTGTAATAATGTTGCACAGATTGAAAATCGGACAATTCTGTGCAACATTATTACAAATTGTCCGATTTTCAATCTGTTTTTTGTATTTGATAGCCACTTTATTGCACATTAATAACATGTCAATAACTAAAAATTGACCTCATGTGCACTCCGTCTCATTATGTGGTGGAGCGTCACATATATATATATATCTCTCTATATATATATATCTATATATATCTATACACTTTTCTCTCTCTCTCTCTCTCTCTTCTCTCTCTCTCTCTCTCTCTCTCTCTCTCTCTCTCTCTCTCTCTCTTTCTCTTTCTCTCTCTCTCTCTCTCTCTCTCTCTATATATATATATATAGTACAGGCAGCTGGAGGAGTGATGTGCTGCAGTGATTAGGGGTGTGCTGTACGGAATTCTGATGATAGCAGTGAATAGGGGTGTGCAGATGTGAAAGGGTGATGGTAGCAGTCAGTAGGGGTGCAAGGTAAAGGTGAAGGTGTCTCCCATAACCTATGTGGTCATAGGGGGGCGAGGCATCAGAGACCTCAGCTTCTCTAGGGGCCAGCATATTGAGGGCAGTGCCCTCTTCCCTCTCTTCCCTCACTGCTTTACCTTCTCTTACCCTAAATATGGCAGGTACCCATTGACAGCTGGGTGAACTGGGGGACTGTGCTGAGGCCAAGACACGCAAACAGTCACCCATCCAATTGGTAACCACGCTCGATGCTGCTTAACCTTTGCTTGGGGGAAGCGAGCGCTCTGACCACTGAGCTATCCCATCCCCATGTTACTGTTTACCCAGAAATATATTGATGCAGTGGATTAGCAAGCTTACCCCTGAAGATAATGTCACCTTTCTCTCTC
>CM060342.1:27273471-27275971 GCA_030674155.1 Stramonita haemastoma | reverse complement strand
TGTGTGTGTGTGTGTGTGTGTGTGTGTGTGTGTGTGTGTGTGTGGTGTGTGTGTGTGTGTGTGTGTGTACCCAGTTGTTGAAAGACGAGGTGCAGGAGAGTAAGAAGAGGAGAGACGTGATGGACGCCAAACTGGTGCAGCTGTGCAAAACCAAAAACATCTCGGGTAGGTCCCTGTTTTTCTTTTCACTGTTCATTGTTCAGCTAAATTTTCTTTTTGTTTGGCCATACCGATTCTAGCCTTGATGTCTTGTAGGCTGGAGCTTGTTGTTCTCTTTGACAGAGCCCACATATACTTGAAGTGTTGAATGTAGTTCAGATCTGTTCCGTTGGTTTTGATATTCTGGAGGGGTAACTGTACCATTAATGGGCATCACTTTGGCCTTTTTGATATGTAAAATTGTCATTGGATGTGGCCACAAACGCCAAACTTGGTGAGACTAGTGAGAACTTACGGCCAGCAGTGTCGTATAAAAAATACCCAGGCCTTCGTTCTGACCACCTATTAGGATGCTTAACTTGTCAGTTTCTCATTTTGTCATTTCCTGCAGTCTATTATTTCAAGTTGTAAACACTTTTGATAGAATTGTCCGGTTTTCAATCTGATTTTTTGTAGTGTGTAGCCATTTTATTGCAGATTAATAACATGTCAATAACTAAAATTTGACCTTGGGTGCAATGCGACTCATTATGTGGTGTCAAGTCAAGTCAAGTCAAGTCAAGTCTAGTCTAGTCTAGTCTAGACTAGTTGTTATTTCCAGATGGTACATTGAGTAAGCAATAAATTTGCTTTTTTTCATCGAACTATCTATCTAGCAAAAAAATAACCCCCACCAAAACCCACGCAAAAACAAACAAACCAAATGTGTCTGCATGTGCATGTCTGAGCGTATATTATGTGTTAGTGCATATGCATGCATGTGAACACACGTGTGTGTGTGAACACATAAAGATACCCCTTACCCTAACATCCTCTCTCATCACTCTCCCCAAAAGTCCTTCGGATGAGACTTTAAACCGAGGCCCCACGTGGGAACGCACTCAGAACATCTTGCGCACACGTTAAATCCTGTTCCGCTTTTCGTAAGAGTAGGCCATCATGTGCTGGTGGGAACAGATGACAATATTTACAAAACTGCATACACCCGGGGACCGGATGAAAAAAAGCACATGATTGCTTATTCTGTTAGCCTTGATATCAATAAATAAATAAATTAAATAAATAAATCCCTCCACGTGCAGTGGTGAAGCGAGAAGAGCTGTACGCCTCGCTGTACAAGAAGAGCTCGGAGATCTACATCCAGCGGTCACGCCAGATGTACAGCAACGGGGCCCTGCGGTCCCAGCTCTTCACCTGGCTCATGGAGGACCTGGAGATCGTGGCCATGGCCGACACCTCCTACCACGGCCGTGACAACGTCATCGCCGTCATGACCGACATCGATAAAGACAGGTCAGGGGGTCGGAAAGGTCAACACCAGAGGAGAGAGGTGTTGGGTTGGTGTTGGGTTGTGTGTGTGTGTGTGTGTGTGTGTGTGTGTGTGTGTGTGTGTGTGTGTGTGTGTGTGTGAGTGTTTGTGTGTTTGTGTGTGTGTGTGTTTCTTTTATTTATTCTTTTATATCGAGAATAATGGAATAAGCATTCATGTGCTTTTTTTCATCCAGTCCCTGTGTGTATGCAGTTTTGTAAATCTTGTCATCTGTTCCCACCGGCACACAATGGCCTACTCTTACTCGTGTGTGTGTGTGTGTGTGCATGAGTGTATTTGGGTGTGTGTGCTTGCGTGTGTGTGTTCGTATGTGTGTGTGTGCGCGCGCAAGTGCGTGAGTGTGTTTGGATGTGTGTGTGCGCGTGCATGTGTCTCTCTGTGTGTGTGTCTCTGTGCAAGTGTTGTGGGGTGTGTGTATGCGTGCATATGTGTGTGAGTGTGTCAAGTCAAGTCAAGTCAAGTCAAGTGTGTTTGGGTGTTTGTGTGTGCGTGCATGTGTGTGTATGTGTGTCTGTGTGTGTGTCTCTGTGCAAGTGTGTGTGGGTGTGTGTATGCATGCATATGTGTGTGAGTGTGTGTGTGTGTGCATATGTGTGTGTGTGTGTACGTACATATGTGTGTGTGTACCTGCATGCATGCACACATGCATATACATATGCCCGTGTGTGCATGTAAACAGCCCTCCCCCCTCAGCGGACGTGGATTTTGTGACGCTGTGGTGTCGCTCCATCAAGTTCAGTGTCAAGCACTGGTCAGTGTCACTGAGAGACTTCCCCCAGCCCATGATCGACATCACCAACATGCACGTCTGGGGAAGACTGGTGGGCGCTGAGAGAGATGGCACCAAGAGAGGTTTGTGTGGGGGTGTTGTGTGTGGGTGGGTGGGTGGGAGGGTGTTGTGTGTGTGTGTGTGTGTGGGGGGGGTGTTGTGTGTGTGGGGGTGGGAGGGTGTGTGTGTTGTGTGTGTGTGTGGAAGTGTGGGTGTAGGTGGGTGGGTGGGGGAGGATGTGT
>CM060342.1:27250971-27260971 GCA_030674155.1 Stramonita haemastoma | reverse complement strand
CACACGGGGCCTCGGTTTAAAGTCTCATCCGAAGGACTTTTGGGGAGAGTGGAGTCAGCACTGATGTTAACTCCAGGAAGAAAATTTCTTCGACCGGACTCGAACCCGGGTCTTCAAATTGCCAGCGCAATGTTCTGACCACTAGGCTATCCGCCCCCCCTGACCACTAGGCTATCCGCCCCCCCAAAATCTGATAGCGCTAGCTGAGGAACAAAAAAAAGAGAAGAGGAAATAGTAGTAGTTACTGTATTGTTGATAGCAAAATTGCTTTTACTCAAGCTGATTACATCATGCATGTTGATGTGGTGTTGTTGATGTTGACTGTTGAGCTGCACAGTAGCCACGTGTTAGTACTGTTGATGTGTAAATGCTGTTGATGTGTTGATACTGGTGATGTGTTGATACTGGTGATGTGTTGTTATTGTTGATGTGTTGATACTGGTGATGTGTTGTTATTGTTGATGTGTTGATACTGTGATGTGTTGTTATTGTTGATGTGTTGATACTGGTGATGTGTTAATACTGGTGATGTGTTGTTATTGTTGATGTGTTAATACTGGTGATGTGTTGTTATTGTTGATGTGTTAATACTGGTGATGTGTTGTTATTGTTGATGTGTTAATACTGGTGATGTGTTAATACTGGTGATGTGTTGTTATTGTTGATGTGTTGATACTGGTGATGTGTTGTTATTGTTGATGTGTTGATACTGGTGATGTGTTAATACTGGTGATGTGTTGTTATTGTTGATGTGTTAATACTGGTGATGTGTTGTTATTGTTGATGTGTTAATACTGGTGATGTGTTAATACTGGTGATGTGTTGTTATTGTTGATGTGTTAATACTGGTGATGTGTTGTTATTGTTGATGTGTTAATACTGGTGATGTGTTGTTATTGTTGGTGTGTTAATACTGGTGATGTGTTGTTATTGTTGATGTGTTAATACTGGTGATGTGTTGTCATTGTTGATGTGTTAATACTGGTGATGTGTTGTTATTGTTGATGTGTTAATACTGGTGATGTGTTGTTATTGTTGATGTGTTAATACTGGTGATGTGTTGTTATTGTTGATGTGTTGATACTGGTGATGTGTTAATACTGGTGATGTGTTGTTATTGTTGATGTGTTGATACTGGTGATGTGTTAATACTGGTGATGTGTTGTTATTGGTGATGTGTTAATACTGGTGATGTGTTAATACTGGTGATGTGTTGTTATTGTTGATGTGTTAATACTGGTGATGTGTTAATACTGGTGATGTGTTGTTATTGTTGATGTGTTAATACTGGTGATGTGTTTATACTGTTGATATGTTCATACTGTTGATAGTGTTGATCCTGTTGATACTGTTATTGTTATTGTTGCTGACAGTTGAGCTGCGCAACAGCCATGTGTTGATACTGTTGATACTGACAGTGTTATTGTTGTTGCTGTTGCTGACAGTTGAGCTGCACAACAGCCAGGTGCTGATGAAGGGCTGTGAGACAGGGGGCTTTGTCATCATCAGCGCGGCCAGGGCGCGCATCATCTCCTACATCCACATGCCCATCTGGCACGCCTCCCAGCTCAGGTCCAAGTCCACCTGGACTGCCAACGTCGACTGCATGCAGGTCAGTCCGTCAGCCAGTCTCTGTCTGTCTGTCTGTCTGTCTGTCTGTCTGTCTGTCTGTCTGTCTGTCTGTCTGTCTGTCTGTCTGTCAGTCAGGCACACAGGTAGACCTGCACAGGGATGGATGGATGGATGGCGAGAGGGAAGGGTAGGCGGAGGGAAGGGTGGAGAGATGGGTAGGTGGGTGGGTGAACAGATGGGTGGAGGGAGGGGTGGAGGGAGGCAGGCAGGGATGGGTGGGTGGGTGGGTGGAGGGATGGAGGGTGAGTGGGTGGGTGGGTGGATGGGTGGATGGGTGGATGTGTGGGATGACGGATGGAGGGAAGTGAATGGAGGGAGGGAGGGGTGGGTGGATGGATGGATGGGTGGGTGGGTGGGTGGATAGATGGATGGATATGTGTGTGGGGGCGGATGGATGGATAGATGGATTGAAGGAGGGATGGGTGGATGGATGGATGTGTGGGAGGATGGATTGATGGGTAGATGGGAGCTGGCTGAGGTTGGGGGATAGGGGGTGGGGTGGAGGTGGGGAGCTGGGGGGAGAAGCCAAGTGGTTGGAGTGTGGTACCGATGGTCAGAGTTTTACTGGGGGGCTGGTTTCCATAGAGAGTCAGCCTGGGCTCTGACTCAACTCCCTCAAAGTCTGGCCCCTAGAGAAGCTGAGGTTACTGATGCCTCACTCTTATATGAACGACCACATAAGTTATGGGACCACCTTTACCTCTTTACACCAACAATAAGAAAACAAAATAACCCCCAACAAACCAAACCCATCATTGTCAGCGCTCACATTCTCTTGTCCAGTACTACAGATAAAACCCCCAAAACAAACCCATCACACTCTCCTCTGTTGTGCAGTACTACGCCACAGTGGACCCGGACTTTGTGTTCAGCGACGACAACATCCCCTGGCTGTCGCGGGAGAACGTGGAGGACCGGTCAGGGTCGGGCTGACCGGGCTGCCTGAGATGGTCAGCAGTGGTCAGACTGTGGGCAGCGTGGTGTCCAGCACTCTACCTGCCTCCTCCTCCTCCTCCTCTGAACAGGTGAGGAGGTCAGAATGAGGAGGGTGATAGTGATAGTGTGTATGTGTGTGAATTATTTGTTATTGATGGCTTGTGTCTTGTATAGGTCAAATGCAAGCGCTTTGGTTTGTGTTTGCAAGATATAGCGCTATATAAATTCCACATATTATTATTATTATTATTGATATTATTATTATTGTGGTAAAGAGGATGATGGATAACAAGTTTGGTGCAGGTCTAAAAGCTTTGTTGTCAGCTTGTGATGGTGGTGGTGGTGGCGGCATCATCATCATCATCATCGTCGTCATCATCATCATCATCATCATCATCATCATCATCATCATCATCATCATCATCATCAACATCATCATCACTATCATCACAACGACAACAACAATTCTTCTACTACTACTACTACTACTACTACTACTACTACTACTACTACTACTACTACTACTACTACTACTACTACTACTATGATGAAGATGGTAATACTACTACTACTACTAATGATAATCCTCCTCCTCCTCCTCCTCCTCCTCCTGCTCCTCCTCCTCCTCCTCCTCCTTCTCCTCCTCCTCCTCCTCCTCCTGATAATGATTAAAGTAATAATCTGTGGTCAGACTATAGGCATTAAACTGTCCAGCGCATTACCTGTCTACTATGATCAAATGAAAATGATAGTAATACATATATATTTTTTCATAAATGATAGAATAAAAAAATTCTCACTTTAGGTTTAGATTTTTAAAGATGTTTATATATATCTGACTTTTTGTTGTGTTTGCCAGAAGAGTGCAGCAGGGGAGCAAACTGTGCAGCTGCAGCGCATCATTCACCGGTGCAGCTGCAAGTTCTACTACGCCAACTATGGAGACGTGGACCCCAACTCCTTGTCCGAAGTGCCCTTGCCGGTAAGACTGGACAGGATGGGACGGGACAAGACGGGATGGGACAGGATGGGATGGGACGGGACAGGAGAGGACAGGATAGGGGAGGACAGGACTGGACAGGATGGGAGAGGATAGGACTGGACTGGACAGGATGGGATAGGACAGGACTGGACAGGATGGGATAGGACAGGACTGGACAGGATGGGAGAGGATAGGACAGGATGGGAGAGGATAGGACAGGATGGGAGAGGATAGGACAGGACTGGACAGGATGGGAGAGGATAGGACAGGACTGGACAGGATGGGAGAGGATAGGACAGGACTGGACAGGATGGGAGAGGATAGGACTGGACTGGACAGGATGGGATAGGACAGGACTGGACAGGATGGGAGAGGATAGGACAGGACTGGACAGGATGGGAGAGGATAGGACAGGATGGGAGAGGATAGGACAGGACTGGATAGGATGGGAGAGGATAGGACAGGACTGGACAGGATGGGAGAGGATAGGACAGGACTGGACAGGATGGGAGAGGATAGGACAGGAGAGGACAGGATCGGGGAGGATGGGAGAGGGCAGGACAGGAGAGGATAGGACAGGACAGGACAGGAGATTTCTGTTGGCTTCAGTTTAGGGTTTTGACATTACTGATAGGGTTTTAACATGTTGTTTGGGATTTTGACATAGAGTTTTAACATGTTTGGGGTTTTGATATAGACATTGGGTTTTGACATGTCATTTAGGGTTTTGCTATATGCCAAGGGTTTTGACATGTCATTTAGGGTTTTGACATACACCACAGGGTTTTGATATGTCATTTTGGGTTTTGACATACACCATAGGGCTGTGATATGTTATTTGGGGTTTTGATATACACTATAGGGTTTTGATATGTTATTTGATATTTTGACATACACTATAGGGTTTTGATGTATTATTTGAGGTTTTGACGTACACCATAGGGCTATGATATGTTATTTGAGGTTTTGACGTACACCACAGGGTTTTGATATGTTATTTGAGGTTTTGACGTACACCACAGGGTTTTGATATGTTATTTGAGGTTTTGACGTACACCACAGGGTTTTGATATGTCATTTGAGGTTTTGACGTACACCACAGGGTTTTGATATGTTATTTGGGGTTTTGACATACACCACAGGGTTTTGATATGTTATTTGGGGTTTTGACATACACCACAGGGTCTTGACATGTCGTTTTGGGTTTTGACATAGATGATAGGGTTTTTGCATATGTGGGATTTTGACATAGATGAGCATAAGCATGTTTGTGTGTGTGTGTGTGTGCGTGTGCGTGTGTGTGTGCAGCCTGCAGAGGACTCAGACGTGATGACTCAGGAGGAAGGAGTGGACACACTGACCATGCTGCATGAGAGTCTGCATGCCTACTCCAACTCTGTCAGTTCTTACACGCACGCACGCATGTGCTCATGCACACATGCGTGCAAGCATGCATGCACAAACACTCACGCATATACACTCAAGCACGCACACATGCACATGGACGCACACACACACTCACATGCACACACACTCAAGCACACACACACACGCATGCACAGGCATGCATGCATGCACGCATGCATAACACACACACACACACACACACACACACACACACACACACACACACACACACACACACACACACACACACACACACACGCAGTGAGACGGGTGGCCATCCACGTTCTAAAGTCCTAATAATTCTGACTACCCAGTCTTTTTTGTCTTTTTTTTTTTTTACACTTCTCTGAATTACTTACCTGATTGCCATTGTTACGAATGTAGTCAATGTATATACATGTGGTGTATATATGTGTGCAGATACTCATAAAATAATTGTGTTTTATTTTTGGCTTTATTGATGTTTTTAAAATGTTTGTAAGTTCGTATGTCTTTTCTAGCCAATGATCTTAAAACATTGCATTTGTTGGGGTGTGTGTGTGTATGTGTGTGTGTGAGCATTCATGCATGTATGCGTGCGTGTGCGAGTGCATGCGTACATGTGTAAATAATAGCTTATATGTCTTTTCTAGTCAATGGTCTTAATAACATTGTATCCATACATTAGTGTGTGTGTGTGTGTGTGCACATGTGTGCGTTAGTGCGTGTATGTGTGTGCACTCGTGTGCATACGTGTATGAGTGCGTGATATTTTTATTTGAAGCTATCATATAATGTTTGAACAAATATGAAATCTAGCTATCTTGTGTCTTTAGATTATGATTGGTAATCAGTATGCTTGTCAGTATTGTAATTGTCTTTCATGGGATGATTGAAGCGTTTTTGACTTGACTTGACTTGTATGTGTTGTGACAGTCACAGTACACGGTGATCATGGACATTGTCAACAACCTTCTACTGTACGTGGAGCCAAAGAAGAAGGTCAGTCAGAAATCACACTTTGCCTTCAGCAAAAAAAAACAGACAAACTTGAAGATGGCTTGAATGTCATCATTGTTGTTGAATGTCATCACTGTCGTTGTCTGTTGTAAAGTAAGAGAGTTAATGTAAAATGTCACAGCTTTATTTTGTTCTGTGTCTTAAAATGATATGTGTAAATATAAAAAAGAAGTGAGTGTCCACATGTTAAGAGTGGAAGTGTGTGCCAGCCTGTGGTTTATATTGTATGTGATGTGATGTTGGAAGCCAGTGAAAATACTTTATATTGTATACTGTATGTTTTATTAATTCATGTATTCATTTTTTAATTTTTTTTATTTCAAGCATAATGGAATAGGCACTCATGTGTTGTTGTTTTTTTACATCCAGTCCCTGTGTGTATGCAATTTTGTAAATTTTGTCATCCGTTCCCACCGCGACATGATAGCCTACTCTTCCAAAAAGCGGAATGGGTTTTAACATATATACAGGAAGCTAGTGAAAATGCTTTATATTGTATATTGTATGCCATGTGATGCAGGAAGCCAGTGAAAATTGTGTATTGTATATTGTATGGGGAATGGTACAGGAAGCCAGTGAAAATGTTCTATATTGTATGCCATGTAGTCCAGGAAGCCAGTGAAAACAATGTATATTATATTGTATGCCATGTGATACACAAAGCCAGTGAAAATGCTTTATATTGTATATTGTATGCCATGTGGTACAGGAAGCCAGTGAAAATGCTATATATTGTATAGTGTATGTCATGTGATACAGGAAGCCAGTGAAAATGCTATATATTGTATATTGTATGTCATGTGATACAGGAAGCCAGTGAAAGTGCTATATATTGTGTATTGTATGTCATGTGATACAGGAAGCCAGTGAAAATGCTATATATTGTATATTGTATGCCATGTGATACAGGAAGCCAGTGAAAATGCTATATATTGTGTAGTGTATGCCATGTGGTACAGGAAGCCAGTGAAAATGCTATATATCATATATTGTATGCCATGTGGTACAGGAAGCCAGTGAAAATGCTATATATCATATATTGTATGCCATGTGGTACAGGAAGCCAGTGAAAATGCTATATATCATATATTGTATGCCATGTGGTACAGGAAGCCAGTGAAAATGCTATATATCGTATATTGTATGCCATGTGATACAGGAAGCCAGTGAAAATGCTATATATTGTATATTGTATGCCATGTGATACAGGAAGCCAGTGAAAAGCTGCAGAGCATGAGGTTCAAGCTGCAGCTGTCGCGGGATGAGGACCAGAAGACCCCTATCTTACAGCTGCAGGAAGTCGTCAGGTGATTACTTATGTGTGTCAGTGTTAGGAACTTGTGGGTAGGGTGAAGGGGGGCGGGAGAGAAGGAGGGAGGTGGGAAGTGCGAGATTCGGAAGACCCTATCTTATAGAGCTCTGTGAGAAAGTGTAGTATGAAGCGTTATGTTGCATTATGTCGTGGTATGTTGCAGTATGTTGTATTGTGAAGTATTATGTTGCCTTATGTTTAATGTTGTATTATGTTGTATTGTATTATGTTGTTATGTTGTATTGTGCAGGGAGCGGGTGCAGGACATGCGAAAGCTGGAGAGAGACTTCTACGTGGCCAAGATGAACGGGGATGAAGAACTGTAAGTCGTCCTTCCTTCCTTCCTTCCTTTTCCCTCTCTAACTTTGGAGATGCTGTAGCTAGCTGAGTGGATGGAGAACTTCACTGTCAGCCTGTGGGGTCTTGAAGTTGTGGGTTCGAACATTTGCAGCAGCATGTGGTGAATTATAGGTGGGGATTTTTTTTTTTTTTTTTTTTTTTTTTTTTTTAACAATTTCTCAGGTTGAATAGTAAGTTTGGACCTACCCCTACTTCATCTCCTTCAAAACTCACTGTTTGTGAGAGTATGAGATCCTTGCCCTGGAATGAGTATTGCAAGTGCATATAAGGCCCTGTGCTGTGTATCATGAAATCAGTGGTTCAAGTGTACAGAAGGCCCTGTACTATGCATAGTGAAATTTGTGGTCCAAGTGTATAGAAGGCATTGTGCTGTGTATAATGAAATGAATTTGATAAATGTATAGAAGGCCATGTGCTATGTTTAAGGAAATTAATGTCACAAGTGAACAGAAGGCCCTGTGCAGTGTATAATGAAATGCATAAAAGAGTACAAGAGGCCCTGTGCTGTGAATGATGAAAATGAATCTGATAAGTGTACAGGAAGACCCTGTGCTGTTATGTATTATGAGAAAAGTATCATAAGTACACAGGAGGCCCTGTGCTGGATATAATGAAATGAATCTAAATGTACAGAAAGGCCCTGTGCTGTGTATAATGAAATGAGTATCACAAGTGCACAGGAGAGCCTGCGCTGTGTATGATAAAAATGAATCCAAATGTACATAAAGGCCCTGTGCTGTGTGTATAATGCAAATGTGTATATTAAAGTGTACAGGAGGCCCTGCACTGTGTATAACAAGCAGAGCTTTATGATGCAGGATGCAGGGCCTGGAGGTGGAGATGGAGGAGGTGAAGAACTGGACCAACATCAAGAACGAGGAGCTGTCCATGCGCATCAGGTAAGGGAGGCTACCTGTGCTGCCATCCCTCCCTCCCTCCCTCCTTCTGTCTTTGTTACAAATCTTATCTGTCGTGTTGTTGTTGTTTGGGGATTTGTTTATTTACCTTTTTTTTGTTGTTCTTTGGGAGGCTTCTAAAAAAAAAAATTGTTTTATCTAACCAGATTTTGGTAGGCACAAGTAAAGTGAAAGTTTATGTGATAGGTTCTGTGTTTTGATTTCTTGTTGCTAAATCAGAAGTGATATAAAAATAAAAGAGAAAAAAACAGGAAAGGAGGGGGGGGGGGGGGGGAGAAGGTATATATTTTGTATTCAATGTGTTTTGCGGTTGTATTTTTTATGTCAGTGGTTAACGTGCAGGATCCTGAACATCTTGATCATTATTGTCGTCTATGTGGATTTAATTAGTGACAAAGTTGTCTTTTTTGCTAGTTTTTGTTGTTGATGTTTGTTTTGATTTTGCTGTTGTTTTTGGTCAGCTCTTGACCCTGTTATCATGTATGATGTTGTAGCTTGATAATGTATAATTATGAATTTGATATTGGTTCATATCACTTAATGTTTTGGTGCAGATTTTTTTTTTCTTCTGGGGAAGGGGTGGGGAGAGGATGTTACTTGTGTAATTGATGAAACTGAGTAGTGTAAGAATATGTCAGTTTTTGCCGATATGATACTGGTTGATATGGCTCCTATATCAGCATGGATATGTCTGTTTTTTCTCAAACAATATTGGTTGTTTCTGTGCCTACAGTGTGTTAGTGTTCCCACTCATGATATTGGTTGATATCATTTCAGCATCTACAATATGTCAGTGTTGCCCCATTTTTCCCCATATAATATTTGCTAATATTGTTTCTTTGTCTGCAAAGATATGTCAGTTTTTCCCCATATGGTGTTGGTTGGTATTGTTTCCATGCCTACAATATACCAGTGTTCCCCCTTATAATATTGATTGATATTGTTTCTATGCAAGGACAGTAAAGTTGGTTTTATACCCTGTTTTAATCTGTATATAGTTGCACAGTTTTAAACTTGAGTTTTAAATTTGATGAGATGACAGCCCCGATATGGCCTGTGTGGTTGGTGGGGCAATAAACAACATGATTCGATTGGATTGGTTTCTGTGTCTGCAATGTGTCATTGTGTGGTTGCCAATTGAATTGGCTTCAGTACAGTCCCCCTGCTCACCCAGCTGTAAATGGGTACCTGTCCTCGTTAGGGTCAGGGAAGGTAAAGCAGCGAGGGAGAGGAGATGGGCGCCGTCCTCAACATGCTGGCCCCTAGAGAAGCTGAGGTCTCTGATACCTCGCTCCCCTACGACCACACAGGTTATGGGACACCTTTACCTTTTTTAAAAAAAAATATGTCATTGTCCCCCCTATGATAGTGATTGCTGTTATGGTTCACTCTATGTATTTGTTGTTATCACCAGCTGTTACAACGAGAGTCAACTGCAGATGAAAGCACAGATGA
>CM060342.1:27238471-27245971 GCA_030674155.1 Stramonita haemastoma | reverse complement strand
CTGTGTGTGTGTGTGTTTTCAGGGGAGAAGGAGAAGAACATCGAGGATGTGCATGACTTCAACTTTGTGCTGCCCACAGTGGAATATCACAACTGCATCTGGACCTGGTTCGATTTCTTCATCGTCATGAAGAACGTGGCCAAGCGGGTCGTCCTCTCTCAGGTGCCTGCCCTCTCTCACTCCTTCAGGCTCTGTCTTTCTTTTTCTTTTTTTCTTTTTTTTTACACTTCATCTTTTTTTTTTTTTTTTACTGAGCAAAGAATGTTGATATACATATCTGAAAAAAAATTCCAAATTAATTCTGTCTCTTTGTGTTACACTCCTCATCTGCTGACCCCGGGTTTGAATCTCCTTTAAGGGGATTTTTCCTCTGGATTTAACATCAGTGCCGACTCCACTCCCCTCCCCCCCCCCCCCCCCCCCACCTTTAAAAGTCATCCAGATGAGACTATAAACCGAGGTCCCATATGTGTGTGTCACGCATGCATGTGTGTTTCATTTCAGGCCATCATGATCATGAAAGAGAGAGAGAAAGAGAGAGAGTGTGTGTGTGTGTGTTTGTGTGCATGTGTGCGTACATGCATGTGTGTGTGTGTCTGTGTGTGTCTGTGCGCATGCGTGCATGCATATGTGTGTGTGTGCATGCGTGCGTGCATGCATGCGTGTGTGTGTATGAGTTTGTGTGTGTGTATGTATATGTATGTATGTATCTTCAGTTTAACGTCTATTCACATTTAGTGATTTTAGACAAGAAATATATATGTATATATATATATATATGTGTGTGTTTGTTTGTGTGTGTCTGTCTGTGTCTCTGTGTGTCTCTCTGGGTGTCTGTCTATCAGTGTGAAAGCAATTTGCACATGCGGTCGCATGCACGCACGCACCTCTCATGCCTGCATGCATGCTTGTTTATATATATGTGTGTGTGTTATCAGGCCATCAAGCAGAAGCTGCACATGGGGTCCAGGCAGACGGAAGGAGACGTGCAAGAAGAGCAGGACAAAGCCAAGATGCTGCTGGGGGCCAAACTGCTGGTCTGTTTGTCTGTCTGTCTGTCTGTCTGTTGGTCTGTGTCGGTCTGTGTGTCGGTTGGTCTGTCTTTCTCTCTGTCTGTCTGTCTGCTTTTCTCTCTATATCTGACTCTCTCTCTTTCTCTTTGTCTCTCTGTCCGTCTCTCTCTCTCCCTCTCTTTCTCTCTCTCTCTCTCTCTCTCTCTCTCTCTCTCTCTCTCTCTCTCTCCTCTCTCTCTCTCTCTCTCTCTCTCTCTATCTCTGTCTCTCTGTCTCTCTCTCTCTCTGTGTCTCTGTCTATCTGTCTGTCTGTCTCTCTCTGTCTCTCTCATTGTGTCTCTTGCTCCTCTCTCTCTCTCTCTCTCTTCTCTCTCTCCTCTCTCTCCTCTCTCTCTCTCTCTCCTCATCTCTCTCTCTCTCTCTCTCCTCACTCACTCACTCACTCACTCACTCACTCACCCACCCACCCACTCACTTCACTCACTCACTCACTCACTCACTCACTCACTCACTCACCACCCACCCACTCACTTCACTCACTCACCCACTCACTTCACTCCTCACTCACTCACCCACTCACTCACTCACCCACTCATACACTCACTCACTCACTCACTTTACTCCCTCTGTTTCAGGCTGGGCAGGACAAACCTTCCAAGAAAGGCTTCTTTTCCAAGTCCAGCAAATCTTGATGACTCTCCCACCCCCCCCCCCCCCCCCCACCTCCCACCAACCTCCACCCTCCTCCAACCCTTCTTTTGTTCTTCCCTCCTCTCACTCACCATCTTTCTCCACCACCACCCTTCTCAGGCGTTAATCCATCCATCCATGTGTCGGTCACAGCAACGGTGCCAACAACACTCCCATGATAACATCGGTGCCAGAATTGCAGCCATGCTACACACATGCCACAGCTGTGAGACTCCCCCACTTTCAGCTCCTCTCAGCTGCTAATTATTCCATCCCATCCCAGCCCAGTTGGGGCCAGCTAGTGCTAATTATAGCAGGAACTGACCACACATGGATTTGGTAAAAAAGGAAGGGGCATGCTAATTTTAGCACTCTGGACTGAGTGGTGTTGGATTTGTGCACTGTGATGCCACACACCGGCGATGGTGATCCGTAGTAGAGAAGTTTGGAGCTGCTGGAATCAACACTGTTTTTTGGGGGGAGAGGAGGTAGGGTGGGAGAGGGCCAGAGATGTATTTTTGGACCCCCTTCCCCTCTCCTTCCTTCCTTCCTTTTATTCTAGACGTGTTTGAAGACGGATGGAGGAGAGAGAAGAGGGGGGGTTGGGAGTTGATGTAGTCAGGTGACGCAGTTTAAGGACCAAAGAAAGTGACCAGACCTGATTCGCCCTCTGACCTGACTCACCCTCTGGCCTGACTCGCCCTCTGACCTGATTCGTCCTCTGACCTGATATGCTCTCTGACCTGACTCGTCCTCTGACCTGATATGCTCTCTGACCTGATTCCTGATTGGCCGTCTTGGGCTGTGGAGATAGCGCATGGCATGTGGTGGATTGTAAAACGTTATGGTTTGGTGTCCAAGGGTTGTGGTTAGAGGTCGACTCTGCAGACTGATTGTGGATGTCTGTGACATCATGAGGCTTCTATTGTGGGTGAAGGAGTCTGTGTGCACAGTTTGTGGAGACAGTGACCAGTGGGGGGTTTTGTTTGTGTGTGGGTGTGTGTGGGTGTTACAGTGTGTGTGTGTGTGTGTGTGTGTGTGTGTGTGTGTGTGTGTGTGTGTCACAGTGTGTGTGTGTTACAGTATGTGTGTGTTACAGTGTGTGTGTTACAGTGTGTGTGTGTTACAGTGTGTGTGTTACAGTGTGTGTTACAGTGTGTGTGTTACAGTGTGTGTGTGTGTGTTACAGTGCGTGTGTTACAGTGCATGTTTGTGTGTCTGTGCGCACGCGCACACACACACGCATGCATGCGCACGTGAGTAGCCCGTGTGTACTTATGCATTTGCAGAGCATGTCAATGTCTTATATCTTACTGTGATTACCCCCACCCTCTCTCCCTCTCCCCCTGCCTCCCCCTCCCCCTCCCTATTCCAACCCCCACATATACATGAACCCATTCCTCCACCCCCTTTTTTCTCTATCTCTCCATCTCTCTTAACACTGTGATGGCGCCCGTGGGGTATAGAGATTTTTTATACTCATTTTGCAAGTTGCACAGTCATTCATTCATTCAATTATCCCTTCATTGATGGGTAGTCATCATAGATAGTGACCAGTGTTATTATGATTTTTTTTTATTCGCCCTGTTTTGCATGCTTGAAGGTTTTGATGTTGTATGTTATGTTCCAGTTATTGGGAGACTTACGGAGATTGATGACAATATCGTATAAGCCCCTGGTGTATTTTTGTGTACGTTATTCACAATATCATAATTATATACCCTAATATATATATGATTTCTTCATCCCAGATTATTCCAAATATAATCTTTTTTTTTTTCAAACCAGGGAGAGATGATTCGGTATATGATTCCTGTACCCACTTATGTTGAAATTATTCACCGTGTGATGTGTATGGAGTATGTATTCCTGGTCATTCACTCTCTATGCCAAAATAGTGGGACGAACTTCGAACACTTTTTAATAATTTTCATTTTCTTTTTTTTTAATGTTTTGAATGAACTGTAGAGACATATTTAATGTAATCTTGGAAGCTATGCTTTCTGGGCTATAGTTTGACCTGTTGTTCCTAAACATATCAGAGTGGTGCTGGTTTTTTTTTGCTGATAACAATAATTTGGTTTGTGTTCTGAGGGACACAGTATTTCTCTCTAGTCGCCACAACGCTACTCACCCTGAAATGAAGCATGCTCTTAACCATGGAAGCTGACGTTTGCTGGGGTGTGGTATCTTTCATATGGATTGCGTGAGTGTGTGTGAGTGAGTGTGTGTGTGTGAGTGTGTGTGCATGTGTGTGTGTGTGTGTGTGTGTGTGTGTGTGTGTGTGTGTGGCGCGCGCGCGCGCGCGTGCATGTGTGTTGTGTGAGTGTGTGTGTATGTGTGTTACCATGTGTTACTCTGTGTGTGTGTGTGTGTGCCTGCATGCGTGTGTGCATGCATGCGTGCATGTTGATTTTTGTGTCGATTTCTTGAAATATACGATGAAGTAGAGGTTTTAGTGTACTGGATGGAAAGAACTCCCTGTATGTTGTTGAGGAATCTCTCACAGTCTGTTACTTGAGAAGATGCGGTCATTGATGATTTCAACCCTGAGATTACGTCACATGTTTGATGACAAGGCCCACACCCCTACTCTCCCTCCCTCCCTCCCTCCCTCCCCCGTGCTCTTGCACCCCTCCCCCCCCCTCCACCTGCTCTCCCCCCCCCCTCCAATATTTGCATTTTAGATAGTTATATTCATTGGGCTGGTTGTTATGGTTTTGCAAGTCAGCAGCGTTGTCTGAATGAAAGGCTATGTTGGATTGATTTCTAGTGAATTTAGTCACTTTTAGAGATGCGAGTGTGTGTGTGTGTGTGTGTGTGTGTGTGTGTGTGTGTGTGTGTGTGTGTGTGTGTGTGTGTGTGTGCGTGCGTGCGTGTGCGTGCGTGTGTGTGTGTGTGTGTGTGTGTGTGTGTGTGTGTGAGTGTCTGTGTGTCTCTGTGTGTCTCTGTGTGCGTGTGCATGCATTTATAAATATGAATGTGGAAAGCACTATGGAAACCTTGCTGGGGTGTGTATGTATTTTTTTAGAAAAGCTAAAACCAACATAGTTACAGTAACCACAAAACCTGCTTAGAACTCACCATGTATCAAAATTATAAAAAATATCTGAGCTTTACCTTTGATAGTAAATTGTATCATGAATATATGCTATGGATAGTTTTTCCTATGATTGTAAATGTGTCATGAATATATGTTAGGGGTAGTTTTACCTATGATTGTAAATGTATCATGAATGGATATGAATGTTATGAATATATGTTATGGATAGTTTAGCTATGATTGTAAATGTATCATGAATATATGATATGGATAGTTTTACCTAAGGTTGTAAATGTATCCTGAATATATGCTATGGCAAGGGTTTGGTTTGTATCAGAACAAAGGCTGCCCTGTTTGAATCCTGATCATGTGGAAAGTGCATGGGTCAATGGAGTCTATTGGCTGGGTTAACTCCCCCTGTATATGTAGCTTGTTTTATGTGTACATGGCACTGTGTATGTGGCTTGTTTTATGTGTGTATGGCAGACTGGAACTTTGCCATTTTATTGTGTGCACATTATTTCTTCTGCAGATGCCAAATTCAGCAATATTACAGATATGGTAATTATCTGACATTGCAGTTTTTCTTGCACTGATATCTTGTCTTTCTGCAGAGGCCAAAATTTGGCATTAGTGCTGATATGATTCTGAATACAGAACATTGCACTTTTCTTGAAAATAATTTTCTCTGCAAAACTCAGCGTTGTGTTTACTATGGATATGACATTTACTTTAGCAATTTCATTTTGGAGGGGAGGGCGGGAAATTATTTCTTTTTGTAGCTGCCAAATTTGACAATATTATAGATAATGCATATTTGACATTGCAGTTTTCTAAAAGCAAAAAAAAAAGCTTCTACAAAAATCAGTGTGGGTCTTTAGTGGATATAAGTTTTAACATCGCAATTTTGGAAGGGGGGGGGGGGGGGGGGCAAATTATTTCTGCGTCAGAAATCAAATTTGGCACAGTTATAGAAATGACTACTGCCCTGACATATCTCTACGACTACTAGTGTACAACAGTCAGCAGCTTAGAAGGCAATAAAAAATTTTTTTGTCAGATCTTGGGACCTCAATTCTGTGCAGAGCAGAAAACGGTCAATATCGTTCCCCCATGTTAATAGAGGTGACTTAATATTCCCTAACAGAAAAAAGTGCTGTGAATGAAAACATTCTCAATACCGCTATTTTGATCAATGGAGATGACCTACTATTGGGACAACACTGACAAACACACACACAGGAGGCATGAAGGTGTGGCCTTTTTAGGGGGAAACTTTGTATGCATGTTGGTGTTTTGAGAGTGTGGCCAAGGTTGGCATTCCTTATCTGTGATATTTTCTCTGTTTACCTATTGCTTGTCCATGAGGGGTAGAGAGAGCTTGGCATCCAGTACTTGTGTAGGGCGTAGCTTTTTTTTCTTTTTCCTTTTAGCAGAGCCTGCTACCGAACAAAGCTTTGATAATTGATTTTTGTCAGTGTATATGGCATTTAGTAATGGGGTTTTATACTGAATTTTATTATGGCTTGCTGTTTGTTTTCATGAGTTAATCATGTGGCTTCATACGTCTGTGACATGGCGTTTGTTGTGTGAGTTGTGGTGATTTTTGGCAATTTTATTTTTCTGTTTTTTTTTTTCTTGTGTATTTGATGACTGCATGGCAGTTGGTTTTTTTTTTTTTTACAACAATTTCTTAAAGGCTGGTTGATGAATAAATAAATAAATAAGTAAAGTAATAAAGGTGCAATTGGACATGGTGTTTTTTTGTGGTGTTGTTACAGAATGTGTGTGTGTGCATGTGCGTGTGTGTGTTTGTGTGTGTGTGTGTTTGTGTGTGTGTGTGTTTGCATGTGTTTGTAAATGTGATATTTGTGTGTGTGTGTTTGTGGATGTGCTATTTGTATGTGTGTGTGTGTGAGTGTGTGCATATATATTCATTGTCATCTATTCTTACTGGCACAAATGGCCTACTCTTCTAAAAGGCAGAACAAACGGGCTTTACTGTGTGCGCAACTTGATCTGCATGCATTTGCTCACATGCCTGACATAGCCTTGGTTTATAAACTCATTCAAAGAAGTTTAGGGGAGGGGAGTCCCACAGTGTTGAAGTCAAATGCTCTTCACCACTCAACACCAGCGTATGAAAAGACAGAAACTGCAATGCACACAATTCCATACAACAACTGGTTTATCATATCATCCGAAAGGCTAGCACCCAGACCACAACTTATGGTATAATGGATGTGGGAAAAGTTTTGAGCCCAAACGGGATTCGAATCACCACACACTCCGACTCGGACTTTTTGCTTTCTAGGCAGGTGCATTACCTCAAGACAACCGATCCACTGTGATGACATTCACAGGAAGGAAGGTGGCAGGATGGTTAAGACGTTCGCCTGCCAACAAGTAAACCGTGAGGTTCAGAGTTTGTACCCAGCCTCGCCCTTTCTTCCCAGTTTGACAAAAAAAAAATCGAACTGAATGTCAAAGTCATTTGGATGAGACCATAAACCGAGGCCCCGTGTGCGAACGCCCGCAGAACATCTTGCGCACACGTTAAAACCCCGTTCCACCTTTTGGAAGAACAGGCCATCGTGTGCCGGTAGGAGCGGATGACAAAAAAAAACAAAAAACAAAAAAACAGCATGCACACAAGTGTCGTGTTTAGACACCATCCCTGAGTAAAAAAAAAAAATAAATAAATAAAATAAAATAATGGGTAGGCGCTGCACCTGTGGCGAAGCGCTCTCCCCG
>CM060342.1:27230971-27233471 GCA_030674155.1 Stramonita haemastoma | reverse complement strand
CATCCCTACCCCCGCCTTCATCTTTAATCCCACAAAACTCCCACAGTGAAAACATCAAGGTGGGATGGTAATGTGATAATGTGCAATGTACCAAAAAACCAAACCAACCAACCCACCAACCAACCAACCCACCAACAAACCCACCCACCAACCAACCCACCCACCTAACTAACTAACTAACTAACTAACTAACTAACTAACTAACTAACTAACTAACTAACTAACTAACTAACTAACTAACTAACTAACTAACTAACTAACTAACCAACCAACCAACCAACCAACCAACCAACCAACCAACCAACCAACCAACCAACCAACCAACCAACCAACCAACCAACCAACCAACCAACCAACCAACTAACTACCTACCTACCTACCTACCTAACTAACTAACTAACTAACTAACTAACTAACTAACTAACTAACTAACTAACTAACTAACTAACTAACTAACTAACTAACTGACTGACTAACTGACTGACTCACTGACTCACTGACTCACTGACTCACTGACTCACTGACTCACTGACTGACTCATTGAATGACTCATTGAATGACTGACTGACCGACTGACTGACTAATCAACTGACTGACTGACTGACTGACGAACTAACTAACCAACCAACCAATCTATTTTGCCCGAGGAGCAGCTGTATGTTTTATGCAGAGAAATAGATTCCAAAATTCACGTAAAAAATATACTCTACTTTTCATATAGAGAAATATATTTCAGTTTTCATAATTATAAAGAAATAGATTTCAATTTTCCCATTGAGAAGCTAGTTTCAATTTTCGTATAGAGAAAACGGTTCCAATTTTTATATAGAAAAATATATTCCAATATCTGTATAGAGAAGCTATCTCCAATTTTTATATAGAAAAATAGATTCCAGTTTTCATACAGATAAATAGATTCCAGTTTTCATAATTATAGAGAAGCCGGTTTCAGTTTTCATATAGAAAATAAGATTTCAGTTCTCATGTAGAAAAATAGATTCCAATTTTCATATAGAGAAGCCAGCTCCAATTTTCTTGTAGAAAAACAGATTTCAATTTTCACATAGAGAAATAGATTTCAGTTTTCATATATACAGATAGAATCCAATTTTCATATAGAAAAAAATAGATTGCAATTTTCATATAGAAAAATAGTTTTCTACTTTGATATAGAGAAATAGAATTCAAATTTCATATAGAGAAGTCGGCTCCATTTTTCCTACAGAAAAATAGATTCTGTCCATTATTCAGAAAAAAGATACTTGCAGTTTTATCGCTGGAATTTTGTCAGGGAAATGAGTTGCAATATATGCCATTGTTACGATCCTATCTACATAGCAAATGTCCGAGCAGCAATGGGACAGCAACAATTCAAAAATTAATAGAGGCTGCACGCACACACACACACACACATACACACACGCACACACACACACACACACACACACACACACACACACACACACGTAAACACAACACACACACACACACACACACACACACACACACACACACACACGTAAACACACACACACACACACACACACACGCGCACACACACACACACACACACACACACACACACACACACACACACACACACACACACACACACACACACACACACACACACACACACACACACACACACAAGAAACCAGAATTTATCGTGGCACGCTCTGCTAGCTCTCCCTTATCTCTCTTCTCCTCCACCCCCTACCCCTACCCCACCCCAACCCTCACCATCCCCCATATTCACACCACCCCACCTCCCTGCAAACCAACCCCCATTCCTACCCTTCTCAGTCTATCCACCACACCCCTCCCCCTCCCCCCTCCCCACTCTCTCCCTCACCCTACTGTCTCAAACTAATGAGCCCAGGGGGTATATATAGTTTGCCTGTTGAAAAGAACTGCTGCCAGTTTGCTTGACCAACATGCCAATAGGCCTCGTGGCCGTTATATTACAGCCACTGTCGTTTCCTGTCCCCGTCTTTTCTACCTACGTCTGTCTCCGCACCAGACGAGTCTTGAAGTGTCTTTAAAGTGCTTCATGTCGTTAAGTGGACAGGGTTTTAACGGAGGTAAGAATTCCTCTCTGGGTCTGGAAACTTCCTGTGGAAACTTTGCCTTCTCTTTTCCTTAACTCAGGTGGGCTGCCAATGCACAGACTGCAAAATTACAAGACAAACGATTCTAAATCTGATGATTCTTATTTGTCTTTGTGAGCGTGCGAATCGGGTAAAACAGCAACAATAAAATTCCTGGGAAAGTTAGGGAGTACTTGTTTTATGCTCACAGTTTCGTCTGAGGTATTACCTACATATTTTTTTTTGTTGGCATTATTGTGGGTTATGATTTCATGCTCTTCAATTATATATATATATATATATATATATATATATATATATATATATATATATATATATATATATATATATATATATATATATTTCGACCAAGTTTGAGCAATTGAAGTCCCTACTCCTGTTAGTGATAA
>CM060342.1:27222856-27230871 GCA_030674155.1 Stramonita haemastoma | reverse complement strand
TTGACCTGTCGACAATTCTGTCGCTGTTGGGGTCCGTATACACGTACATTAAGTTTTGTGGTGTGATTTCACTCACCACTTCTTCTCCACGCCACAGCATTTGTTAGTGTATGGGGTGAGGAAAAGATAAACTGCCAGGAGTATTTCTTTCAGAGTTGGTGATGGGTGAAGTGAATTTTATAGGCGTTCATGACTAAGTCGGCAGTGTTGTGTCGTGAAGGCAGATTGGTGACTGTGAAGTGTGGCCCATCATTGAAGGGAGAGTGAGAGGGAGAGATCCTTTCTGTTCATGAAATAAGCAGAGATAGAGCGTGGGCCTTAAGTGAAGGGAGAGAGGGGAGATCATTGCTGTTCATAAAATAAGCAGAGATAGAGCGTGGGGCTTTATTGAAGGGAGATCCTTTCTGTTCATAAGCAGAGATAGAGTGTAGGCCTTAATGAAGTGAAGGGAGATCCTTTCTGTTCATAAGATAAGCAGAGATAGAGTGTAGGCCTTAAGTGAAGGGAGATCCTTTCTGTTCATAAGATAAGCAGAGATAGAGTGTAGGCCTTACGTGAAGGGAGATCCTTTCTGTTCATAAGATAAGCAGAGATAGAGTGTAGGCCTTAATGAAGTGAAGGGAGATCCTTTCTGTTCATAAGATAAGCAGAGATAGAGTGTAGGCCTTAAGTGAAGGGAGATCCTTTCTGTTCATAAGATAAGCAGAGATAGAATGTGGGCCTTAAGTGAAGGGAGATCCTTTCTGTTCATAAGATAAGCAGAGATAGAATGTGGGCCTTAAGTGAAGGGAGATCCTTTCTGTTCATAACATAAGCAGAGAAAGAGCATGGGCCTTTATTGAAGGGAGAGAGGGAGATCCTTTCTGTTCATAAGATAAGCAGAGAAAGAGCACGGGCCTTTATTGAAGGGAGAGAGGGAGATCCTTTCTGTTCATAAGATAAGCAGAGAAAGAGCACGGGCCTTTATTGAAGGGAGATCCTTTCTGTTCATAAGATAAGCAGAGAAAGAGCACGGCCTTTATTGAAGGGAGATCCTTTCTGTTCATAAGATAAGCAGAGATAGAGCATGGGCCTTGATTGAAGGGAGAGAGGGAGATCCTTTCTGGTCATAAAAGAAGCAGAGAAAGAGCATGGGCCTTAAGTGAAGGGAGATAATTTTCTATATTTCATAGAAAGAGCGACAGTCAGCAGTATTGTTAAAAACTGAGAACACACACATACACTGTCCAGAGCTGTAGTTGATCCAGGAGATTGGGATGGTGTGCAACAATGCTGATAGTCAGGATATTATATTATATCAAAGCAGATATCATGATAAAGACTTTTAAGAGAGAGCAGTTTTAAGTTTTAGTTGGTAAACATGGTATGACTGAATAAAGTAGACATATATCTGCCCACACATGCTTGTTAATGTTTGTGTAATATATAGATATATATATATATACACACATACACACACCACCAGGCACCTGTTCAAGGGAATTTTTCCCTGGAGTTAACAACAGTGCTGACTCCCCCCCCCCCCCCCCACCAATCCCCGCCCCCCCCCCCAACAAAAGTCATTCAGATAGACTATAAATTGAGGTGTCATGTGTCAATGCAGGCAAAACAGCTTGATTCCTGTGCACACATTAAAACCTGCTCCGCCTTTTGAAAGAGTGGGCTATTGTGTACCAATGGGAATGAATGACAAAATTTACAATTCAAAACAGCATATGTACATGCACATTTGGACTGGATGTAATAAAAAGCAAATAAATGCTCATTCCATTATCCTTAAAATAAAAGAATTTAAAGTAAAAATAGATTTTTTTAAAAAATCCCAATCTACAGATGCACATGTGTGAAACTGTCAATAGCTCACAAAAATTGGGTCTGTGGTCCAGGATTTATTTATTTTCTCTTTCTCTGTGTATGTGTGCGCATGTGTGTATGCTTGCACATGTACGTATGGGTGTTTTAGGAAGTCATTTTTTCTTTGCAATACATTTGCTTCCCCTTTCAGTTTTTGTTATACATGTGATGTGTGTGTTTCAGGAAATCGGGCGGTGTGTGGCTGTCCAGTTCTTTCTTCAACCCAGAAGTCAGGTATTCTGATCCTGTGTGGGGATGATTTTTTGATATTTTTTTTATGTTAGACTACTTCATTTATCTGTTTGTTTCATTTTCAAGATGATGATGGTTGTGGTGGTGGCGGTTTTTTTGTTTATTTGTTTTGTTCATTTATTTATTCATTTGGTGGTGGTGGTGGTGGTGAGAATTAACTACTGTGACAGCACAGTAATTCTGCCAACAGAAAGCCTCTTGTGTTGTGATGATGGTCATGATGATGATGATGACAATGATAATGACGATGATAATGATGATGACTGTGACCAGGATGATTGTAATGACCATGGTCCATGCTGACACACTACATTCTCCAACAGAAAGCCACTGGTGCTGTGATGATGATGATGGTGATGACGGTGATGATGATGGTGGTGGTGTGATGATGATGATGATGATAATAGTGATGATGGTGGTGATGATGTTGATGAAAGTGATGATGAAAGTGATGATGATGATGGTGGTGATGAAAGTGATGATGATGGTGCTGCTGCTGCTGCTGCTGCTGATGACAATGATAACAATGACGACGATGATGATGATGACAATGCCGCCGCCGATGATGATGATGATGACAATGACAATGACCAACACTGACACACTACACTTTTTCCCCCAACAGAAAGCCCCTGGTGCTGTGTGTCCAAGACATTCGCCTTCAGGCCAACGTTGGTCACGAGGAGGAGCATGCAGCAGGGGAAGCAACTGCACCCGACAGACCGGCACCCCAGGAAGGGGAGGCCACCCATGGACGTCGCGCTGAGCGAGGGAACCGAGGTGCACAGATGATGAACGTCCTGGCCAAAGTGCTGTTTTTCGGGCAGGTGGGTGTCTGCTAGAGTGACTGCTGTGATGATGTTGATGAGGTAAAAGGTGGAGGTGTCCCATAACCTATGTGGTTGAAGGGGAGCGAGGCATCAGAGACCTCAGTTTCTCTAGGGGCCAGCAAATTGAGAGAAATGAGAATGATAAAGATGATGATGACTATGATAATGATGACAATGATGACATTGATAATGATGATGATACCAGATATGCTGAGTGAGGGTTCAAAACCTGACAGTAATGTTGCTGAAGACGATGATAATAATGATAATGATGACAATGACAGTGATAATGATGATGATAATAATAATGACAATGATAATGATGACAGTGATAATGATGATGACACCAGATGTGCGGGGTGAGGGTTCAAAACCTGACGGTGATGTTGCTGAAGACAGTGATAATGATAATAATGGCAATAATAATGATGATCATAATAATGATGATGATAATGATAATAATGATGACGATGATGATGATGATGATGATGATGATGATGATGGCAATGATAATGAAGACAATGATAATGACAATGATGATAATGACAATGACAATAATGACAGTCATAATGATGATGGTGACAGATGTGCGGGGTGAGGGTTCAAAACCTGACGGTGATGTTGCTGAAGACGATGATGCCTGACAGCCTGGTCCAGGTGACGGCTGCTGAAATAGCTCTGGACATCACCATCGACAACGAGAGGTTTATTTATTTATTTTATTTATTATTCTTTTATATGAGGATAATGGAATATGCAACCATATGGTTTTTTTACATCCAGTCCCCGTGTGTATGCAGTTTTGTAAATGTCATCTGTTCCCACCGGCACACGATGGCCTACTCTTAAGAAAAGCGGAACAGGATTTAACATGTGCGCAAGATGTTCTGCGTGCGTTTGCACAAGGGGCCTCGGTTTTTTAGTCTCATCCGAAAGACTTTTGGGTTTGTTTTATTTATTTATTTATTTATTATTTATTTATTCTTTTATATCGAGGATAACAGAATAAGCAATCATGTGCTTTTTTTCATCCGGTCCTCATGTGTATGCAGTTTTGTAAATATTGTCATCTGTTCCCACTGGCACACGATGGCCTACTCTTACGAAAAGCAGAACAGGATTTAACGTGTGCGCAAGATTTTTGCGTGCGTTCGCACACGGGACCTCGGTTTAAAGTCTCATCCGAAGGACTTTTGGGGAGAGTGGAGTCAGCACTGATGTTAACTCCAGGAAGAAAATTTCCTCGACCGGAGGCGACGTGTGTGCGTGTGCGTGTGCGTGTGCGTGTGTGTGTGTGTGTGTGTGTGTGTGTGTGTGTGTGTGTGTGTGTAGGGGTGTGTGTGTGTAGGGTGTGTGTGTGTGTGTGTGTGTGTGTGTGTGTGTGTGTGTGTGTGTGTGCGCGCGCATACGTGGAGGGGAAGGTGAGGGGGTGGGGGGGAAGTTGGGTGGAGGAGGTGGAAGAGAAGATAAAGGGGAATCAAGGAGAAAGTGGGGGGGGGGGGGGGGGGGGGGGGGAGGTAGGGGGGGGAGATTAAGGAGAAGGTGAGGGGGTAGGGAATTGGGAATGGGGCAGAAGGTGGGGGTCGGAGGAGGAGAAGGTGGGGGTGGGTGGAGGGGAGAAGGTGGGGGTGGTGGGAGGGGAGAAGGTGGGGGTGGTGGAGGGGAGAAGGTGGGGGTGGTGGAGGGGAGAAGGTGGGTGGGGTGGTGGTGAGGGAGAAGGTGGGGGTGGTGGAGGGGAGAAGGTGGGGGTGGTGGAGGGGAGAAGGGTGGGGGTGGTGGAGGGGAGAAGGTGGGGGTGGAGGGGAGAAGGTGGGGGTGGAGGGGCAGAAGGTGGGGGTGGAGAAGGTGGGGGTGGTGGAGGGAGAGAAGGTTGGGGTGGTGGAGGGGAGAAGGTGGGGGTGGTGGAGGGGAGAAGGTGGGGGTGGTGGAGGGGAGAAGGTGGGGGGTGGTGGAGGGGAGAAGGTGGGGGTGGTGGAGGGGAGAAGGTGGGGGTGGAGAAGGTGGGGGTGGAGAATGGAGAAGGTGGGGGGGGAGGGGGGAGAAGGTGGGGGAGAGGGGGAGAAGTGGGGGTGGTGGAGGGAGAAAGTGGGGTGGAGAGTGGATAAGGTGGGGGTGGAGAGTGGAGAAGGTGGGGGGGTGGAGGGAGAGAAGGTTGGGGGGGGGGGTGTAGAGGGAGAGAAGGTGGGGGTGAAGGAGGGGAGAAGGTGGGGGAGAGGGGGAGAAGGTGGGGGAGAGGGGGAGAAGGTGGGGGTGGTGGAGGGAGAAGGTGGGGGTGAAGGGTGGGGGAGAGGGGGAGAAGGTGGTGGTGGTGGAGGGGAGAAGGTGGGGGTAGAGGGGAAGAGAAGGTGGGAGTAGAGGAGTGAGAGAAGGTGGGGGTGGAGGGAGGGGAGAGAAGGTGGGGGTGGAGGGAGGAAGAAGATGAGAGTGGAGGAGGGAGAGAAGGTGGGGGGTGGAGGGAGGGGGGGAGAAGGTGAGGGTGGAGGGAGGGGAGAGAAGGTGGGGGTGGAGGGAGGGGGGGAAGGTGAGGGGTGGAGGGAGGGGGAGAGAATGTTGGGGATTGAGTCACATCAGGACAGAACGCTGACCCAGAAGCGTGATAGTGATGTTGGATGTTTCAGCTACGTCATCAAGACCAACCTCAACAATCTGCTGTGCAAGGTTCTGCGCACCGTGCCTGAGGTGACTGCTGTTGTACCCTCTCTGTCTCTGTGGATACATGTGTCAGTGTGTTGTTGTCGTCGTCACCTGTGTGTGTGTGTGTGCGCTGCCATACTGGTCTCTGTGGATACATGTGTCAATGTGTTGTTGTCGTCGTCACCTGTGTGTGTGGTGTGTGTGTGCACTACCATGCTGGTTTTTCTGTGGGCGTCAGTTTTGCTTGTCATAAAGTGCACCTACCTGTGTGCATTGTGTGTGTATATGTGTTCTTTATTCTTTATTCTTTTATATCGAGGATAACGGAGTTAGCACTTGTGTGCTTTTTTACATCCAGTCCCTGTGTGTATGCAGTTTTGTCAATCTTGTCGTCTGTTCCCACCGGCACACGATGGCCTACTCTTACGAAAAGCAGAACAGGATTTAACGTGTGTGCAAGGTGTTCTGTGAGCATTTGCACACGGGGCCTCGGTTTATATTCTCCTCCAAAGGACTTTTGGTTTGTGGTGTTTGGGCATTAAAGTGGAATTCTAGTATGTTCATGATTAAAAAAAAAAAATTATGCTCAGTGCATGATTGAAATGGACATTGTCATAGAAGAGCACAATCTATGAAGTTTGTTAAACAAAATACACATTGTCACTGCACCTGTATGTATAATGGACATTGTTGTAACACCTGTTTATATAATGGACATTGAGACAGCACCTGTAGATATAATGGACATTGTGACAGCACCTGTAGATATAATGGACATTGTGACAGCACCTGTAGATATAATGGACATTGTGACAGCACCTGTAGATATAATGGACATTGTGACAGCACCTGTAGATATAATGGACATTGTGACAGCACCTGTAGATATAATGGACATTGTGACAGCACCTGTACACACATAACAATAAGTAATATTCATGGAGTGTGTTATATGTCAACTGGAGGCAGGTGCCAGTACCTGTAGATATAAGGAACATTGTCATAGCACCTGTACATGTTATGCATATTGTAACAACACGTGTATATATGGACATTGTGACAGAACTGTTCATGTAATGGACATTGTTACAGCACCTGCTCATATATGAACATTGTGACAGTACCTGTACATGTAATGAACATTGTGACAGTACCCGTACATGTAATGAACATTGTGACAGCACCTGTAGATATAACGGACATTGTGACAGCACCTGTACATACAAGAACATTGTGACAGCACCTGTACATTTAATGAACACTGTTACAGCACCTGTACATATCTAAACATTGTGACAGCACCTGTACATACAAGAACATTGTGACAGCACCTGTACATGTAATAAACATTGTTACAGCACCTGTACATACAAGAACATTGTGACAGCACCTGTACATGTAATAAACATTGTGACAGCACCTGTACATTTAATGAACATTGTCAAAGCACCTGTACATGTAATGGACATTGTTACAACACCTGTACATATATGAACAATGTCACAGCACCTGCACATACATAATGATAAGTCGTCATATTCATGGGGTGTGTTATAAATTGATCAACAGGAGGCAGGGGCCCAGAACTGCTTGGCAGAAGTGTCGGTGTCAGTGAAGGTGAATGCCACCTCCGATACCATCCACCCCTCCCAGTTCAAGGTAAACACTGCTGTCGTCTTTTTCTTCTTTAAAAAACTGCTTGTACAATACTCTTTACGTCTGCATGCAGAAGTGTGTGTATGTGTGTGTGTGTGTTTTGTGTGTGTGTGTGTGTGTGTGTGTGTGTGTGTGTGTGTGTGTGTGTGTGTTTATGTGTGGGTGTGGGTGTGGGTGCATGCGTGCATGCGTGTGGATGTTTGTGTTTGGGTGTGGGTGTGCATGTGTGAATAGTTTAATGAAATCTTTCATACCTCAGTAGGGGTTTAAGGTTAATAAAGTCTGGAGTCTTGTGTGTGTGTGTGCGTGCGTGCGTGCGTGCGTGCGTGCGTGTGTGTTTTTGTGTGTGTTTCAGACTATTGTTGGGGAGGTGCTCAACCCTCACATGATGATCACTGAAGGTAAGACGCTCTGTGTGTGTGTGTGTGTGTGTGTGTGTGTGTGTGTGTGTGTGTGTGTGTGTGTGTATCATGGAAACAATCTGGTAAATATTATTTGTCAGTTTCATAAACACGAGGACATAAGAGGCTCCCTCAGAGTCGACAATATCTCCATGTCCAGGAAAGTCCTATTTTCTGACACTCTCCTCAATATTGTGGGCTGTGATTCTGTCTGGAGTGCCTGCATTCCTGCACACAACCAGCTGTCTCTTTTCCTCTTGTCAGTCCTCATGCTGCTGCCCTGGTTGAACAGATGGGATTTGAACCTTCCCCCTCCCTCCCAGTGGAAAGCTGGGTTTTGACCTTCCCCCCCTCTATCTCATCCCTTCTCTCCCTCCCTCCCTCCCCC
>CM060342.1:27205356-27212856 GCA_030674155.1 Stramonita haemastoma | reverse complement strand
CTGGCCCTATACTGTACTGTACTGTGCTTCGTGCAGAGAGTGTGTGCCTTTGGGAGCGCGCAGGCAGACTGGCTGAGTCGTCTGCGGAATGGGGTTCGCTCCCTGGGTCTGAATGTGAGTGGAGAAGGGATTTGGCTGCATGGCATGCTGTGTTCTGGGCATGCTGTGTTTCTGGGCAGGCAGTTGGTCTGTCTGTGTGTCGGACTGCCCTGTGCCCACTTTTGTCTTGTTTCTTCTCACCCTTCGCTTTCCTTCGTAGCAGTGGTGGTGTGGTGGGGGACAGTTTTTGAGGAGCGGTGTTTAGTTTGCTTGATTGACTCCAATTTCATTTGTTTGTTTTTAATTTGTTGTTGTTGTTGTTTATTTTTTTATCTGAAATTATTTTATTTTGAGAATTATGGAAGTAGCTCTCCAGTGGTTTTTGAAATTTTTTTTTTTTACATTTATTTGTTTTTATTTATTCTTTTTTTTAGTCATTTATTTTAAGGATAATGATATAAGCACACCTGTGCTTTTTTTTTTTATACATCCAGTCCCTGTGTGTATGCAGTTTTGTTACATTTAGTCGTTGTGTGCATGTGGATTTGTCAGTGTTGTCATCCGTCCCCATTGGCGCATGAGGGCCTACTCTTCTGAAAGGTGGAACAGGTTTTAACAATCACACAAATGCGTTCACTCACAGGATCTCGGTTTATAGTTTCATCCAAAGGACTAATAGGCGAGTGGAGTTAGCACTGATGTTAACTCCAGGGGAAAAATCCCCTTGGATGTGTGTCTCTATGGTGGTTTGAGCCTGGACTTAAACTTGGGCTATCAGATCGCAAGCTCATGTTCTAACTACCAGATTACCCTTTGTGTGTGTGTGTGTGTGTGTGTGTGTGTGTGTGTGTGTGTGTGTGTGTGTGTGTGTGTGTGTGTGTATACAGTGTGCGGGCATGTGTGTGTGTGCGTGTGCGCAGTGTGTGTGCGTGTGTTTGTGTCTCTGTGTGTTTATGAACAGTGTGCGTGCATGTTAGTTTTTCAGTTTAACGTCCTTCCACTAAAAAGTGATATCAGAATTGTGTGTGTGTGTGTGCGTGCGTGCGTGCATTTGTGTGTATACTCTGCAGGTAAATAAGCTTGTATGGTGTGAGTCTTGTGTATCTGAGTAAATGAAAACGTTATCAGCAAATCTCAGAGAAAACAGCTAGATGTTTGATGGACTGTGCCAAAGCCAGTCCTTGTGGCCAGACTGCTGTGGGCATACAGTGTGTTTGGACACCACTGCTTCACTGCATGGACGTTGTTGGTTTGTGGTGGCATGTTGGGCTGCATCATATAACAAAACAAGCTGAAGATGTGTATGCATGGATAGGTAGTGTGTCCGAGTGTATGTTGTGTTTTTGCATGCTTTTGCTAGAGTAGGGCTGAGGAAGATTGTCCATGAGTTCTCTCTCCTCAGGTGTCTCCCTGTCAGTTTCTTTTTCCATCAAATCAAGGAAAGAGGAGCCAGGATAGCTCAGTGGTCAGAGTGCTCGCTTCCCCCCAGCTAAGGTTAAGAATCATAGAGTGTGGTTTCCAAGAAGATGGGTGACCATTTGTGTGCCTTGGCTTCAGTACAGTCCCTCCAGTTCACCCAGCTGTAAATGGGTACCTGCCTTCTTTAGGGTCAGGGAAGGTAAAGCAGTGAGGGAGAGGAGATGGGTGCCGCCCTCAATATGCTAGCTCTTAGAGAAGCTGAGGTCTCTGATGCATTGCTTCCCTATGACTACATAGGTTATGGAACACCTTTACCTCTACCTACCAAGGAAAGAGGAATGGTGTTTATGAGTTCTCTCTCCTCAGTTAATTCCCTGTCAGTGTCTTTTTCCATCAGATCAAGGAAAGAGGAATGGTGTTTATGACATCTCTCTCCTCAGTTAATTCCCTGTCAGTGTCTTTTTCCATCAGATCAAGGGGAGAGGAATGGTGTTTATGACATCTCTCTCCTCAGTTAATTCCCTGTCAGTGTCTTTTTCCATCAGATCAAGGGGAGAGGAATGGTGTTTATGACATCTCTCTCCTCAGTTAATTCCCTGTCAGTGTCTTTTTCCATCAGATCAAGGGGAGAGGAAGCGAGTTTTAAATTCAAGGATAAAAAAATTAAACCTTCAATTCAACCTATTCTAACTTCTGTGCACTACATTAGAGATTGAATTTATTTAAACAATTTTATATAGTTTTTAAAGGAGAGTTTATAAAACTGGGGAGGGAGTGGTGATTTCAGATAGGAAGAAACAAAAGAAAATGATAATTAGAAAAAAAGGTATGTGACAGAAGGAAGGCAGACTGAAAGAAATAAAAAAGAAGCCTGCTGTGTTTGAAGCATGCATTAGTATCACCAATGACTACAATTCACAGTTACCAGCCCTAAGTACACACAGACACTTACACACAGACACACACACTCACACACATGCGTGCACACACACACACACACACACACACACACACACACACACACACACACACACACACACACACACACACACACCACAACACACACACCACACCACACACACAACACAACACACACACACACACACACACACACACACACACACACACACACACATACACACACACACACAAAACACACACACACACACACACACACACACACACACACACACACACACCACACACACACACACACACACACACACACACACACACACACACACACACACACACACACACACATCGCCTTGCCTGTACTACAGGTTTTGGCAGTAGATTGCCTCTGATTCATTGTATGGTCCGCATTTCTTCTTCTTATCTTGTGAATGATTGTTCGCTGCTTGTTTTGGTTTAGCCTCTGGAGATGAGGAGAATGGACATGAAAAATGTTATCTGGATTCACAGGCTGCTGACGTGGAATGGTCTTTGCCGTGGTTGTTTGTTTGTCTGGGCACTAGCAGGGCTGCACCTTGTTGGTGTCTTATTCATGGGTTGGTTGTGTTCTTCCCAGTTGCGTTGGCATTGGTGTTTGCTTGTATGTTTTTTTGTTATGTGTTAACTACTTGCCTGTTTTTGTTGTTGTTTTTACCTGTTTGTTGTTAAAAAAAAAAATTGCTGGAGCTTGGTTTGAGTTTTTCTGTGTTGTATGTTTGTTGTTGTTTTTTCTTTAGCTTGTACTTATTATAAAGCTTGTTTTGGGTAAGTTTGCCCCTTTAGTTTAGGCTGACTTTGTCTCTTATGCATGGAGTCTTACTTAAATTTACATACACACATGTATGCGCATGCAGAAACACAGGCATGTATGCACATGGTTTTGCATGTACAGCACATGCACACATGTATACACTCACACACACATACTTACACATATGCATGCATACACACATGCACACATATGCACACGCACGCACGCACGCACGCACGCACACACGCACGCACGCACGCACACACACACACACACACACACACACACACACACACACACACTCCATTTTTTTTATTATTATGTTGCTTATAGCCCCGCCAACCACATAGGCCATATCGGGGCTGTTCACACACATACCAGTCAATGGGTTCCTTACCTACACACACACACACACACACACACACACACACACACACACACACACACACACACACACACACACACACACACACACACACATATGGGTCTACCTCAAGGCTCAGTGATAGCACCGATTTTATTTAATATCTTATTATATGATCTACCTAAGCATATTTCTAACACAGTAACCATCGCTCAATATGCAGATGACATTTGCATGTGGATGAATGTAACGATGAAACGAACAACCCCAAAAAGGGCTTTAAAACCACATAAGAAAGGTCTATCAAATAGAACTTGACAAAGTAAATCAATATATTTCAGAAAATGGGCTTACGATGTCCCCAGAAAAAAACACATATCGTACTTTTTAATAACGGTAGTAATCCCCATGATCTTCCAACATTTAGATTAGAAAATGACGTCATTCAATATGAGCACTCTGTGAAATTCCTTGGGATTATCATAACTTCCAAACTTACCTGGAATTCACACATCGAATATATAACTAATAAAGCCAGAAAAAGCATTAACCTTTTAAAAATCATTAATAAGCAAAAGTGGGGCCAAGACCCTTTGACACTGAAACACTTAGCAACATCACTTGTTCGTTCTAAGTTAACCTACGGTCAAGAAGTGTTTTTCAGTGCTCCGAACTACCTAAAAAGAAAGCTACAAAGTTTAGATTGCAAGGCATATCGCCTTGCGCTTGGTGTTCCCTTTCATGCATCATCATTTGGTACATATAAAGAAGTAGATGTACTTCCTTTAGAAGAATACAGACGACTTGCATGCGCAAAATACATTGTCAGAAGTTCTTCATGCAGCAATTTTGTCGCAAAAGAGGTTAAGATGAAATCCGATATTGATTTTCCCAAAAGAGCAAAACACATTTTTTCCTTATCTACAATTAGGTCTTATTCGAAAGAATTACTGGACAAAGCAGGGATCATCCCAGAGAATGTTGATGTCGAGCAAAAAACCTCACCTTGTCCAAAGTGGGAGCAAAACAGAGCACACTTTGACATTGAGCATACACCTTACAGGAAAGACGATAATCCACATATTTAATCAGTTCCGTAAGATTGCACATTGAAAACACATACCCAAATCATCTAAAAATCTATACTGATGGATCACTTCTTAGTAATCATCAAGCAGGTGCAGCCTTTGTCATCCCCGAATTTAAAATTGAAAAATCATTCTATCTTGGAAAAAAACGGTCTGTTTACACAGCGGAACTAATGGCAATTCTAATGGCTTTAAACTATATTAATGAACTACCTTTTCTTGTGAACCAAATTTTATTTTGTGTCGATTCAAAATCAGCCCTACACTCACTTAGATCTGTTTCAATAAAACCGCATTCCAATATTGTGACAGAAATTCATCATTTAATACACTGTCTTATTTTAAGAGGAACAGATGTGAGTTTCTGTTGGGTTCCATCTCATCTGGGCCTTTCTTGCAATGAATGGGCAGATCGCGCCGCCAAAAGGGTGCAAAACAAGAGGAAGGATCAATACTTTTGATGTATCCTCTCTCAATCTCTGAGACTTACAATCTGTTGGAAAAGGAATCCAAGAATGAAATGAAATTATTAGTTAAAGATTTTGGTAGCATTTCTAAACATCATAATGTAAAGGCTTATAACTTAAAAAATATGGTTTCAAATTTTCCGCATTATAGTATAGTGAAGCTCAGACAAGTAATCTCGCTACTTTATAGACTAAAGCTAAATGCATTTAAAACAAAATTTGTGACAGGTATTACGTGCTGTTGTGGTGAAAATATTTCAAGTTTTCATTTAATTTTTGAATGTAAAGTTATAAAAACATATTTGCCCAATATTCCCGATTGTTCATTAGAAAAAGTTTTCAGTGATTTTTCATTAATGTTTAGAATTTGTGAATGTTTGCTTCATAGTCCAGTTGCCCGTTTACTTTAGATTGGACTTTACCTATTTCTTGTTCCAATAACATGTTATTTTATCGATGATAATTATTGCCTGTAAACACACACACCGCGCACACTCACACACACACACGCCACACACACACACACGCACACACACACACACATAGAGTTACACAGTCACACACACAGTCACACACAGTCACACGCACACACACACACACACACACATTGTAGCATTTACCTTCCTCAAGTTCACTTTGCTTCTATTTGTTATCTTTTTGTAGTATAGTTCAAGCAGTTTCTGATGATTAGACCTTTTTTGTTGTTGTTTTTGTTTTTTTCACAAGTCCACACAAACACACACCGACCTTTTTTTCTTTTTTCTTTTTTTCTTTCCCCCCCCAATCACTTGTCTAAAATCACTTTTCAGTGGATAGACGTTAAAATGAAGACACACACACACACACACACACACATTCTCACACACATTCTCACACACACACTCTTCCTACTGCTGTTGCTAGAGTTATAACTCTGTATGGTGGACGTGGGGAACATTCTGTGTCTGGTAGATGACATGACCAGCAGCTCAGACCCTGTGGCTGACTGTGTTCAGGAAAAACCAGGATTGTGGCCGATTATACCCAAAAGTCCTTCAAATGAGACTATAAACCGAGGTCCCATGTGCAAACATACACAGAACATCTTGTGAACATGTTAAATCCTGTTCTGCTTTTTGAAAGAGTAAGCCATTGTGTGCCGGTGGGAACAGATGACAAAATTGACAAAACTGCATACACATAGGGACTGAATGTGAAAAAGCACATGAGTGCTTATTCCATTATCTTCAATATAAAGGAAAAAAAAAATAACACCCCCCCCCAACTAAACACGGACACAAATCAGGTGATAGTGCACACATTTGATCTTCTGCATATATATGTAGAAGGGAATGAAAGCACTGGCAGGTCTGCCACTTGAAGTTGACCTGGGAGATCATAAAAATCCCCCTCTCTTAATTCACCAGACACCAACACCAAGATTCAAACCAACGACTTCATGGATCCATGGGACTGAAGTCAAAATGCTTTTAACCACCCACTCAGCTGTAGCGTCCACCCAGAATAGATTTGAACCCAAACCCTTGGGTCACTCCCATCAGAGGACAAGTAAAGGGTAGGTAAAGGTAAAGGTGTCCCAAAAGGTAAAGGTGTCCCATAACCTATGTGGTATTAGGGAGCAAGGCATCAGAGACTTCAGCTTCTCTAGGGGCCAGCATGTTGAGGGCGGCACCCATCTCCTCTCTGTCGCTGCTTTACCTTCCCTGACCCTAAAGAGGGTAGGTACCCATTTACAGCTGAGTGAACTGGGGGGGACTGTACTGAAACCAAGGCGCACAAAGGGTCACCCATCCACTTGGTAACCACGCTTGACGCTTGCTTAACCTTGGCTTGGGGGAAAGCGAATGCTCTGACCACTGGAGCTATCCCGTCCCCACCAGAGGACAAGTAAAAAGCTCAAACCACCAGGGTTTTCCACACCCAATACCGTGTCCACACAGCACGCAAATTTAACATCACTCAGTCAAGAGTGCAAAATTAAGCACAATCCTTCCTTTTAGCTAATCCAAGTGTGGTCAGGTCCTAAGTAAAGGTAAGATAAAGGTGTCTCATAACCTATGTGGTCGTAGGGGAGTGAGGCATCACAGACCTCAGCTTCTCCAGGGGCCAGCATATTGAGAGTGGTACCCATCTCCTGTGCGGCTGGCGGGGCTCTAAGCAATATCATTGGATTGGATGATAAGTTACCAGCTGGCCCCAGCTGGGATGGAATAATTAGCAGCTGAGAGGAGCTGAAAGTGGGGAGGAGAAACTGACAGCAAGCTGTGGTGTCCACACAGCACAGGAGACGACTGACTGTTGGTTGTGTGTTTTGTTTTTCAGTCCACGCGCGACCATGTGGAGGTGGGGGTGAAGGTGTTCAACGGTTTCTTCCACTACCACCACGAGGAGGTGCAGTACTGGTCAGCCATGCTCCTC
>CM060342.1:27167856-27190356 GCA_030674155.1 Stramonita haemastoma | reverse complement strand
GAGAGAGAGGTGAAGATAAAGACAGAAACAAAAGGAGTGACAGAAAAGGGGACATTTCTAGAAAATGGCAGTGCCCCAGTAAAATGTTACAGTGACAGAAATTACGTGCATCTATATAACCTAATATGTGTGCATGTGTGTGCGTGCGTGTGTGTGTGTGTGTGCGTGCGTGCGTGCGTGTGTGTGTTCGTGTGTGTGTGTGTGCCTGTGTGTGTGTGTGTGTGTGCCTGTGCGTGCGTGTGTGTGTGTGTGTGTGTGTGTGTGTGTGTGTGTGTGTGTGTGTGTGTGTGTGTGTGTGTGTGTGTGTGTGTGTGCGTGCCTGTGTGCCTGTGTGCATGCCTGCGTGTGTGCATATGTGTGTGTGCGTGCATGCATGCGTGCGTGTGTGTGTGTGTGTGCGTGTGTGTGTGTGTGTGTGTGTGTGTGTGTGTGTGTGTGTGTGTGTGTGTGTGTGTGTGTGTGTGTGTGTGTGTTACCCAGTTGTTGAAAGACGAGGTGCAGGAGAGTAAGAAGAGGAGAGATGTGATGGACGCCAAACTGGTGCAGCTGTGCAAAACCAAAAACATCTCAGGTAGGTCCTTATATTCTTTTCACTGTTCATTGTTCAGCTGAATCCTCTTTTTGTTTGGCCATACCGATTCTAGCCTTGACATCTTGTAGACAGGAGCTTGTTGTTCTCTTTGACTGAGCCCACAGAATGAGAATGTAGTTCAGATCTGTTCCATTGACTTTTATATTCTGAGGGGTGACTGTACCATTAATGCACATCACTTTGGTCTTTTTACCATTTAAAATTGTCATTGGGTGTGGCCACAAATGCCAAACTTGGTGAGACTAGTGAGAACTTAAGGCCAGCAGTGTTGTATAAAAAATACCCAGGCCTTCATTCTGACCACCTATTAGAATGCTTAACTTGTCATTTTCTCATTTTGTCATTTCCTGCAGTCTATTATTTCAAGTTGTAAACACTTTTGATAGAAATGTCCGGTTTTCAATCTGATTTTTTGTAGTGTGTAGCCATTTTATTGCAGATTAATAACATGTCAATAACTAAAATTTGACTTCGGGTGCAATGCGACTCATTATGTGGTGGAGTGTCAAGTCAAGTCAAGTCGAGTCAAGTCAAAATTTTATTTCCAGATAGTACATTAGTAAGCAATAAATTTGCTTTTTTTCATCAAGCCATCTATCTAGCAAAAAACACGCAAAAACAAACCAACCAAATGTGTATGCATGTGCATGTGTGAGTGTTTATGTGTTAGTGCATATACATGCATGTGAACACACGTGTGTGTGTGAACACGTAAAGATACCCCTTACCCTAACATCCTCTCTCATCACTCTCCCCAAAAGTCCTTCGGATGAGACTTTAAACCGAGGCCCCGTGTGGGAACGCACGCAGGACATCTTGCGCACACGTTAAATCCTGTTCCGCTTTTCGTAAGAGTAGGCCATCGTGTGCCGGTGGGAACAGGTGACAATATTTACAAAACTGCATACACACGGGGACGGGATGAAAAAAAGAACATGATTGCTTATTCTGTTATCCTCGATATAAAAGAATAAATAAATAAATAAATAAACAAAATAAATCAATCCTTCCACATGCAGTGGTGAAGCGAGAAGAGCTGTACGCCTCGCTGTACAAGAAGAGCTCGGAGATCTACATCCAGCGGTCGAGGCAGATGTACAGCAACGGGGCCCTGCGGTCACAGCTCTTCACCTGGCTCATGGAGGACCTGGAGATCGTGGCCATGGCTGACACCTCCTACCACGGCCGCGACAACGTCATCGCCGTCATGACCGACATCGATAAAGACAGGTCAGGGGGTCGGAGAGGTCGGAAAGGTCGCCACCAGAGGAGAGAGGTGTTGGGTTGGTGTTGGGTTGTGTGTGTGTGTGTTTGTGTGTGTGTGTGTGTGTTCTTTTATTAATTCTTTTATATCGAGGATAATGGAATAAGCATTCATGTGCTTTTTTTCATCCAGTCCCCGTGTGTATGCAGTTTTGTAAATCTTGTCATCTGTTCCCACCGGCACACAATGGCCTACTCTTACTCGTGTGTGTGTGTGTGTGCGTGCATGAGTGTATTTGGGTGTGTGTGCTTGCGTTGTGTGTGTTCGTATGTGTGTGTGTGTGTGTGTGTGTGTGTGCGCGCGCAAGTGCGTGAGTGTGTTTGGATGTGTGTGTGCGCGTGCATGTGTCTCTGTGTGTGTGTGTCTCTGTGCAAGTGTGTGTGGGTGTGTGTATGCGTGCATATGTGTGTGAGTGTGTCAAGTCAAGTCAAGTCAAGTCAAGTGTGTTTGGGTGTGTGTGTGCGCGTGCATGTGTGTGTATGTGTGTCTGTGTGTGTGTCTCTGTGCAAGTGTGTGTGGGTGTGTGTATGCGTGCATATGTATGTGAGTGTGTGTGTGCATATGTGTGTGTGTGTGTACGTACATATGTGTGTGTGTACCTGCATGCATGCACACATGCATATACATATGCCTGTGTGTGTGTGTAAACAGCCCTCCCCCCTCAGCTGACGTGGATTTTGTGACGCTGTGGTGTCGCTCCATCAAGTTCAGTGTCAAGCACTGGTCAGTGTCTCTGCGTGACTTCCCTCAGCCCATGATCGACATCACCAACATGCACGTCTGGGGAAGACTGGTGGGCGCTGAGAGAGACGGCACCAAGAGAGGTGTGTTGGGGTGGGGGTTGGGGGGGGGGGGGGGAGGGATTGGGGGTTGGGGAGGGGTGTTGTGGGGGGAGGGGGGGTGGGGGGGAGGATGTGGGGGTGGGGGTGTTGTTAGGGGGGGGGGGGGGGAGTGTGTGTGTGTGTTTTGGACAAGGGATGAGGGGAGGATGTGTGTGTGTGGTGCGTGTGCGTGCGTGCATGCATATGTTTGTGTATTCAGGGGGTGGGGGGAGGACGTGTGTGTCTGTTTTTCTGTGTGTCTGTGTGTGTGTGTGTATGTGTGTGTGTGTACATATGTATGTATATATGTGTGTCTGTGTCTCTTTGTGTGTGTATGTATGTATGTATATATATATATATATATATAATATATATATATATATATATATATATATATATATATATATATATATGTCTGTGTGTGTGTGTTGCTATAGCGAAACGAGAGTGCACGGTGGAGGTGGATGCCCCCTGGGGCAACATGGAGGTGCAGAGAAACCTGCCTGCCCTCAAGTTCTTTCACGACCTCAGCAGTGGTCAGTGCACAGTCTCTCTGACTGACCCCTTTCTAATCCCTCTCTCACCTCTCTTTGACTGACCCCTCTCTGACCTTTCTTTAACTGCTGACCTTTCTCTGACTGACCCCTCTCTGACTCCTCTGACCTCTCTCTAACTGAACCCTCTCTGACCTCTCCGACCTTTCTCTGATTGACCCCTCTTTGACTCCTCTGACCCCTCTCTGACCTCTGACTGACTGACCCCTCTCTGACCTCCCTGACCCCTCTCTGACCTCTCTGACTCCTCTCTGACTGACTCCTCTCTGACCTTTCTGACCCACTCATATATATGCACAGACACACACACACACACACACACACACACACACACACACACACACACACACACACACACACACATACACACTTTCAAACAGACACATGGTGTTGCATTTATATATCATGGATAAATTGTGATCGTTCTAGTGATACATTAACTTGGCTATCTGAGTTATTAGCTTTTTAAGTAATTTTATTTACAAGGTCTTAAAGTCCGCTGCAAAGCTTATAGTCATAACATCTTAGTAGCTGATCTCCATCTAAGCCCATAGCCTAGTTAATTACCGTAAAACCTCGGTTCTCTGTTTTTCCCTTGATTATTCTTTTTCAAGTGTTTTTAAGTCCAGTGCAAAGTTTATAAATCACTATAACATCTTGGCTCTCAGTGTCCCCATAGGAGAAGTTTTAAAAGTCCACAACAAAGTTAACAACCATAACATCTTAACTCTTCAAAAAACCTGCCCCCTTCGGTTTTTTCATTCTTAAAACTTTTTTTTTTTTTAAAAGCCCCACACAGCCCAAGTTTATTTCCTCACCATAATAATAATAATAATAATAATAATAATGATAATAATAAAAATAATATTAATATAAAATAATAAAATGGATGCTTATATAGCGCAAATTCCCAAAAACATGGGTTCACCGCGCTGTACAATCAAATCACTCAAAACCTTGCTCCTCTCTCTCTCTCCACCCCCACACCCACCACCCCAACCCCCACACCCCCACCAACACCCCACACCCACCCAACACCCCACAGACGTGGAATCGATCACGCTGGCGTACGGGGTGTGCTGGGAGCCTGCGGTGGCCCTGTACAACCTGGCCATGGACCTGATCAACAAGCCCTCCGTGGACCCCAGCCAGCCCCTGCCCTTCTGGGACAAGATGAGGCTGCTGCTGCACGGCCGCCTGACCATGGCCATGGGCCGCATGAGCTGGCTGTACCACGCCTCCCTCGACCCCTACAACAACACCGAGCTCATGGACTGGACCTGGTCTAGTCTTCTTATGGACTGGACTAATGGTCAGTGGTTTGTGGGGTGGAGGGGGATTTAAGGGGTGTGGGTGGGTGGGGTGGGGGTTGGGGTGGGTGGGGGGGTTGAGGTGAGAGGGTGTGTGTTGAGTGTGTTTGTGTGTGTATGTGTGTGTGGGGGTGGGTGGGGGGATGTATGTGTGGGGGTGGGTGGGTGGGTGGTTTGAAAAGATCAAGACGTTGTTGTTGCGTAAGGGTGTAGGGTTTGGTTTAGTTTTGGAGCGTGTAGTTTGTCAAAAAAAGATCTTTGAAATGGTATATGGGTAAAAGGACATATTTATTTATTTATTTATTTATTCATTTATTTATTTATTTATCTGTTCATTTATACATGTCACAGCAGATTTCTCTGTGTGAAATTTGGGCTGCTCTCTCACCCTGGGGGAGAGCATGTCGCCACAAGAGCAGTGCCTACCCATTTTTTTTTCTTTTTCCTTGTCTGCAATTGTACTTGTTTTCCTATTAGAGTGGCTTTTTTGTACAGAATTTTGCCAGGGACAACCCTCTTGTTGCCGTGTGATCTTTTACGTGCGCTAAATAATGATGTGTAACACACAGGACCTCGGTTTATTGTCTCATCCAAAAGACTATCACCCAGACCACTACACATGGTCAAATGGATGGGGGAAAAGTTTGGGGCCCAAACAGGATCAAACCACCACACACTCCGACCTGTGAATGGTGCTGCTCTTGTGGCGACACGCTTTCCCCGGGGAGAGCAGCCCAAATTTCATGCAGGGAAATCTGCCGTGACTTAAAGTGGTGTATATTCTATATATAATGTGGAAATTCATATCCTAATTAGTCAGCACATTTCCAGGTAAAGGGTGTGATTATGGTGGTGTTGGTATTGACAGATCAGTTTTTCTATATATGATATGGCAAATCATATCATGATTGGTCAGCACATTTCCAGGTAAGGGTGTGGTTATGGCAGTGTTGGTATTGACAAGTCAGTTTTTCTATATATGATATGATAATTGATATCACGATTGAACTGCAGTTTTCCAGGTAATTGTGTGATTATGGTGGGTTGTTGTAGTTGTTGGTGTAGGCAGGTCAGTTTCTATATATGATATGGTAAGTGGAAGCAGCGAGAGAGAGGAGAAAGGCGCCGCCCTCAACATGCTGGCCCCTAGAGAAGCTGAGGTCTCTGACACCTCGCTCCCCTACGACCACCTAGGTTATGGGACAACCTTTACCTTTTTTTAAAAATTGATATCACAATTGGTGTTGGTGTTGGCAGGTCAGTTTGTGCTGAAGGGAGACCTGGACATCTCTGTGCGCACGGCCTCCAAGTACAACGAGAGCAAGCTCTTCCACTTCCCCAACCTCAAGTTCTGGTCAGTGCTTCCTGATCTGCTCCACTGTCCGCTTTCACAGTCATATACACCATCATCATACCTTTGGCAACACTTTTCCTGTTTGGGATTCAAGGCTTTCTCTCTGGATCTCTGTCTGTGTCTGTCTGTCTGTCTGTCTGTTGCTCTCTCTGTGGCTCTCTCTCTTTCCCTCCCCTCCTCTGTGTCTGTTTGTCTGTCTGTCTGACTGTTTGTCTGTCTGTCTGTCTATCTGTTTCAGTGTTCTCTCTCTCTCTCTCTCTCTCTCTCTCTCTCTCTCTCTCTCTCTCTCTCTCTCTCTCTCTCTCTCTCTCTCTCTCTCGTCTCTCTCTCTCCTCCCTCCTCCTCCCTCACGCTCTCTCTCCCTCCTCTCTCTCTCTCTCTCTCTCTCTCTCTCTCTCTCTCTCTCTCTCCTCTCTCTCTCTCTCTCTCCTCTCTCTCTCTCATCTCTCTCTCTCTCTCTCTCTCCCCTCCCTCCCTCCCTCCTTCCCTCTCGCTCTCGCTGTCGCTCTTGCTCTCTCTCTCTCTCTCTCAATTATTTAGAACTCTTTTTTTCTGTTCTTTTTTTCATTCCTTAATGTTATTAAATGGTGTATAGGCTACGTGTTGTTCTGTCAGAGTAAAATGATTTGGATTTATGATGAGAATGTCATCTTAGATGGTATGTTAAATCCTATAGGCTGTCATATAAATTGTATAATTTTATGAGTGTGATTTAATTGTGTGTGTGGAGGGGGGTGTTGAGAGAGAGAGAGGGAGGTGAGAGAGGGGGAGAGGGAGAGGGGGAGAGAGAGAGAGAGAGGGGGGGGGAAATCTGATTGTTTTGAGCTTAGTTTCTCGCTTAGTGTCATTGAAATAGAGTACGGATGTGTTGTGTCTTGTTACCGTAGAATAATTTGAATTTGTAATCTAGAGTGTCATGTTGGATAAGACTATTCGTAAGGGTTGTGACTTGAAATAGCGTATATTGAGATTTTGCTTGTGCCTGTATTGTGAGTGTAGTTGGATAGTTGGTTATATAAATAACTAAGTAATTAAGCTTATCATTTGCTTTGCTATATCTATATGTTATATAATTCTTTATGATTGTTTGCCAGTGGGTTTGTTGTTTTTGGTTTGTTTGTGGGTGGGTGTTTTTTGTTTGTTTGTTTTTTGTTTTTTGTTTTTTATGAGGACCTGGTGTAAAGAAGCCTCTGGCTTATCCATATTTCCTCAATAAAACATTCGAGTTCGAGTTCCTCTCTCTCTCTCTCTCTCTCTCTCTCTCTCTCTCTCTCTCCTCTCTCTCTCTCTCTCTCTCTCTCTCTCTCCTCTCTCCTCTCCCCCCCCTCTTGCTCTCTCTCTCTCTCTCTCTCTCCTCTCTCTCTCTCTCTCTCTCTCTCTCTCTCTCTCCCTCCCTCTCCTCTCTCTCTCTCTCTCTCTCTCTCTCTCTCTCTCTCTCTCTCTCTCTCTCTCTCTCTCCCCCCCCCCTCTCTCCTCCTGAAATTCTATACTCGTCATTGTCTCAGCAAGTTGAGGGAAGAGGAGGAGAGAGATAGAAGACATGCTTGTGTGAGAATGCAGATCTGTGATTTAGTGTGCAGTGTTTTATACATTTGTTATGGTGGTGATATGTGTATTATCTTGTGTGTGACAGTGTGGACCTGTGATTTTGTGTGCAGTGTTATTGTGAATGTATGTGTGTGTGCATGTGTGTGTGTGTTTGTGTGTGTGTGTGAATGTATGTGTGTGTGTGTGGGGGGGGTATGTGTGTGTGTGTGTGTGAATGTGTGTGTCTTCATTTTAACATCTGTCCACTAAAAGTGATATTAGACATGTAAACGGGATGGGAAAGAAGTGAAAGTTAGTGTGTTTGTTTTGTGAATGAAGGATAAAAGGAAAAACACATCTAATCTTCAGAAACTTACTGATGTGTGTATGCGTGTGTGCGTGCGTGCGTGTGTGTGTGTGTGTGTCCATGTGTGTGTATGTGTATGTGTGCATGCATGTGTGTGTGTGTGTGCATGCATGTGTGTGTGTGTGTATTTGTGTGTGTGTTTGACAGTGTGGGTCTGCAGTGGATCTGCCTTGGTGACCCTAATGACCATCACCCAGTCATGCCCTGTGCTCCTGACAAAGTGCCTGACTTCTCTCATGAGGTGAACACAGCGCACTCACTGTTTGCTTTTGTTGTTGTAGTTGTTGTTTTTTATCGTATTCTTATTGTTTGTTTGTGTTGCCTCATCTTCTGTTACATACCTGTCTTGCTGTCCCCTCACCACTTTATTTTTGTCTCATCACCACTGCACACAAATCCAGCATAACTCAGTCCAGGGTCCAGTAAGAGGTAAAGGTGTCCCATAATAATAATGATGATAACGATGTTGTGTGCTGCAGGAACACGACTCATTCTGTGCCTTTTTTTTTCTTTTTTTTTTTTCAAAACTTGATCCTTGACCTGAGTGACATGATGCTGATGATGATGATAATAATGACGATCATGGTGATGATGATGATAATGATCATGACGGTGGTAATGATGATGATAATGATCATGATGGTGGTAATGGTGATGATGATTATAATGATCATGATGATGATAATGGTTATGACAGTGGTAATGATGATGATAATGATCATGACAATGATAATGACGGGAGTAATGGTGATGATAATGATGATGATGATGATAATGATAACGATGTTGTGTGCTGCAGGAACACGACTCATTCCGTGCCTTTCGCTCCCAAAACCTGAACCTTGACCTGAGCCTGAAGACGAAGCCGGTGCCCTCTAACCCCGCCAACATCCCTTCCAGCCCCGAGTTCTACGCCTCCTCCCTCCGCTTCCTGGACAAAATCAAGGTCAGAGTCACCCCCCCAGTCCTCTGCCTCCGCTGTAGGGGAGCACATGACAAATTTTTACCAAACTGCACACACACGGGGACTGGATGTAAAAAAGAACATGAGTGCTTATTCCATTATCCTTTAAATAAAAGAAAATTTTTTTTTTTTGAAATCGCTTTCTCTTCTCCTGTGGTCTGTAATATCTTGTGGAGGAAGAAGAAAGGCAGGCAGGCAGGCAGGCAGGCAGGCAGGCAGGGAAAGAAATGGGTGGATAACGTCAATGGATGAACCACAGCAAAGAAACAACCGGTGTTGAGACCCTGGCATTGACACAGCACTGCCATAAAGGGGAGAAAACTGGTGTTTTTCTCAGTGCAGTGCCGCCCATCATTGACCATGGTTACCAAGTAGATGGGTGACCGTCTGTGTGCCTTGGCTTCAGTACAATCCCCCAGTTTACCTAGCTGTAAATGGGTACCTGCCCTCTTTAGTATCAGCGAAGGTAAAGCAGCAAGGGAGAGGAGATGGGCGCCGCCCTCGATATGCTGGCCCCTAGAAAAGCTGAGGTCTCTGACGCCTCGCTCCCCTATGACCACAAAGGTTATGGGACACCCTTACCTTCACCTTTACTTCTGTTCATTGTCTTTCATATTTAGTGAGTTGGTTTTGTTGTACTTGTTATGTGCATGCATGGTTTTGAAAACAGGAATGTTGTTTGTGTGTTGCAGCAATGCATGTTCAGTGTGACACGACCGGTGAGGCGTGGGAAGTTGTTTGGCGTTATCACGCCCCGCAAACCACAGTTAACGCGCCATTACAGGTAAACACCTTTATCTGTACATATGAACAGTAACCAGAAATATGTTGCATGCAGTATGGAAAGTGCCGTGTTCAAGTGAAAATGATATGAAAGCAGAAACAAGGTGTAAGAAAGAAACAATCAATATCCATGTTATCAAGAAAATCTGACTGACGGTGGACTTCCACCGCTTCATGATCTGTCACTAGATACCCAGTGTTGTTTATTTCAGATTGTGACATTATATATTGTGTGTATCTTCAGTGCCTGCAATATTCACAGAACTCGTCAGTGTTCATGTTGACAGGAAAATCCGGCTGACGGTGGACTTTTATTATTTCATGAGCTATCACTGGAGAACCAGTGTCTTGTTTATTTCAGATTGTAACGTTATATATGTTGTGTATCTTTAGTGCCCGAAATATTCACAGAACACGTCAAAATCCATGTTGTCAGGAAGATCCAACTGATAGTCCAGTATCCATGATAACAGAAAAATCTGGCTGACAGTTTGATACCCATGTTAACAGGAAGATCCGGCTGACGGAGGACTTTCATCTTTTCATCATCTGTCACTGGATACCCAGTTATTACATTATATATGTTGTGTATCTTCAGTGCCCACAATATTCACAGAACACATCGATATCCATGTTAACAGGAAGATCCGGCTGACAGTGGACTTTCACCGGTTCTCGATCTGTCACTGGATACCTAGTGTTGTTTATTTGATATTGTTGTGTTTCTCTCAATACCCACAGTATTCACAGAACATGTCAATATCCATTTTAACAGGAAGATCCGGCTGACGGTGGACTTTCACCGCTTCGTGATCTGTCACTGGATGTCCAACGCCAAGCAGCACGGGGCAGAGCTGGTGGCCGACTCCTTCCAGCTGCGCATGTGCAACCGCCTCACCCTGGTGCCCGTGGAGGACGGCCTCCTCCATCGCCCCCGCGCCGACTGGACCATCAAGTACCTCACCTGCCACCTGGGCCCCACCCAGATCTACCTGTGCCAGGAGGCACGCCTCAACGAGGTCAGTCAGGGCTGCTTGCTGAGGTAGCGCTCCACTTTATGTACGTTAGCAGCTGAGAGGAGCTGAAAGTGGAACTGACAGGTGTTGATGGTTATAATAATGCTGATGATAACCATAATGATGATGATAACCATAGTGATGATGATAATGCTGATGATAACCATAAATGCTGATGATAATTATTATGATGGTGATGATAATGCCTATGATAACCATAATGATGATGAAAACCATAGTGATGATGATAATGCTGATGATAACATGATGACGATGATAATGCTGATGATAACCATAATGCTGATGATAACCATAATCATGATGATGAGGATAGTGCTGATGATAATGATGATGGTTATGATAATAATGATGATGATGGTAGTGCTGCTGCTGATAATGCTGATGATAATGATAATGTTGATAATGATAATGACGGTGATGATAACGATGATGACGATGGTTATGATGATGATAACCATGATGATGATGATAATGACAGTGATGCTGATAATGACAGTGATGATGTTGATAATGACAGTGATGATGATGGTGTGTTACAGTCCAGTTCTTCAGGGGGAGCCCCAGTGGACAAGAGTTTCTTCCTCAGTGTCTCCAAGTCAGTTTTTTTGTTGTTATTCTTTTTCTTTTTTTTTTGTACAACTCCCCCCCCCCCCCCCCCCCTTCTTTCCTTTGTCTCTCTAATTGTCTTTTTGTCCCATCCTATCCATCTTTCTGTCTCTGTCTGTCACTGTCTGTCTGTCTGTTTCTGTCTGTTTGTCAGTCAGTTTGTCTGTCTGTCTGTCTGTCTGTCTGCCTGTCTGTCTGTCTGTCTGTCTGTCTGTCTGTCTGTGCCTCTCTCTTTAGGCTTGGCCTAAAATCTTCATTCTTGCGTATTAAATTGCGTTCATTCATTCATTCATTCATTCATTCATTCATTCATTCATTCATTCATTCATTCATTCATTCATAGATAGGGGGATAGCTTAGTGGTCAGAACATTGCGCTGGCAATCTGACGACCTGAGTTTGATTCCCGTTCGAGGGGATTTTTCCCCTGGAGTTTACATCAGTGCTGACTCCACTGTCTTCAAAAGTCTTTCAGATGAGACTGTAAACTGAGGCCCCGTGTGCGAACGCATGCAGAACATCTTGCGCACATGTTAAATCCTGTTCCGCTTTTCATAAGAGTAGGCCATTGTGTGCTGGTAGGAACAGATGACAATATTAAAAAATCTGCATACACACGGGGATCGGATGAAAAAAATCACATGAGTGCTTATTCCATTATCCTCTATATGAAAAAAAAAAGAAGAAAAATTCTTCATTTACTCTCTCTGTCTCTGTCTCTGTCACTGTCTCTGTCTGTCTGTCTGTCTGTCTTTCTCTGTCTGTCTCTCTCCCTCCCTTCCTCTCTCCCTCCCTCCCTCCCCCTCTCCCTCCCCTCCTTCCCGCCCCCCAACACCCCCTATGACATATCAGTGCTGAAGCTAACCTGAAGCTGCTGTGTGTTGCAGGATTTCCTATCACCGTGCAGAGAGTCGAAAGCCTACCCCAGGACAGGAGGTGGAGGCAGAGCAGGTTAGTGCATAGCAGACAATCTGACACACTGTCTGTTTTTGTTCTCTTCTGTCCTCTTCTCTTTTCCTCAAGTGACATCAAGTCTAAAAAACACTTTAGTCATCCCTGAAGGGCAATTAGAATACTGACAGGTATATTGATATGAATCATAATTAAAAAAAAAACACACAGATAGCTATATTTCATATTTGTTCAAACATTATACGCTTCAAACAAACTTTTCTTTTCTTTCTTTTCTTTTCTTTTGTTGTTGTTATTGGTTTGGGGTTTTTTGGGGTTTTTTTTTGGGGGGGGTCCTTAGCTGCAGCTCTGAGGTTTATCAATGGTGAGATTTTTTTGTGTATGCGACCATCTTTGTCCACCATGAAGGTAGCTGCATTTCAGCTTTGGGGATGTATGCTGGGTATGTTCTTGTTTCCATAACACACTGAATGATGATATGAACTACTGGGTCCTTAATGTGCATATTTGATATTCTGTATGTGTACATATACACAAAGGTAACAAAGGCACTGGCATTGACCTAGGAGATCGTGATAAAAATCCTCACCATTAATACACCAGACATCACCGGGATTCAAACCCACCACTTCATGGACCAATAGGATTTAAGTCAAACGGTCTGAACCACTTGGCTATAGCATCCATAAAGTGGTATAAAATAAAATAAATAAAATAAAAGATAGGTAAAGGTGTCCCATAACCTATGTGGTCATAGGGAAACGATGCATCAGAGACCTCAGCTTCTCTAGGGGCCAGCATATTGAGGGCGGCGCCCATCTCCTCTCCCTCGCTGTTTGACCTTCTCAGACCCTAAAGAGGGCAGGTACCCATTTACAGCTGGGTGAACTGGGGGGGACTGTACTGAAACCAAGGTACGCAAACGGTCACCCATCCACGTGGTAACCACGCTCAATGCTGCTTAATCTTAGCTGGGGGGAAACAAAATAAAATAAATAAAATAATCCATCAGACACTAAAACAATAATTGTGTAACCCTGCCCAGGCCCACAAGACACCGACCCACAGCGTGGGCATTCACGAGATGCGGGGAGCGTGGAACGAGCGCAACAGGGCTGTGGTGCTGGGGCTGTACGACAGCTACATGAAGGCTCAGGCCTTGAGGCGCAACCTGTCCTCCGAGGCCCTCAAAGGGTTCCGGGTGGACAGCAGCCCCAACAACATGGTGAGTGATGTGAGGCCCTCAAAGGGTTTTAGAGTAGACTGCAATATGGTTAAGTGGTGTGAGGCCCTCGAAAGGGTTTTAGAATGGATTGAAAAAAGTGATGTTATTTATTTTATTTATTTATTCATTTATTTTATTTTATTTCTTTAATGTATTTATTTATATTTATTTATTCTTTCTTTCTTTATTCTTTTATATCGAGGATAATGGAATAACTTGTGTGCTTTTTTACACCCAGTCCCCGTGTATATGCGGTTTTGTCAATTTTGTCATCTTTACCCACCAGCACACAATGGCCTACTCTTTCGAAAAGCAGAACAGATTTTAACATGTGCATAAGATGTTCTGCAATAAGTGGCGTTCAGAGTTCTCCAGAAGTTCATCTTCAGTGGTATCGATACCAAAGTGTTGTTGCATTTAAAGAAAACAAACAAGTTTATCTTCGTCACTGTCAACATTTGTTGTGGTCTTGAATTGTCAGCAAGATGATAGTCCTGATATGGCCAGTGGTTCCCAAGGGAGTATACATGATAGGCAGATTGATTGATTGATTGATTGATTGATTGATTGATTTATGGATTGTTTGAAAGGGAAGTTTTTGTTGGTTTTAGTAATTTTCCTGGGTTTTTTTTTGTTGTGTTTGCTCAGTTTGTGTGTGTGTGTGTGTGTGTGTGTGTGTGTGTGTGTGTGTGTGTGTGTGTGTGTGTTTGTGTTTGTGTGTGCGTTTGTGTGTGTGTATGTGTGTCTGTGTATTAAAATGTTTAAGAACATTAACTGAGTAGCTTACTCATGTATCAGGTTTCTTACGACTTGTTTGTCAGCGTCAAGATATGCTCAAAACCATCACCAGAGAGTTCTCCATCAATGGATATGAACATCTGGCTTTTTCTATAGTAATACTGTTCATCAAACATAAAAACCAAAACCAGAAAATGGCATCACAATGTAACAAACATCAGCATCCCATTTCAGCACAACTCCGGTCACAACAGTGAAAACAACCACAGCCTAAGCATGCATCCCAAAACAAACTGAAGTCCGTGTCTCGTGTTTTTTTTCTTGCAGCGCAATCGCTCGTTCTCGCTCAGCAGTCCCCCAGGGGAACCGAACCCCAACCCTATGTCTCCCAGCCCTCTGAGCAAACTTCAAAGTGGCCACGCTCACTCCATGCTGCTCAAGCTTGTGTCGGAGTCTGACAGCAAGTCCGTAGCCTTCACTGAGGAGGTGAGTGAGGTGGGTGATGGTGGTGGTGGGTGGGGTGGTGTTGGGGGTGGGGGGGATGGGTGGTGGTGGGTGATGGGTGTGGTGGGTGAGTGGTGGTGTGGTGGTGGTGGTGGGAGTGGGGGTAGTGGTGGTGGTGGGGGTGGGGGGGTGGTGGTGGGTGGGGTGGTGGGGTGGTGGGGGGTGGTGGTGGTGGTTGGTGGGTGGGTGGTGGTGGTGGGTGGTGGTGGTGGTGATGGTGGTTGGTGGTGGTGGTGGTGGTTGCCTTTAGCCCTGTGTAGCATGTCATGAACAATGTGTCGTATGTCAATAGCACTGTGTAGTGTGTCATGAACAATGTGTCATGTGTCACAGCCCTCCAACTCCAACATGGAGTTACTACACGGGGTGAAGGCGTGTCGTCCCACCAACATCCTGTCCACAAACTGGCTCAGTGAGTGTTGGCTGTCTTTCTGTTTATTTTATTTGATCTTATTTTATTTTATTATTTTTTTTTTTTCATTTTGTTTTGTTTTATTTTATTTCATCTTATTTCATTTCTATTGATCTTATTTTATTTTATATTTTGATTTATTTTATTTTATTCTATTTCAGTTGTATTTATCTTATTCTACTTAATTTCATTCAGATGGATGCTAAAGCCGAGTGGTTAAAAAGTTTACAATTTTGATCCCATAGGGTTGAAGTCGTGGGTTTGAATCTTGATGGCATCTGGTGAATTAAGGGTGGTGATTTTTACGATTTCCCAGGTCAACTTCAAGCGTAGACCTGCCAGAGCTTCCCTTTGTGTATATACACATGCAGAAGATCAAATTTTCGTGTCAAAGATCCGGTCACTTATGTCAGTGTTTGGTGGGTTACTGAAACATGAATATACCCAGCATACATCTCCAAAGTCAGAATGCAGCTACCTTCATGGTGGGCAAAAACTGCCCATACACAAAAATCTCACACTGGTGAACCTCATAGCCCTATTTGAGGAACAAAAAAAAAAAAAGTGGTAATAGCAGTAGTTACTGTATTGTTGATAGCGTAAATGCTAAAACTACTCATGCTGATTAAATCATGCATGTTGGTGTTGACAGTTGAGCTGCACTGTTGATGTTGATAGTGTTGATACTGTTGATGTGTTGATACTGTTGATACTGATGTTATTGTTGCTGATGCTGACAATTGAGCTACACAACTGCCATGTGTTGATACTGTTGATGTGCTGATACTGTTGATACTGATGATATTGCTGTTATTGCTGACAGTTGAGCTGCACAACAGCCATGTACTGATAATGTTGATGTGTTGATCCTGACATTGTTGTTGTTGCTGTTATTGCTGACAGTTGAGCTGCACAACAGCCATGTACTGATAATGTTGATGTGTTGATCCTGACATTGTTGTTGTTGCTGTTATTGCTGACAGTTGAGCTGCACAACAGCCATGTACTGATAATGTTGATGTGTTGATCCTGACATTGTTGTTGTTGCTGTTGTTGCTGACAGTTGAGCTGCACAACAGCCATGTACTGATAATGTTGATGTGTTGATCCTGACATTGTTGTTGTTGCTGACAGTTGAGCTGCACAACAGCCATGTGTTGATCCTGACATTGTTGTTGCTGTTGTTGCTGACAGTTGAGCTGCACAACAGCCATGTGTTGATCCTGACATTGTTGTTGTTGCTGTTGTTGCTGACAGTTGAGCTGCACAACAGCCAGGTGCTGATGAAGGGCTGTGAGACAGGGGGCTTTGTCATCATCAGCGCGGCCAGGGCGCGCATCATCTCCTACATCCACATGCCCATCTGGCACGCCTCCCAGCTCAGGTCCAAGTCCACCTGGACAGCCAACGTCGACTGCATGCAGGTCAGTCCGTCAGTCTGTCTGTCTGTCTGTCTGTCAGTCAGGCACACAGGTAGACCTGCACAGGGATGGATGGCTGGATGGCGGGAGGGAAGGGTGGAGAGATGGATAGGTGGGTGGGTGAACAGATGGGTGGAGGGAGGGGTGGAGGGAGGAAGGGATGGATGGTGGGTGGGTGGAGGGAGGGATGGAGGGTGAGTGGGTGGGTGGGTGGATGGATGGTGGATGGGTGGTGGGTGGGTGGATGGATGGGTGGATGTGTGGGATGACGGATGGAGGGAAGTGAATGGAGGGAGGGAGGGGTGGGTGGATGGATGGATGGGTGGGTGGGGGCGGATGGATGATAGGATGAATGGATGGATGGATGGATGTGTGGGAGGATGGATGGATGGGAGCTGGCTGAGCTTGGGGGACAGGGGGTGGGGTGGAGGTGGGGAGCTGGGGGAGAAGCCAAGTGGTTGGAGTGTGGTACCGATGGTCAGAGTTTTACTGGGGGGCTGGTTTCCATATAGAGTCAGCCTGGGTTCTGACTCAACACCCTTAAAGTATGGCCCCTAGAGAAGCTGAGGTCTCTGATGCCTCACTCTTATATGAACGACCACATAAGTTATGGGACCACCTTTACCTCTTTACACCAACAATAAGAAATACAGGTAAAACAAAATAACCCCCAGCAAACCAAACCCATCATTGTCAGCGCTCACATTCTCTTGTCCAGTACTACAGATAAAACCCCCAAACCAAACCCATCACGCTCTCCTCTGTTGTGCAGTACTACGCCACAGTGGACCCAGACTTTGTGTTCAGCGACGACAACATCCCCTGGCTGTCGCGGGAGAATGTGGAGGACCGGTCAGGGTCGGGGCTGACTGGGCTGCCTGAGATGGTCAGCAGTGGTCAGACTGTGGGCAGTGTGGTGTCCAGCACTCTACCTGCCTCCTCCTCCTCCTCCTCTGAACAGGTGAAGTTAGAATAAGGAGAGTGATAGTGTGTGTGTGTATTATTTCTTATTGATGGCTTGTGTCTTGTGTAGGTCAAATGCAAGCGCTTTGGTTTGTTTTTGCAAGATATAGCGCTATATAAATTCCATGTATTATTATTATTATTATTATTATTATTATTATTATTATTATTATTATTATTATTATTATTATCATTATTGTGGTAAAGAGGATGATGGAGAACAAGTTTGGTGCAGGCCTAAAGCTTTGTTGTCAGCTTGTGATGGTGGCGGCGGTGGCGGCAGGATGATGATGACCATCTTCATCATCATCATCATCATAATCATGAACATCATCATCAACATCATCATAATCACCACCACCACCACTACCACTACCACTACCACCACCACCATCATCATCATCATCATCATCATCATCATCATCATCATCATCATCACCACCACCACCACCACCACCACCACCACCACCACCACCACCACCACCACCACCACCATCATCATCATCATCATCATCATCATCATCATCATCATCATCATCATCATCATCATCACAACAACACAACAATTCTACTACTACTACTACTACTGCTGCTGCTGCTGCTGCTTATGATGATGATGATGATAATAATAATGATAATAATAACAATTAAGGATAATAATAACAACAACAACAATAATAGTAGTAGTAATAATAATAATGATAATGATAATGATAATAATAATAATACTAATGATGATGATGATGATGATGATGATGATAATGATAATGATAATAATAGTAATAGTAATAGTATTGATAATGATTAAAGTAACAATCAGGGGTCAGACTATGGGCAGTAAACTGTCCAGCGCATTACCCGTCTACTATGATCAAGTGAATGCAATAGTAATATATATATATATATTTTCGTAAATGATAGAATTAAAAAAAAATTCTCACTTTAGGCCAAAATTTCTGGAGACGTTTATGTAACTTTTTGTTGTTCTATTTGCCAGAAGAGCGCGTCAGGGGAGCAAACTGTGCAGCTGCAGCGCATCATTCACCGGTGCAGCTGCAAGTTCTACTACGCCAACTATGGAGACGTGGACCCCAACTCCTTGTCAGAAGTGCCCTTGCCGGTAAGACCAGACTGCACGGGACATGATGGGATGGGACAGTATAGGGCAGGACAGGACAGGAGAGGAGAGGACAGGAGAGGAGAGGACAGGATAGGGCAGGGCAGGGCAGGACAGGACAGGACAGGACAGGACAGGACAGGACAGGGTAGGATAGGACAGGATAGGAGAGGAGAGGACAGGATAGGGCAGGGCAGGGCAGGGCAGGGCAGGGCAGGGTAGGGCAGGGCAGGGTAGGGCAGGGCAGGGCAGGACAGGACAGGACAGGACAGGGTAGGATAGGAGAGGACAGGATAGGGCAGGGCAGGATAGGGCAGGGCAGGGCAGGGCAGGGCAGGGCAGGACAGGAGATTTCTGTTGGCTGCAGTTTAGGGTTTTGACATTACTGATAGGGTTTTAACATGTTGTTTAGGGTTTTGACATAGAGTTTTAACATGTTTGGGGTTTTGATATAGACATTGGGTTTTGACATGTCATTTAGGGTTTTGCTATATGCCAAGGGTTTTGACATGTCATTTAGGGTTTTGACATACACCACAGGGTTTTGATATGTCATTTTGGGTTTTGACATACACCATAGGGCTTTGATATGTTATTTGGGGTTTTGATATACACTATAGGGTTTTGATATATTATTTGGGGTTTTGACATACACCATAGGGCTGTGATATGTTATTTGGGGTTTTGACATACACCATAGGGCTTTGATATGTTATTTGGGGTTCTGACATGTGGTTTTGGGTTTTGACATAGATGATAGGGTTTTTGCATATGTGGGATTTTGACATAGATGAGTATAAGCATGTTTGGGGTTTTGACATAGATGAGTATAAACCTGTTTGTGGTTGTGTGTGTGTGTGTGTGTGTGTGTATTTGTGTGTGTGTGTGTGTGTGTGTGTGTGTGTGTGTGTGTGTGTGTGTGTGTGTATGTGTGTGTGCAGCCTGCAGAGGACTCAGACGTGATGACTCAGGAGGAAGGAGTGGACACACTGACCATGCTGCATGAGAGTCTGCATGCCTACTCCAACTCCGTCAGTTCTTACACCCACGCACGCATGCGCTCATGCACACATGCGTGCAAGCTTGCATGCACAAACACTCACGCATATACACTCAAGCACGCACACACGCACATGGACGCACACACACACTCACATGCACACACACTCAAGCACACACACACGCATGCACAGGCATGCATGCATGCACACACGCATACACACACACGCACGCACGCACGCACGCACGCACGCAACACACACACACACACACACACACACACACACACACACACACACATGCACGCAGTGAGACGGGTAGCCATCCAAGTTCTAAACTCATAATAATTCTGACTACCCAGTCTTTTTTTTTTTTTTTTTTACACTTCTCTGAATTACTTGCCTGATTGCCACTGTTACGATTGTAGTCAATGTATATACATGTGTATATATGTACACACATACTCATAAAATAAGTATGTTTTATTTTTGGCTTTATTGATTTTTTTTAATTGTTTGTAAGTTCGTATGTCTTTTCTAACCAATGATCTTCAAACATTGCATTTATTGGTGTGTGTGTGTGTGTTTGTGTTTGTGTGTGTGTGTGTGTGTGTGTGCACGCGCTTGTGCAAGCATGCGCATTTTTGTGTGTGTGTGTGTGCGCACATGCGTATGTGTATGAGTGCATGATATTTTTATTTGAAGCTATCATATAATGTTTAAACAAATATAAAATGTAACTACCTTCTGTCTTTTGATTATTTTGATTGGTATCAGTATGCCTGTCAGTATTGTAATTGTCTTTCATGGGATGATTAAAGCGTTTTTGACTTGACTTGACTTGTGTGTGTTGTGACAGTCACAGTACACAGTGATCATGGACATTGTCAACAACCTTCTACTGTACGTGGAGCCCAAGAAGAAGGTCAGTAAGAAAGCTGGTAGAGTCACGCTTTGCCTTTAGCAAAAAAAAAATTTGAATAAGGGCTTCAATGTCATTCTTGTTGTGTTGTCTGTTGTAAGATAAGAGAGTTAATGTCAAAATGTCTAGGCTTTATTTTGTTCTGTGTCTTAAAATGATATGTGTAAATAAAAAAACAAAGAAGTGAGTGTCCACATGTTTGGAGTGGAAGTGTGTGCCAGCCTGTGGTTTATATTGTATGTGATGGGATGTAGGAAGCCAGTGAGACACTACAGAACATGCTGTATATTGTATATTTTGTGAGGTAGGAAGGCCAGTGAAAATGCTTTATATTGTATACTGTATGTGTTATCAATTCATGTATTCATTTTTTAATTTTTTTTATTTCAAGCATAATGGAATAGGCACTCATGTGCTCTTTTTTTTTACATCCAGTCCCTGTGTGTATGCAGTTTTGTATATTTTGTCATCCGTTCCCATTGACACACGGTAGCCTACTCCTCCGAAAAGCGGAATGGGTTTTAACATGTATACAGGAAGCCAGCGAAAATGCTTTATAATGTATATTGTATGTCATGTGATGCAGGAAGCCAGTGAAAATGGTGTATTGTTATATGTATGGGGAATGGTACAGGAAGCCAGTGAAAATGTTCTACATTGTATGCCATGTAGTCCAGGAAGCCAGTGAAAACGATGTATATTGTATTGTATGCCATGTGATACATAAAGCCAGTGAAAATGCTTTATATTGTATATTGTATGTGGTGTGGTACAGGGAGCCAGTGAAAACAATGTATATTGTATGCCATGTGATACAGGAAGCCAGTGAAAACAATGTATATTGTATGCCATGTGATACAGGAAGCCAGTGAAAACAATGTATATTGTATGCCATGTGATACAGGAAGCCAGTGAAAAGCTGCAGAGCATGAGGTTCAAGCTGCAGCTGTCGCGGGATGAGGACCAGAAGACTCCTATCTTACAGCTGCAGGAAGTCGTCAGGTGATTGCTTATGTGTGGGGTGTTAGGAACTTGTGGGGCAGGGTGAGGGAGGCGGGAGAGAAGGAGGGAGGTGGGAAGTGAGAGATTCGGAAGACCCTTGTCTTATAGAGCTCTGTGAGAGAGTGTAATATGAAGCATTATGTTGCATGATGTCATGGTACTTTGTGGTATGTTGCCTTATGTTTTTTGATGTATTATGTTGTGATATGTTGTGTTGTATTGTGCAGGGAGCGGGTGCAGGACATGCGAAAGCTGGAGAGAGACTTCTACGTGGCCAAGATGAACGGGGATGAAGAACTGTAAGTCATCCTTCCTTCCTTCCTTCCTTCCTTCCTTCCTTCCTCTTCCTTCCTTCCTTCCTTCCTTCCTTCCTTCCTTCCTTCCTTCCTTCCTTCTTCCTTCCTTCCTTCCTTCCTTCCTTCTTTCCTCCCTCCCTCCCTCCCTCCCTCCCTCCCTGCCCTGCCTGCCTGCCTGCCTGCCTGCCTGCCTGCCTGCCTGCCTGCCTGTCCTTCCTTCCTTCCTTCCTTCCTTCCTTCCTTCCTTCCTTTTCCCTCATGTAATGGGTTACAGGAAACACAAACATACCCAGCATGCACCCTGTATGTGGAGAGAGATGGACTCCGCCATGTTCAACTTGAGCTGGGGTCATGGCCTCCCTTCCTCCCTTTTCCCTCGCTAACTTGGCTGAGGTCCAAAGATGCTGTAGCTCGCTAAGTGGATGGAGAACTTCACTGTCATTCTGTGGGGCCTTGAAGTTGTGGGTTCAAACCTCTGCAGCAGCATGTGGTGAATTATGGGGGTGGGGGGATTTTTTGACAGTCTCTCAGGTCAAATGGGAAGTGCGGGCGGATCTACCACTGCTTCATTCCTCATTGTTTGTGAGAGTATGAGATCCTAGCCCCAGAATGAGTATTGCAAGTGCATATAAGCCCTGTGCTGTGTATCATGGAAATCAGTGGTTCAAGTGTACAGAAGGCCCTGTATTATACATAATGAAATCTGTAGTCCAAGTGTACAGAAGGCATTGTGCTGTGTATAATGAAACAAATTTAATAAGTTTATAGAAGGCCCTGTGCTATGTGTAAGGAAGTGAATGTCATAAGTGAAC
>CM060342.1:27152856-27160356 GCA_030674155.1 Stramonita haemastoma | reverse complement strand
AGAAGGAGAAGAACATTGAGGATGTGCATGACTTCAACTTTGTGCTGCCCACGGTGGAATATCACAACTGCATCTGGACCTGGTTCGATTTCTTCATCGTCATGAAGAACGTGGCCAAGCGGGTCGTCCTCTCGCAGGTGCCTGCCCTCTCTCACTCACTCCTTCCATGCTCTTGTCTCTCTTTGTGTCCCACTCCTCTTCTGCTGACCCGGGTTTGAATCTCCTTTAAGGCGATTTTTCCTCTGGATTTAACATCAGTGCTGACTCCACCCCCCCTCCCCCCCCCCCCCCCCCCCCCCCCCCCCCCCCCGCCTTTAAAAGTCTTCCGGATGAGACTATAAACTGAGGTCCCATGTGTGAACGCATGCACATCTTACGCACATGTTAAAACCTTTTAAGCGTTTCGGAAGAGTAGGCCATAGTGTGCTGGTGAGAATGGATGACAAAAATTTACAAAACTGTATACACACACGGAGACTGGATGTAAAAAAAAAAAGCATATGAGTGCTTATTCCATTCTCCTCAAAATAAAAGAATAAACTGAAAAAAAAAGAAATGTCAGCTTGCACTTTTTAAAATGTATCTGTTCGTTTTATTTCTTTCTTTTTTTTTTTCCATTCCTTGGCTAGAGCTCTGAGGTTCACCAACGGTGAGAGTTTGCGTTTGCGACTGTTTTCACCCACCATGAAGGTAGCTGCATTCCGACTTCAGGGATGTATGGTTTGTTTGTTTCACCGAACTCTGACATAAATGATGGGATCTTTTTTTCTTTTTTTTTCTGTTATTCTTTAATATCAAGGATAATGGAATAAGCACTCATGTGCTTTTTTAAATCCAGTCCCTGTGTGCATGCAGTTTTGTAAATCTTGTCATCTGTTCCCACCGGCACACGATGGCCTACTCTTCCGAAAAGCGGAACGGGTTTTAACATGTGCGCAAGATGTTCTGCGTGCGTTCGCACACGGGGCCTCGGTTTATAGTCTCATCCGAAAGACTTTTGGGGAGAGTGGAGTCAGCACTGATGTTAACTCCAGGGAAAAATCCCCTCGAACGGGAATCAAACACAGGTTGTCAAATTGCGAGCACAATGTTCTGACCAGTAGGCTATCCCGTTCCCTGTGCATGCATGTGTGTATATCTGCGTGTCTGTCTATCAGTGTGAAAGCAATTTGCACATGCGCTCACTCATGCACACACGCACATACACACACACACACACACACATACACACACACACACACACACACACACACACACACACACACACACACACACACACACCATAGCGTGCAAATCCCAATAACACTCAGTCAAGAGTGCTAAAATTAGCAGCCCTTCCTTTTACCTAGTCCAAGTGTGGTCAGTTCTTGCTATAATTAGCACCAGCTGGGCTGGGATGGGATGGGATGGAATGAAATGAATAGCAGCTGAGAGGAGCTAAAAGTGGGGGAAACTGACAGCTGTGACACACACACACACATTATCACAGGTTTCCATCAGGCTTTAAGGTTCAGACCTGTGCTCAAACCCTTCTGACAAATTGATTGTGTATTTGGTAGTTTATGTAATTGAATGTCTAAAAGTCAGAAACATGTAGGTCTTTTTGGTGCCTACAACAAAAGACTGCGGTGCTTACTGTACTATATCACCTCGACTGCTACATGGTTGCTTTTCATATTCTGTGTTCATATGGGTCTTATGGCCTGCAAAACCTGAACAAAATTGATTGATTGATTGATTGATTGACACACACACACCCACCCACACACACACTCATGCATGTGTTATTATGTGTGTGTGTTTGCTATCAGGCCATCAAGCAGAAGCTGCACATGGGGTCCCGACAGACGGAAGGAGACGTGCAAGAAGAGCAGGACAAAGCCAAGATGCTGCTGGGGGCCAAACTGCTGGTGTGTGTGTGTGTGTGTGTGTGTGTGTGTGTGTGTGTGTGTGTGTGTGTGTGTGTGTGTGGTGTGAGTGTGTGTGAGTGTGAGTGTGTGTGTAGTGTGTGTGTGTGTGTGTGTGTGTTTGTGTGTGTGTGTGTTTGTGTGTGAGTGTGTGTGTGGATGTGTGTGTGTGTGTGTGTGTGTGTGTGTGTGTGTGAGTGTGTGTGTGGTGGTGTGTGTGTGTGTGTGTGTGTGTGTGTGTGTGTGTTGTGTGGTGTGTGGTGTGTTGTTGTGTGTGTTGAGTGTTGGTCTGTGTGTCTGTTGGTGGGTCGGTTGGTCTGATGTCTGTTTGTCTGTCTGTTGGTCTGTCTGTCTGTTGTTGGTCTGTCTGTCTGTCTGTTGTTGGTCTGTCTGTCTGTCGGGTTTGCTTGTTGGTCGTCTTCTCTTCTCTCTCTCTCTCTCTCTCTTGTCTCTCTGTCTCTGTCTCTGTTCTCTCGTCTCTTCTCTGTCTCTCTCTCTCTTGCTCTCTGTCTCTGTCTCTCTCTTCTCTTCACTCACTCTACTCACTCACCTAACCCACTCACTCACTCACTACTCATCACTCACTCACACTCACTCACTCACTTTTACTCACTCTGTTTCAGGCTGGGCAGGACAAACCTTCCAAGAAAGGCTTCTTTTCCAAGTCCAGCAAATCTTGATGACTCTCCACCCCCCCCCCCCCCCCGCCCCCCGCCAACACCACCACCTCCCCTCCCTCCTCCAACCCTTCTTTTGTTCTTCTCTCCTCTCACTCACCATCTTCCACCACCACACCTTCTCAGGTGTCAGTCCATCCATCCATGCGTCGGTCACAGCAACGGTGCCAACAACACTCGCATGATAACATTGGAGCCAGAATTGCAGCCATGCTACACACATGCCACAGCTGTGAGATTCTCCCACTTTCAGCTCCTCTCAGCTGCTAATTATTCCATCCCATCCCAGCCCAGTTGGGACCAGCTGGTGCTAATTATAGCAGGAACTGACCACACTTGGACTAGGTAAAAAAAGGAAGGGGCGTGCTAATTTTAGCACTCTGGACTGAGTGGTGTTGGATTTGTGCACTGTGATGCCACACACCGGCGATGGTGATCCGTAGTAGAGAAGTTTGGAGCTGCTGGAATCTACACTGTTTTTTGGGGGGAGAGGGGATAGGGTAGGAGGGGGCCAGAAATGTATTTTTTGGACCCCTTCCCCTCTCCTTCCTTCCCTTTATTCCAGACGTGTTTGAAGATGGATGGAGGAGAGATGAGGGGGGTGGGAGTTGTCTCGTGGCACAGCTCATGGACCAAAGGAACTGACCTCTGACCTGATTTGTCCTCTGACCTGACTTGCCCTCTGACCTGATATGCTCTCTGACCTGATTCGCCGTCTTGGGCTGTTGAGGCAGTGCGTGGTGTGTGGTGGATTGTAAAACATTGTGGTGTAGTGTCCAAGGGTTGTGGTTAGAGGCCGACTCGGCAGACTGATTGTGGATGTCTGTGACATCATGAGGCTTCTATTGTGGGTGAAGGAGTCTGTGTGCACAGTTTGTGGAGACAGTGACCAGTGGGGGTTTTGTTTGGTGTGTGTGTGTGTGTGTGGGGTACAGTGTGTGTGTGTGTGTGTGGTACAGTGTGTGTGTGTTACAGTGTGTGTGTGTGTGTGTGTGTGTGTGTTACAGTGTGTGTGTGTGTTACAGTGTGCGTGTGTTACAGTGTGTGTGTTACAGTGTGTGTGTTACAGTGTGTGTGTTACAGTGTGTGTGTGTGTTTCAGTGTGTGTGTGTGTGTTATAGTGCGTGTGTTACAGTGCATGTTTGTGTGTCTGTGCGCACGCGCACGCACACACACATGCATGCGCACGTGAGTAGCCCGTGTGTACTTATGCATTTGCAGAGCATGTCAATGTCTTATATCTTACTGTGATTACCCCCACCCTCTCTCCCTCTCCCCCTGCCTCCCCCTCCCCCCTCCCTATTCCAACCCCCACATATACATGAACCCATTCCTCCACCCCCTTTTTTCTCTATCTCTCCATCTCTCTTAACACTGTGATGGCGCCCGTGGGGTATAGAGATTTTTTATAGACATTTTGCAAGTTGCACAGTCATTCATTCAATTATCCCTTCATTGATGGGTAGTCGTCATAAAAAGTGACCAGTGTTATTATGATTTTTAAAATTTTATTCCTCCTGTTTTGCATGCTTGATTGAAGGTTTTGATGTTGTATGTTATGTTCCAGTTATTGGGAGACTTATGGAGATTATTGACAATATCGTATAAGCCCCTGGTGTATTTTTGTGTACGTTATTCACAATATCATAATTATATACCCTAATATATATATATGATTTCTTCATCCCAGATTATTCCAAGTATCATTTTTTTTTCTCCAAACCAGGGAGAGATGATTCAGTATATGATTCCTGTACCCACTTATGTGGAAATTATTCACCGTGTGATGTGTATGTAGTATGTATTCCTGTCATTCACTCTCTATGCCAAAATAGTGGGACGAACTTCGAACACTTTTTAATTATTTTCATTTTCTTTTTTTTTTAATGTTTTGAATGAACTGTAGAGACATATTTAATGTAATCTTGGAAGCTATGCTTTCTGGGCTATAGTTTGACCTATTGTTCCTAAACATATCAGAGTGGTGCTGAGTTTTTTGCTGATAACAATAATTTGGTTTGTGTTCTGAGGGACACAGTATTTCTCTCTAGTCGCCACAACGCTACTCACCCTGAAATGTAGCATGCTCTTAACCATGGAAGCTGACGTTTGCTGGGGTGTGGTATCTTTCATATGGATTGCGTGTGTGTGTGTGTGTGAGTGTGTGAGTGAGTGTGAGTGTGTGTGCATGTGTGTGAGTGTGTGAGTGTTGTGTGTGTGTGTGTGTGTGTGTGTGTGTTGTGTGTGTGTGTGTGTGTGTTTGTGTGTGTGTGTGTGTGTGTGTGGTGTGTGTGTGTGTGTGTGTTACCATGTGTTACGTGTGTGTGTGTGTGGTGTGCTGCATGCGTGTGTGATGCTGCATGCGTGTTGATTTTTGTGTCGATTTCTTGAATATACGATGAAGTAGAGGTTTTAGTGTACTGGATGGAAAGAACTCCTGTGTGTGTTGTTGAGGAATCTCTCACAGTCTGTTGCTTGAGAAGTTGCGGTCGTGGATGATTTCAACCCTGAGATTATGTCACGTTTGATGACAAGGCCCACACCCCTACTCTCCCTTCCTCCCTCCCCGTGCTCTTGCACCCCTCCCCCCCCCCTCCCTGCTCTCCCCCCCCTCCAATATTTGCATTTTAGATAGTTATATTTATTGGGCTGGTTGTTATGTTTTTGCAAGTCAGCAGCGTTGTCTGAATGAAAGGCTTTGTTGGATTGATTTCTAGTGAATTTTAGTCACTTTTAGAGATGTGAGTGTGTGTGTGTGTGTGTGTGTGTGTGTGTGTGTGTGTGTGTGCGTGTCTCTGTGTGTCTCTGTGTGCGTGTGCATGCATTTATAAACATGAATGTGGAAAGCACTATGGAAACCTTGCTGGGGTGTGTATGTATTTTTTAAAAAAAGCTAAAACCAACATAGTTACAGTAACCACAAAACCTGCTTAGAACTCACCATGTATCAAAATTATAAAAAATATCTGAGCTTTACCTTTGATAGTAAATTGTATCATGAATATATGCTATGGATAGTTTTTCCTATGATTATAAATGTGTCATGAATATATGTTAGGGGTATAGTTTTACCTATGATTGTAAATGTATCATGAATGGATATGAATGTTATGAATATATGCTATGGATAGTTTAGCTATGATTGTAAATGTATCATGAATATATGGTATGGATAGTTTTACCTAAGGTTGTAAATGTATCCTGAATATATGCTATGGCTAAGGTTTGGTTTGTATCAGAACAAAGGCTGCCCTGTTTGAATCCTGATCATGTGGAAAGTGCATGGGTCAATGGAGTCTATTGGCTGGGTTAACTCCCCCTGTATATGTGGCATGTTTTATGTGTACATGGCACTGTGTGGCTTGTTTTATGTGTGTATTTGTAATCGTGTATATGGCTTGTTTTATGTGTGTATGGCAGACTGGAACATTGTCATTTTTGTGTGTGCACATTATTTCTTCTGCAGATGCCAAATTCAGCAATATTACGGATATGGTGATTATCTGACATTGCAGTTTTCTTGCACTGATATCTTGTCTTTCTGCAGAGGCCAAAATTTGGCATGAGTACTGATATTCTGAATACAGAACATTGCACTTTTCTTGAAAATAATTTTCTCTGCAAAACTCAGCGTTGTGTTTATATGACATTTACTTAAATTGCAATTTTAATTTTTGACGGGGAGGGGGGGGGGGGGGGGGGAGGGGAAATTATTTCTTTTGGTAGTTGCCAAATTTGACAATATTATAGATAATGCATATTTGACATTGCAGTTTTCTAAAAGAAAAAAAAAAGCTTCTGCAAAAATCAGTGTGGGTCTTTAGTGGATATAAGTTTTAACATCGCAATTTTGGAAGTGGGGGGGGGGGGCAAATTATTTCCGCGTCAGAAATCAAATTTGGCGCTGCTATAGAAATGACTACTGCCTTGACATGTCTCTATGACAACTCATGTACAACAGTCAGCAGCTTAGAAGGCAATACATTTTTTTTCTGTCAGGTCTTGGGACGTCAATTCTGTGCAGAGCAGAAAACGGTCAATATCGTTCCCCCATGTTAATAGAGGTGACTTAATATTCCCAAACAGAAAAAAAGTGCTGTGAAGGAAAACATTCTCAATACTGCTTTTCCTACTTTGGGACAGCACTGACATGCACACACAGGAGGCATGAAGGTGTGGCCTTTTTTGGGGGGGGGAACTTTGTATGCATGTTGGTGTTTTGAGAGTGTGGCCAAGGTTGGCATTCCTTATCTGTGATATTTTCTCTGTTTACCTATTGCTTGTCCATGAGGGGTAGAGAGAGCTTGGCATCCAGTACGTATGTAGGGCGTAGCTTTTTTTTTTGCTTTTTCTTTTAGCAGAGCCTGCTACCGAACAAAGCTTTGATAATTGATTTTTGTCAGTGTATATGGCATTTAGTAATGGGGTTTTATACTGAATTTTATTATGGCTTGCTGTTTGTTTTCATGAGTCGATCATGTGGCTTCATACGTCTGTGACATGGCGTTTGTTGTGTGAGTTGTGGTGATTTTTGGCAATTTTAATTTTCTGTTGTTTTTTTTTCTCTAATGTATTTGATGACTGCATGGCAGTTGTTTTTTTATTACAACAATTTCTTAAAGGCTGGTTGATGAATAAACAAATAAATAAATAAGTAAAGTAATAAAGGTGCAATTGGACATGGTGTTTTTTTGTGGTGTTGTTACAGAATGTGTGTGTGTGCGTGTGCGTGTGCGTGTGTGTGTTTGTGTGTGTGTGTGTGTGTGTGTGTGTGTGTAGTGTGTGTGGTGTGTGTGTGTGTGTGTGTTTGCATGTGTTTGTAAATGTGATATTTTTGTGTGTGTGTTTGTGGATGTGTTATTTGTGTGTGTGTGTGTGCGTGTGCGTGTGTGTGTGTGTGTGTGTGCATGCACGCA
>CM060342.1:27137856-27145356 GCA_030674155.1 Stramonita haemastoma | reverse complement strand
TAATGGGGATGTGTTCAGTAATAATGGGGGATGTGTCGTGATAATGGGATGTGTCATGTACATATGAATGATTACATGTGTTCACTGTACTGGGATATGTGTACAACTGTACGTGATATGTGTACAATTGTACTGTGATATGTGTACAACTGTTACCTGATATGTGTACAACTGTACTTGACACTGTCTACAACTCTGTACACAACTTACTCTGAACTGAATGCAACTGTATGAATACTGTGTATAACTGTACTGTGACACTGTATATTAAAGTGTGATACAGGGGACAACTGCACTGTGATGTATGAACTGTATTGTGATCCTCTATGACAACAGTGCTGTGATCGGATCCGATGCTTGTCAAGGTGTTTTGTAAATGTAGAGCCGTTGTTGTGAGATGACCTGTGGCATAGTACTGATTCCTGTGGCACAGTACTGAGATTGACTGTGGCATAGTACTGAGTTGACTGTGACATCTAATGAATTTTGTTTGTGACATATATGAGATTGGCTGTGGCATAGTACTGAGATTGACTGTGGCATAGTACTGGTATTTTGTGTGGCATATATACTGAGATTGTGTGTTGCATTGTATCTAATTGGACTGTGGCATAGTACTGAAATTTGTACTATGGATTAGTACTGAGATTCTCTGTGGCATATTGTACTGAGTATTCTCTGTGGCATATTTACTAAGATTGACTGTGGCATAGTACGTGATCATTGACTCTCCAGGGTTAATCATTCATTCGCATGAGAGGCCTAACCATCTCTCTCTCTCTGTCTTCTCTCTCCCCCTCTCTCTCTCCTCTCCCCTCTCTCTCTACCTCTCTCTCCCTCTCTCTCTCTCTCTTACCAGAAACAAGGATGCAGGTAGATGATCAAAAATGAATCTAGGCCCCTCACAGTCGACCCCTGGACCCCAACAATGCCAGTGAATCATCTTCTGTGACAGCACACCCCCCCCCCCACTCTGACCCCACACCCAGAAGTTGCTAGAAGTGACCTCTACACAGCCCTGGAGACGTGCAGATATTAACTCATTATCACCTTGGGTGAATGATGGCCTTCTTCCATACCTCCGACAAGTTGGTCCCCAAACCCCGAGAGAGGGAGCAGCTAATCATCGTGGAAGAGGTAGTGGAGGATGAGGAGGAGGAGAAGGAGGAGGAGGAGGATGTTCGCCCACCCCGTCCCCATCCCTTGTTACGGAGGACGCGGAGTGAGACGTTCATTTGGAGAGTGGACCAGTCAGCTGGCCGTCCTTGGCTCTGTGTGAGTTAATGATGTCGTGACGGTGTGAGTCCTAGGTCTGTCTGTCTTGTCTGTCTGTGTCTGTCTGGTCTGTCTGTCTGTCTGTCTGTCTGTCTGTCTGTCTGTCTGTCTGTCTTCTCTCTCTCTTCCTCTCTCTCTCTCTCTCTCTCTCTCTTCTTCTTCTTCTTCTCTCTCTCTTCTTCTTCTTCTTCTTCTTCTTCTTTCTCTTCGCATTTTTAGTGGCTCTGTCTTCATTTTATGCGTTTTATATTTGTTTTTATTCATATCTTGTGCCTGCTCTGGTTCTGTTCTATCAAATCTTTGTCTATCGTGTCTTTTTTGTTTTTAACTGGTCTTAGTATGTTTTATGCTTATCCTGTAACATCTTTGTGTACTGTACCATATCTCTGTTTTTCCTATCTTGCCTTTGTTATGTCCTGTCTTGTCTTTGCTCAGTGTCTTGTCTTGTGTTTATCTTGTCTTTGGTCTGTTCTGTCTTTTCTTGTCTTCGCTCTGTCGTAACAAGAATGCAGTGGTAACGCACACACTCATCCCCAAGGCAGCAGCATTGTAGGGGTCAAAAAACATAGAGTTGATGAATAATGATGATGATGATGGAATAATGAACTTTTTTTGTTCTGTTTATAGCCGTCATAAAAACCAAATAACAACACAGAATGATATAATGATGATGGAATAATGAACATCTTTTCTTGTATTTGTAGCTGTCATAAAACCAAATGACAACACATAATAATGTAATAATGATGGAATATTAATCATCTTCTGTTTGTAGCCGTCATAAACCCAATAACAACACATAACAATATAATGATGATAGAATATGAATTATCCTGTTGTGTTTGTACCCGTCATAAACCCAATAACAACACATGATATTATTATAATGATTACAGTATAGTGAACATCTGTTCTGTGTGTTGGATCAGTCTCAGCAACACTTCCACTCATATCTAAGGATGTATGTGTGTTCTGTGAATTCTGTCTCTTTCTTTTCTAGTGTTTTTGGCGTGCTTGCAGATGTGTGTGTGTGTGTGTGTGTGTGTGTGTGTGTGTGTGTGTGTGTGTGTGTGTGTGTGTGTGTGTGTGTTGGTGTAGCACGCGCGTATGCATCCTGTAAAATAAAGACGATGAAAAAAGCATATTGTTTATTCTACCACCCTCAGAAATAAATACGTTAACTTTCTTCTCACTCTCCGGTCTTATTTGGCTCGATTGTATTAGTGTCCCAGCGTGGTTATCCGATCCACAGACTGCATCAACCAACCACCTGTACCAACCATCACTACTTACTTCTCTCTCTGTGCTGCCATATTTCTGATACTTCTTTGCTGTGTAAATTTGAAACCAAGCGGAATTATCCGTTTAGCAGACTTGTATCAACTAATTACTACTATCGACTGATCTTTGAATCGCTTGTTGTTACTAGTAGATTTACGTGCAGCGGAATCCTTTGTATACATTCGAGGCTTTTCAATATTAAAAAAAAATCTTTTTGTCTCCCGTTAGGAGGTGTGCAAGGCGTATTCATGCATGCTACACCTCACTCTCCAGTAACTTTCCTTAAAGTGTGCGTAACAACGATTTGTCTGTTGCGCGGGTAAGATCTACTATGGACAACAATACTGCAAGAAAATAATATGAGAGAACTAGAACTGGAGATAAAAGCTTCACTCTGTTCCAATTTTCTCCCCATACCCTTCCACGAGCGTTTCACACGAACAGTCGACGCTTTTGAATTCTCTCCCCTGTATAAAGAACCCTTGCCTTCTTCGGGCTACTAAAATTCATAAAGGCTCGGCGTGTCATGGGAGTTAATTCACGCGCATGCGCAAGGTTCTAATGTTCTCCCCTGGGTAAACCTTCTTTGGGGTTACTAAAATTTGTATAGGCTGCTTCATCAGGGGGTTTAATTTGAGAAACTGGCTTGATAATCCAGATACCATCGAATTTCACCCTTCCAAATGTGACATCGTTTGATAAATTTCTTGAAAAATATTTAATGAAGACGCTTGAATGTGTGAAACATGTGAAAGAACATATATGTTACTTCTCGCTATCTTGCCTTTTGTTTGTGTTAACACATGAAAATAGGATCTAAAATAATGGCAATAGAAAAATATTGAATAAAAAAATATCGGTCGACACTGCAAAATATACAAGTACTCCCTAAAATTCCCAGGAAAAATCTGTTGTTTTACCAGACTTACACGCTCACAATGACAATATGAATTGCCAGAGTTGGAATCGTTTGTCCTGCGATTTGCAGTCTGTGCATTGACGGCCCATCTGGTGAAGGAAAGGAGATGGTTTTTCCACAGGAAATTATCAGAACTTGGGAAGAGTTCTTATCTCCCTCCATTGAGCCTGTTATCTGTACGACAATAACTGCCATACGTCAATAACCTACCTAGTCCAAGTGACACCATTTGAATTTCAAGAAATCACCATCCACGTGCTGAATATGTCACAATGACTTATTCATTCATATGAAAAATCAAACGAGAAAATTAAAATCAGACATTTACCTGAATTGTCTTACGTGACAAGAGCTGCTTCAGTTTACAATGAATGTAGTATTGTTGACCTGTCTGTTCAGATTGATTTTCACGCCTCTCCCCCCCCCCCCCCCCCCCCTTTTCTTTTTTTTTCTTGTGGCTTTTTATTTCCTTTGTTACTTTTTTTATATTTTGTTCTGTTTTGTGCTATTTTTTTTGTTTCTGTTGGGTTTGCTGTTGTTGTTGGTTGTCACGTGATTATGACACCTCAGTTTGTTTGAAAAAAAAAAGAAAGTTGCTTCTTGTGTAGGTCAATGTGAAGGTTAGCAGGCCAAGGTTGCTGTTTGGGAGGTTTTGTGATGGCGAATTTAAGTTTATCAGGCAGAGGTTGCTGGCAGGTATTGCTTATTGTTTTGAGGGGAAGGTTCGGTTCCTTTCTGCAATTGTTTATCACAGTTACAATGTGAACATATAAACTGGTATTGTCTCCAGGGAGGATTATTTGGGGGCTTGTTTTAGCATGCTGTGCTGGTTTTGTGCGTAGTCAGAGTGATTGTGGATTAATTGTCTGTCCTTGGGGTGAGCCAGATTTGGTCAGTGATGTGTTTTTCATCACAGGGAAGTTTTTTTTTTGTGAAGTGAGTGTTTTGTCTCTCAGTTCTGTTGCAGTACTCCTACAGTGAGGTGGCTGTAGTTAAGACCAGTTGCAGTCTGCAATCTCTGGTGGTTTGCTGTCAATTTGTTTGACGCATTACCTGCTTGTGACTTTGTGTAAGTCTTCAGGCGATGCTGATCTATGTAACTATGGCATCTGGTTGTTTGCCTTGTGGGACTCTTCGCAGGTTGAGTTGACAGCTGCAGTTTGTTCTTTCCATGTGGTCGCTTCAAGAGTGATGCTGAGTTTTATTTTCTTGATGATATTGTTGTTTACCCCTTTGAGGGGAGTGGATGGTTCAGACTTGCAGTAGTGCAGTCTTTGGCTTGTGTGGCAGTTTGCCTGATGTCCTACCTGCTGTGACTTTGGATGCTCTTCAGGTGCAGTTTAGATCTCTGTTATATATCCTGCTGTTTTCTTTGTGTCAACTCTTTGTAGTTAAGTTGACAGCTGTGCTGGTCTTTTGGCTGTAGGAGTTATCGTTTGGTTATGTGTGGTCAGATATTAGTTCACCTAACTGTTGCTGGAGTGACATGATTTATGGAGAAAAAAAGTCACGCACTGAAACGAAAATGAAATAAAGATGGCATCTGATAACACTATGGCAAAACCATGACCTCAATCTATCCTACACGTGCACAACAGCAGCAACACCAGTAAGAAGCAGCAGCAGTCCACAGCAAATCCCAAACAGGCTTGACGAACAGTATCAAATTGAAAAAGAAACCTCCTGAAGGACAGTGGATATGTATGACAGATGGTGCACCATCCATTTTTAGTTTAAGCTAGACATACGAGAGAGAGAGAGAGAGAGAGAGAGAGAGAGAGAGAGAGAGAGAGAGAGAGAGAGAGAGAGAGAGAGAGAGATGAGAGAGAGAGAGAGAGAGAGAGAATAACAATGACAATGACAAATGACTTTATTGTTCATCCTCGGAGTGTCCATAAACAAGGGGGAATGGGTAGATCATACAAACAACAGCAGCAATTCATCAAGTTCGCAATATCGTTTCAAATAACTAGTTCCGGGAGAAAGCAAAACAGACAGACCCAGAGACTCACAGACCAACAGACAGACAGACACACGTTTTAGAGAGAGAGAGAGAGAGAGAGAGAGAGAGAGAGAGAGAGAGAGAGAGAGAAGAGAGGAGAGAGAGAGACAGACAGACAGACAGACAGACAGACAGACAGACAGACAGACAGACAGAGACAGAAGACAGACAGACAGACGACAGACAGACAGACAGACAAACAGAGACATTTTTGAAAGAGAGACAAAAGACAGACAAACAGACAGACAGACGAGAAGGATAGAGAGACACACAGAGAGAGATACAGATTACAGATAATACATACATACATACATACTACATACTCATACATATACGATACATACATACATACTACATACATACATACATACATCACATACATGCATGCATGTATGCATACAAACGACAGACAGACAGACAGACAGACAGACAGACAAAGAGAGACAGAAAGTCAGACAAACAGACAAATACAGGCAGACAGATAAAAAACAGAAACAGAGACACAGAGACACTAAAAGAGAAAAAAAAAAAAAAGAAGACAGCTGAGGAGTGGCAAAGTACACCCCCTTCCCTTTCCTTTCTCCATTCCTTCCCTTATCCACAGTCACTACAATCCGCCATGGAAGTGGCCGACAGATGGCGCTGCTATGAGGCAGAGACGCTTTTGGTGGTCACACCTCTGCCGCTTCCTCCTCTGCGCTAAATCACGGAGCTATATTTGATTTCCATATCTTCGGGTCCTCACCCTAGCGCCATAACGGAACCGGAAACTCTCTGGCAGAGCGCCATCTGGTGTAGGCTAGCTGATGTGATGTCGTCTGCAGAGGGTTTTGTCTGTGAGTACCCTTTCCCTGCTGATATTTTTTTTGCTGAACTCTTAGACTCCAAGTGCCCACACATCAAGACATATGAACTTTTTTTTTTCTCTCCTCCAAGTTTGACTTTTACAAACGATTCATAGTACAATACAACAAAATGCTATACAATACACTACAACACAATACAATGCAATATAATACTATGATAAATACAAACTATACAATAAAATAAATAAATACAACCATTCAATACAATGTAATACAATGCAATGTAATACTATACAACACAAAACAATGCAAAACCCCCCATACAGCACAATACAATACAACACACAACACAACACAACACAATACAACACAATACAATACAACACAAAACACAATGCAATACAATACCACACAGAGCTGTTACCCTTAAAAAACAACAACATCCTCATCATTAATGTCCCTCGCCCACCCCCTCCCCCCCCCCCAACCACCACCGCCACCAAAAACACACCACCACCTCCATTTTCTCTACTACCATCACGGCACCACCATTATCACCTCTCTTCCTTAACCCGCACCCACCCCCTCTCCCTCTTACATCCTTCCCTGTCTGTCTGTCTGTCTGTCTGTCTGTCTTGTGGCTGGCTGCCTGCCTGTCTGTCTGTCTGTCTGTCTGTCTGTCCATCTGTCTTTCTGGCTGTCTATATGTCTGTCGTATGTCTATCTTCTGTCTGTCTTTTTTGTCTGATGTCTGTCCGTCTGTCTATCTCCTGTCTGTCTGTCTGACTTTTCTGTCTGTTTATCTTCTGTGTGTCTTTTCTGTCTGTATGTCTTCTTCTGTCTGTCTGTCTGACTGTCTGTCTTTTGTCTCTCTGGCTGTCTGCCTGTCTGTCTGTCCGTCCGTTGTCTGTGGGTACCTCCCAACTAACAGATGGGAATTGTATTTTCTCTGTCCCCAGTTCAAATAGTCCTTAGACGGCAGCACAGTGTGTGGCACATCAAATTAGAAATAGCGGCACACACCACACACACACACACACACACACACACACACACACCACACACCACACACACACACACACAAACACACACACACACACAACACACACACACACACACACACACACAACACACACACACACAACACACACAGTACACACACACACACACACACACACACACACACACACAACACACAACACACACACACACACACA
>CM060342.1:27115356-27120356 GCA_030674155.1 Stramonita haemastoma | reverse complement strand
CAACACGGAAGTGTAACTGACAACACGGAAGTGTAATTGACAACACTGGAAGTGTAATTGACAACATGGAAGTGTAATGACAACATGGAAGTGTAACTGACAACACGGAAGTGTAACTGACAACTCATCTAGAAGCAAGACAGCGTTACAGAAGGTAAAATGTCTTATCCTTCTCTATTAAGCTATTCTATTACCATCACCACCACCATCATCATCATCACACCACCACCATCACCATCATCATCATCATCATCATCATCATCATCATCATCATCATCATCATCATCATCATCATCATCACATCATTATTACCATCATCATCGCCATCACCATCCACCACACCACCACCACCACCACCACCACCACCACCACCACCACCACCACCACCACCACCACCACCACCACCCACAATCCTCCTCCTTCTCCTCTTCCTCCTCCCCTCCTCCTCCTCCTCCTCTCCTCCTCCTCACCACACACCACCACCACCACCCACACCACACCACCACCACCACCACCACCACCACCACCACCACCACCACACCCACAATCATTATCTTCCTCCTCCTCCTCAAGCGGTATCACTCCCTTACAATAATTGTAGTCAGGGCAAAGAGGCTGGTTGATACAGCGCCAGTGCTGTGGGCCTCTGAAAATGACAGTATCCCTGCTACTTTAGGTGAACACAGACAGACAGACAGGCAGGCAGACAGAGAGACAGACAGACCGGTAGACACATAGACAGAGAGACAGGCAGGCAGAAAGACAGTCAAACACAGACAGACAAACAGACAGATATATACAAACAGAAAGACAGACAGGCAGACATACAGGAAGGAAGACCGGTAAACAAAATTGTTCATTAGAAAAAAGTTTTCTGTGATTTTTCATTAATGATTAGAATTTGTGAATGTTTGCTTCATAGTCCAGTTGCCCGTTTACTTTAGATTGGATTTGACCTTTTTCTTGTTCCAATAACATGTTATTTTTATCGATGATAATTATTGCCTGTAAGGACATACACACACATACACACACACATACACACACACATACACACACACATACACCCCACAACACACACACATACACACACACAGAGTTACACAGTCACACACACGCAGTCACACGCAGTCACACAGTCACACGGCGACACACACACACACACACACACACACACACACACACACACACACACACACACACACACACACACACACACACACACACACACACACACACATTGTAGCATTTATCTTCTCAAGTTCACTTGCTTCTATTTGTTATCTTTTTGTAGTATAGTTCAAGCAGTTTCTGATGGTTAGTTTGTGTTTTTTTTTTTTCACCAGTCCACACAAACACACCGACTTTTTTTTCCCAATCACTTGTCTAAAATCACTTTTCAGTGGATAGACGTTAAAATGAAGACACACAGGTAAACAGATAGTCAAATAGACTGACAGGCAGACAGACAGACAGGCAGGCAGACAGTCAGATAGGCAGACAGACAGACAGACAGATAGACGACAGGTAGACAGACGGACATAATTATGTCCTCTGGTAATGGGCAGTAGTATGGTAGACACCGATCGTACTATGGAAAGCTCTCTGTCCTGGGAGGGACAACGTCCGGTACATGTGTGTGTGTATGTGTGGTGTGTGTGTGTGGTGTGTGTATGTGGTGCGTGTGTGGTGTGTGTGTGGTGTGTGTGTGGGTGTGTGTGTGTGTGTGTGTGTGTGTGTGTGTGTGTGTGTGTGTGTGTTTGCATGCATGTCGTGCTGAGTGCTGCAAAGCAAGCTGGTATTACCTCGATAAGTGCAGTAGTGCAAGTCAACACACCAATCAACACTACAGACCTCACACAGTCATCACACACCACTAAAACACAAACACACGTACGCAGCACCAGCAATCACCACACACACCACATCACACACACAACCACCACGCACGCACGCACACACACACAACACACACACACACACACACACGCACACCACACAAACACACACACACCACACACACACACACACGTGCACGCACGCACAACACACACCACAACACTAAACATCTACTGACACTCGCAAACATAAGCACCTCTACCTACCTACCTACCTACCTACCTACCTACCTACCTACCTACCTACCTACCTACCTACCTACCTACCTATCTATCTATCTACTACCTACCCTATCTACTATCTATCTACTACCTATCCTACTCTACTATCTATCTATCTGTCCTACTTACCTACCTACCTACTTACCTACCTACCCCTACCTACCTACTACCCCTATCTATCTATCTATCTATCTATCTATCTATCTATCTATCTATCTATCTATCTTTTATCTTCTATCTATCTATCTATCTATCTATCTATCTATCTATCTATCTATCTATCTGTCTATCTATCTGTCTTCTGTACCTATCTATCTGTCTGTCTATCTAAATTTTGCTACGAAAACAACCCCCCAAAACACAGACGTGGGATTCCAAGTCATTTTGTTCTCTTTGTGCTGTTAACAGACAGGTTGTGTTCTAAACGTATAAGACAGTAACCATGTAAATGATGATGACAATGATACTGCACGATGGCTTACTGTCGTGCTTATCTGCTTGGACATGGCATGGGACGTGTATTCGATGGTACATTCCACGGTCACTTGGCTTGGTAGCATTGCTTTTGCTGTGCTCATGTGTCCGTCCATGCGTGCATCCCGTGTAGGTTTCAGGATGAATGTGATAAATGGGATGTGCTGATGATGCCAGCTACTCTCATACCATCACTATACACATGATATAGTAATAATATAAATATATACTACTAATACACTAATATATATATTATTCAAATACGTATCTCAAATAATAACCACTATATATATCTCGTTTCTATCTATCTATTATCATCTCTTTATCAACTATCAATCCTATCTATCGATGACTTTCACCACCACGAACATTTTCCACACATTCAATCCTGTCTATCCTCCTTCCATCATCATATCGTACCATCCATATCATCTAAATTTATAAACTGCTACACACTGAAACTATCAAGATAATCTATGTATTTTTTTCATTATCTGATATAAAAAATAATATATATTATCTATTCTTTTATTATATAAAGTTTGTAATTATATCTATATAATCGTATAATATAAATATTTCGATACTATTTATATATAATACTAGATAATATATATCCTGGAGTTAAAAGTGTGATCATTATGCTATGTTGTAGTAGATAAACATAAGGATCGTTCGTGAACGTATGCTAGAAAGTTTGTACAATTATATATATATATTTATTTCTTAAATAGCTATTTTATATGAAATATCTGCGAGGTTTTAACTCATACCTGGGACTGGATGCTAAGCACCTCTAGTGGTTATTACCAATACGAAGCCAAGAAAAATTTTCGAAAAGTGTTTTGCTTACGAATCCATCTTCACTTGATCTATAAATATACTAAGCTGCATAGCTGTTTTGTGATGGCTGATCTATCATTACTTTTATGTGACATGTCTTCGTCTATGAAACTACATCTAGATGTTGTGATACTTGGTGCTAGTGTGGTGATGTGTGTGTGCGCGCGCGCGTGTGCGTGCGTGTGTGTACCTCTATATGTATGTATAACCAAAAGAGACCACTAGAGAAGAGTATTAGCAAAGAGTGGTTGTTCCGCTCACGAACTGGAGCCGCTCCACTGGACAGAAAGATAGAAGATGCCACACCAGCTGTTTTGTGAGGGCTGGACTGAATGTCGTTGATAATAGTGACATGTCTTTCCGCTGAAAACTGATGATCCTATTTGGTGACAAGCTTGGCTGCTATGAAGAGGATGATCCTCTCAACTAGACAAGTTTTTTTTATCCTTTGTTTTGTTGTTTGTTTGTTTGTTTGATGCCTTGTTTGTTTGTGTGTTTGTTTGTTTGGTTGTCCTGTTTTCTTTCTTTCTTTCTTTCTTTCTTTCTTCTTTCTTTCTTTCTTTCTTTCTTTCTTTCTTTCTTTCTTTCTTTCTTTCCGTCTTAATTTCTTTCATTTCTTTCCCCTTTTAAAAATAATATTGTTTTCTTTCTTTTTCAAATTGAAATTGTTTAGTCTATGAAACACACACACACACACACACACACACCACACACACACACACACACACACACACACACACACACACACACACACACACCACACCACACACACACACACACACACACACACACATCATCTGCAAACATAATTGTATTGTCCACGCAGTCATTAAAGAAAGGAACTGACCCTGCTATGGTGGAATCAGTATGGTATGGTCAGCAGACTGGTCAGTCAGGTCCTTGTCTTACTTAAGTGGATGCCCCCCAGGGTTGGAGTGGTCATTATTCGAAGATCATGTCCAGAGATGGGAATAGCATAGCCGCCAAGGATTAAATTCTGACATGAAGAGTGACAGCAAGCCAGTTTGCTATTTTTCTTTCTTTCTTTCTTTCTTTCTTTCTTTCTTTCTTTCTTTCTTTCTTTCTTTCTTTTTCTTTCTTTCTTTCTTTCTTTCTTTCTTTCTTTCTTTCTTTCTCTTCTTTCTTTCTTTTTCTTTCATTTCTTTCTTTTTCTTTCTTTCTTTCTTTGTGTCTTTTTCTTTCTTTCTTTCTTCTTTTATATCGAAGATAATGGAATAAGCACTTATATGCTTTTTACGTCCAGTCCCCGTGTGTATGCAGTTTTGTAAATCTTGTCGTCTGTTCCCACCGGCACACAATGGCCTACTCTTACGAAAAGCGGAACAGGATTTAACGTTTGCGCAAGATGTTCTGCGTGCGTTCGTACACAGGGCCTCGGTTTATACATATACTTACTATCATATGTGAACAATATTAGCGTGGGTAACCATGAAATCTGTACCCCCTGGTAAACAGAAAGGTTTGGAAGACTTCTGGACACTTTCGGTCTTACCTATTACCCACAGCTACCCCTCCCCCCAACTACCCCTCCTCCTTTCTTAT
>CM060342.1:27107856-27110356 GCA_030674155.1 Stramonita haemastoma | reverse complement strand
AACACAGTTCATTTTTCAATACAGCAACACAGGAAAGATGTGTGACTGACTGATTTGATGTTGGTGTTACACAGTGTAGTTTTTCAACACAATATCACAGGAAATGTATATCTGAATGAATCCACGTTGGTGTTAAAAACACAGTGGATTTTCCAACACAATAACACAGGGAAGATGTGTGACTGAATGATTCAAGATTGGTGTTACAGGAAAGATGGGTGACTGAATCATTGACGTTGGTGTTATTTTTTTTATACAATAACACAGGAAAAATGTGTGACTAAATGATTCGAGGTTGGTGTTATTTTTAACACAATAACACAGGAAAGGTGTGTGACTGAATAAGTAGACATTGGTGTTATTTTTAACCTAATAACACAGGAAAGATGGGTGACTGAAAAATTCGACGTTGGTGTAAAAATAAAAGTGGGTTTTTCAACACAGTAACATGGAAAGATGTGTGTCTGAATGATTCAACTTTGGTGCTACAAACAGTGTAGTTTTTCAACACAGTAACACAGGAAAGATGTATGGCTGAATGTTTAGACGTTGGTGTTACAAACACAGTGAGGTTTTTCAATTTGGAGTCTTTGTGTGACAAGGTAGAGAGAACGGCACAGTGCAGAAGAGCTGGCAGAGAGAAGTGAAGATGCTTCAACACCATGGAAAGCCCGCAACAGCACATCAAGAAATCAATCCCTGATGACTCTGACAGTGAAAGGATGGTCTGCACACCATACACAGCCCACAAACCCCGCATAACTCAGCCAAGGGTCCAAGGCCCAAGGCTAAAAAGTTAGGTCTTTCCTTTTACCTGGTCCAAACGTGGTCAGTTTCTGCTATAATTAGTACCAGATGGGATGGAGTGAATAGCAGCTGAGAGGAGCTAAAAATGGGGCAAACTGACAGCTCTGCCTAATCCTTTGGTTTATTCGTAAGGGCAATTCGTTTGGTAATAAACTAATTTGACCGGACAAAGCTTTCTTTTCAATAAACCAAAATGCTCCTTACAAAAACTGTATGTCTTCAAAAAGTTCACGAACTCATGGAGGTGGAAACATCAGTAAGAATTTTTAGCTGACAAACAATGTTATCAGAAAGATACTCATACCCCAGGATTGTCTTCCACCATGACACAGTGGCCTCAGGGTCAAGACTATTCATACTTTTATCTGTCTGAAGTGGCTTCACTGCCTTGAGGTGACCCCCTCTCCCACCCCCCACTTCCTGCCTGCCTCATCCACACCTCATGGAGCGTCACCTCAGCCGCTCTGATTCTGAAATCGCGGCGTTTTCACCCGGACCCATTCCAGAACTGCTCGTTTCTCGCTCTGCTTCTTCAACACACACATTGTCGTCTGCGTCACCCTCTGCAGACGACAGATGGATAGATGGCTGTGAGGAATTAGGTTTGGAGAAAAACCGACAGAGATGGTCTTTCTGACGGAAAGACTGACAGAGAGGGGGAGAGGAGAGAGGACAGAGAGGGAATATTATGAACGATGTGAGTGGAGGAGGGGGGAGGAGGGGACCGGAAGACTGGAAGGAGTGGAGAAGACGTGCTCTGGAGCAACGCTCCTACAGTGCTCACTTCACGGATCCCGGAGGTGCGGGGTCAAAGGGTCACAGGTCAGAGGTCAACAGGGGTCGTCACTACAGGGTGACCCTAAAGGTCAGCTGGGGATGGTGATGTCGGCACGCGCACACAGGCCTCTGAGGAGAACGCGCTCCACGGATTATATCTACGTTCCTAACTTGCCCTGTCTTTTGCCAGAGGTCAGTGTGTGTGTGGAAAGTGTGTGTGTACATGTGTGTGTGTGTGTGTGTTTGTGTGTGTGTGAGTGTGTGTGTGTGTGTGTGTGTGTGTGTGTGTGTGTGGTTTGTGTGTGTGTGTGTGTGTGTGTGTGTGTGAAAGTGTGTGTGTGTGTTTGTGTGTGTGTGTGTGGGGGGGGGTGTGTGTGTGTGCGTGTGTGCGTGCGTGCGTGCGTATGTACGTCGTGTGTACATGTGCGCGCACCTGCTCTGTCAGTGTGTATACCTGCTCATGTGCACAGATGAGAGACAGAGAGAATGGAGAGAGAGAGACAGAGAGAAGAGACAGAGACAGAAGACAGATAGACAGAGACAGAGGAGAGAGTACGACAGAGAGACAGAGAGAGAGAGAGAGAGAAGACAGAGAGAGAAGAGAGAGAGAGAGAGACAGACAGACAGACAGACAGACAGAAACAGAAACAGACAGACAGACAGACAGACAACAGACAGAACAAACTGGTTATTTCCCGAAGTTGTAAACACGCAGCACAAGCCTCACTTCTTGTCATCTGACCTTTTCCATTGATGCTGGGCGGTGATCAAGCACGGCGCTTGGTCCTCCTGTTTCCTTAGCCTGCTGCAGTCACTGATACACGCCATAACACAGTCAGCTGCCGTATACAGTCGCATGGCATATCACATTAAGACCATACACACGTTCAGCATGTATATACACAGTCACATGGCC
>CM060342.1:27070356-27075356 GCA_030674155.1 Stramonita haemastoma | reverse complement strand
CATGATGAACGACTAAAATGGTTTAAAAAAGAAGAAATACACACACACACATCAAAACATCAAAATAATCAAAACCCCCAAAGAAACACCCCCTAAATATAAAAAAAACAACAGTTACAAAACAAAAGCCAAAAAATAACTAAAGTTCGAACTCAAGCAAAATCGCAAACCACACAAAAAATCATGGAGATCTTAGAATGCCTTGAAACATATTAATGAGAAGCGGCAAATATCGAAGCTCAAGTGGTGTTTGAAAGACAAAATCCAAGTCTTAGTGTCGAGGGAAGACAGCGAATACAGGAATGTTGGGACGCTATATCAAAGTACAGGAGAAGCTGACTTGGGATTTTGCTGGTTGGGATTTTAAAAAAAAAAGAAGAAAGATATTATCTTAGAATTGTATGTCCGGGTTGTTGGAAGATAAAGCAATGAGGTATTTATTGTTCATCCGGCATTGGAAATGAATTCACGGAGGTATGGGGAAGAGAAGAATCCGGGTGTGTTGGTGTGTAGTGTTGTGATGCATTGATGCATGCAAGTGCGGTCTGTGTGTGTGTGTATGTGGGGTGTGTGTGTGTGTGTGTGTGTTTGTGTGTGTGTGTGTGTGTGGGGGGGGGTAAGTGTGTAAGTGTGTGTGTGGTGTTGTGTGTTGTGTGTGTGTGTTGGTGTGTGGTGTGTGTGTGTGTGTGTGTGTGTGTGTGTGTGTGTGTGTGTGTGTGTGTGTGGTGTGTGTGTGTGTGTGTGTGTGTGTGTGTTTGTGTGTGTGTTTGTGTGTGGTGTGTGTGTTGTGTGTGTGGTGGTGTGAGTGTGTGTGTGTGTGTGTGTGTGTGTGTGTGTGTGTGTGGTGTGTGTGTGTGTGTGTAAGTGTGTGTAAGTATGTGCGGTGTAAGTGTGTGTGTAAGTGTGTGTGTGTGTGTGTGAAGTGTGTGTATATATGTGTGTGTGTGTGTGTGCGTGGTGGTGTGTGTGTGTGTTGTGTGGTGTGTGTGTGTGTGTGTGTGTGTGTGTGTGTGTGTGAAATTTGGCTTTCAAAGTCAAATTTTTACAAAATTGAGATTATAAACCAAGATCCCGTATGCGAACGCACGCTAAACATCTTACGCACACGTTTAAATCCATTCCACTTTTCGAAAGAGTAGGCCATTGTGTGCCGGTGAGAACGGATGACAAAATTGACAAAAACTGCTTAAACCCGAGGACTGGATGTAAAAGAAACCCATAAACGTTTATTCTATTATCCTCGAAATAGAATAATAAAATATAATAAAATGAAATAGATCATCTGTCAGTGACTTATTTTTTCCCAATTGTTTTCTTTGCTATTTTGATGAGGTCTGTTGACAAGGGCAGACTGTAAGACAACACTTGGCCTGAAACCTTCCTCCTTGCCTGATAGAGATAATTTATTTTCTGTCTGTCTGTCTGTCTGTCTGTTTGTCTGTCCGTCTGTCTGTCTGTCTGCTTTGTCTTTGTGTGTGTGTGTGTGTGTCTGTCAGACACACAGACACACAGACACACAGACACGCACACACACACAACACACACACACACGCACTCTCTCACACACACACACTCACACACACACACACTCACTCACACACTCACACACAAGCACACACACAACAGACACACACAGACACAGACACACATACAACACACACATACACACACACAACACACACACAACACACACACACACACACACACACACAACACACACACACACACACCACACACACACACACACACACACAGCACCACAACACACACACACAACACAACACACACACAACACCAACAACACAACACCACAAACACACACAACACACACACACACACACACACACACACACACACACACACACACCCACACACAACCACACACACACACAAACACACACACACACCACACACACACACACACCACACACACACACACACACACACACACACACACACACACACACCACTCTGTGTCTTTGCATTCCACAATCCGTTGGCTGGGTACAGTATAATGTTATAGAATAAACACTTTGTGCTGTTACAGAGAGAACACTGTGCATGTGTGATGTTACAGAATGAACACTATGTGACGTTATGGTGGTTTTACAGAATGAAAACAGTGTGGTTTTACAGAATACGACCTGTGTGGTTTCACAAAATAAAACTGTGTAGTTTTATAGAATGGAAATTGTGTGGTGTCAGAATAAAAACTGTGCAGTGTCACAGAATGAAAATTGTGTGACGTTACAGACTGAACATAGTGTGGACGTCATAGAATGAAAACTGTGTGGTGTTCCAAAATAAAAACTGTGTGGTGTTTCAGAATGAAAACTGGTACAGATGAAATGTGCTTACAGAGAATGTGTGATACAGAAAAACTGTCTAACGGACGTTACAATGAAAATGAACACTGTGTGATGTCACAGAAGAAAAACTGGTGGTCAAATGAAACTGTGTGAATTACAGAATAAAACTGTGTGGTTACAAATATAGACTGTGTGTTACGAATAAAGGGTACATGAATGTGTGGTTACGTAGTGTCACAGAATGAAACTGTGTGGTGTCACAGAATGAAAACTGTGTGAGTTACAGACTGAACACTGTTGTTGTTACAGAATGAAAACCTGTACCGGGGCATCTTACGGAGCCTGCTACACCAGTGGGACGCACTGACCAACACACTGGCATGAGGCCTGGTGATCTCATTGACCACATGCGACAGGTATCGTCTGCTCTCTGTGTGTGGTGTGTGTGTGTGTGTGTGTGTGTGTGTGTGTGTGTGTGGTGTGTGTGTGTGTGTGTGTGTGTGTGTGTGTGTGTGATGTGTGTGGATGTGTGTGGATGTGTGTGTGTGTGTGGTGTGTGTGTGTGTGTGTGTGTGTGTGTGTGTGTGTGTGTGTGTGTGTGTGTGTGTGTGTGTGTGTGTGTGTGTGTGTGGTGAGCTAAGTGCCAAGGCCTACATTTAAAAATGTTATGATTTAAAATGTTAAGTGAAGATGGCCTTAAGGCATGACAAGCTCTTAGCAGGAACAACCTGCACTTTCCTTTCCTCTTCACTCCCAAAATTATTTTCCACAATTTGGATAAGAAAAAACCGCCTTCCTTACGAAAAGCAAATCACAAAAAATTAAAATACTGCTTCGCGGCATGTAAAAGTACATGTTTTTATGATGGAAAGTAAACAGAAATTATATCTTTTTAAAATTACTTTGATGTTGACAGGATAAGATAACCCACAATCATGGGGAGATAATCAATATTTTAGACCAAAATGTAATATATGTATATATATATATATATATATATATATATATATATATTATATATATATATATATATATATATATATAATGTGTGTGTGTTGTGTTGTGTTGTGTTGTGTTGTGTGTGTGTGCACATGTGTGTGTGCACATGTGTATGCGTACATGTGTGTGCACACAGGAGTCTGTGCATATATATGTGCAGATGTGTGTGTGTATGTGTTTGTGTGCGTGCGTGCGTGTGTGTGTGTATGTGTGTGAGTGTGTGTATAATTTGTTGGTTGTATCAGTATGGTAGTCAAAAGACTCGGTCACAGAAGATTCGCTGTGGAGGAGATGCTGAGAATTCTGCTTGAATGCTACAGAATGTAGATAGGGCCTCCATAGTCAGCAGGGCTATAAACAACAAGATTAGATTGGACAGAAGCTGCTGTTAAAATGATTGCACTTTCTTGTTGCGTCCAATACATTTTCACATGTTTCAATACCACTTCCATTCATGAAATATAAAAAGCAACAACAATTTTTTTTAGATTCTTTTTCTCAAAATATGTTCTGCCTTTTGGTGTAAAATATTGATTATCTCCCCATGATTGTGAGTTATCTTATCCTCTCAACATCAAAGTTTTTTTTTTTTTAAACAGACATAATATCTATTTTCTTTCCTTCCCAAAATAACCCTTTTACATGCCGCGAAGCAGTATTTTATTTTTTTGTGATTTGCTTTTAGTAAGGGATGCAGTGTTTTCTTCTTCCCCAAATTGTGCAGAATAACTTTGGGGGGTGAAGAGGAAAGGAAAGTGCAGGTTGTTCCTGCTAAAGAGCTTGTCCTGCCTTAAGGCCATCTTCACTTAACATTTCAGATCATAACATTTTATTTTTTAAATGTAGGCCTCGGCACTTAGCTGACATCAATAACTGACAAAGCTTTTAGAGCGAGTCATTTTGTTCAGCTGTTAGATCGATGAGCACTATCGAGGGGGATTTTTGTTGGCAGGAGTGGAGTTGTTTGTTGTAGGGGTTGTTTGTTAGTGGGTTTTTTTTTCCCCCAAATGGTATACATTTCAACATTGTTTATAAAAGTTCATGAAGAACACAAGCACACACAAGTCAGGGAATAGTGACAGAACTTTGGCATACTTCGATGATTTACATAAATATCTGACATCGATCAATTAATCATTTTATTATCCATACTGTTCAAGGAAAAGAAAACACATATGCTATTTCCACTGATAAATCTGTTTATAAAACAACGCCATTTCGAATCATTCCATTTCAATTACACTGCTGCATGCAAAATTGCATACACACGAGGACTAGATGTAGAAAAGCACACGAGTGCTTATTCCATTATGTTCTAAATAAAGGAATATACACAATAATAAATAAGTGAATAATAAATTATTGTATGGCAGCCATCTTTTGAGGAATTTTGTGAGAAGCACCTCCAAAGGATATGACTGGTTTTTTTTTCATCTTGTATCTATAGTTTATATCTGTGAGAAAAAAACAACAACATAGAGATCGGGGCGTGATTTGTTAATACAACTTCAATATACACAGCTTTTACCCAGTAACAAGATCAAGACAAGTATTTTGTCAGTTTGTTGTTTTCTCATCATTCCTAAACAAAGCCAATTCCATGTTAATGTTTGTTAATGTTGTTGTTGCTGTTGTTGATGTTGTTGTTGCTGGTGTTGTTGTTACTAGTGTTGTTAATGTTGCTGGTGTTGT
>CM060342.1:27035356-27040356 GCA_030674155.1 Stramonita haemastoma | reverse complement strand
TTGCCTAGAAAGCGAAAAGTTCAGGTCGGAGTGTGCGGTGATTCGAATCCCGTTTGGGCCAAAACTTTTCCCCCATCCATTAGGCCGTGAGTAGTGGACATAAAGTAGTATGAAATAAAAAATAAAAGAAAATAAAAAATAAAAAAAATAAAAAATTGTGGCCCCATTCACTAACTGTATAGTGTGACCACACTCACTAACTGTGTATTGTGGCCGCCCCGCCCCCCCACCCCCCCACCCCCCGCCACCCTACCTTCCCCTACACAGCCCCAACGTGGCCCGGGAGTATCTCCAGACGCGTGGAGCGGTGGTGGTGCTGTGTGTCTACGACTACGACCGCCTGAAGTGGGACGACCTGGCAGGGGAGGTGATGCTGCCCCTCTCCTCCTTCCATCCTCTGCCCATGGGCAAAGGCGTGGAGGACATGGCTGTCCTCATGATGCCCCTCAAGTGCCCTGACCCTCTGCCCCCTCCTGCCTTCACCGTGAGTATTGTAGTACCTTGCCCTGCCCTACTCTTTTTTCTTTTATTAAAAAATCATTTTTAATGCAACATTTGACAATTATTATAATACAACATTCTACGCACATAAGAACATTAAAGCCATGAGTCATTCAACAATCATCAAATACGTGAGCGGGCTTTTCTGCTCTGCTCTGTTCTGTTCTGTTCTGTTCTGTGCCGTTCTGTGCTGTTCTGTTCTGTTCTGTTCTGCTCTGCTCTGCTCTGCTCTGTTCTATTCTTCTCTGCTCTGTTCTGCTCTGCTCTGTTCTGTTCTGCTCTACTCTGTTCTGCTCTGCTCTACTCTACTCTGTTCTGTTCTGCTCTGTTCTGCTTTGCTCTGTTGAGTTCTGCTCTGCTTTGCTCTGCTCTGTTCTGCTCTGCTCTGCTCTGCTCTGCTCTGCTCTGCTCTGCTCTGTCCTGCTCTGCTCTGCTCTGCTCTGTTCTGTTCTGCTCTACTCTGTTCTGTTCTGCTCTGTTCTGTTCTGCTCTGCTCTGCTCTGTCCTGCTGTGCTGTGCTGTGCTGTGCTGTGCTGTGCTGTGCTGTGCTGTGCTCTACTCTGCTCTGCTCTGTTCTGCTCTGCTCTGTTCTGCTCTGCTCTGCTCTGCTCTGTTCTGCTCTGCTCTGCTCTGCTCTGCTCTACTCTGTTCTGCTCTGCTCTGTTCTGTTCTGTTCTGCTCTGTTCTATTCTTCTCTGCTCTGTTCTTCTCTGTCCTGCTCTGCTCTGCTCTTCTCTGCTCTGCTCTGCTCTGTTCTGCTCTGCTCTGTTCTATTCTTCTCTGCTCTGTTCTTCTCTGTCCTGCTCTGCTCTGCTCTGCTCTGTTCTGCTCTGCTCTGTTCTGTTCTTCTTTGCTCTGTTCTGCTCTGCTCTTCTCTGCTCTGCTCTGCTCTGTCCTGCTCTGCTCTGTTCTATTCTTCTCTGCTCTGCTCTGCTATGCTGTGCTCTGTGTGTGTGTGTGTGTGTGTGTGTGTGTGTGTGTGTGTGTGTGTGTGTGTGTGTGTGTGTGTGAAGCCAAGTCAAGTCATTTTTTTTAAAATTTCCAGATGGTACATTGAATGTGTGTGTGTGTGCGCGTGTGTGTGTGTGTGTGTGTGCGTGTGCGTGTGTGTGTGCGTGTTTGTGTGTGCGTGCGTGCGCGCGAGCGCATGTGTACGTGCCTATGTGTGTGTGTGCTGCAGGTGATGTGTGAGCGGCAGTCATGGGATCCTCTCAGCAAAGCCTTTGTCAAAGACAGGAGTCGTCTGATGAAGAGCGGGCGAACAGGGGCCACTGCCTCTACCACCACACCCCCTAAAGGGGCCCTCTCCTCCCTCCTCTCCTTCTTCACCCACTCCCCCAACTCCACCTGAACACACACCCCCTCCCCTACCTCCCCTCCGCCCTTCCTTTTCATTTCACCCTGCAATGATGACCCATGGCAAAAGGTCAGATGTGAGGTCACACAAGGACTGAACAATTGTGTTGACTACAGTGGCCTGTTTTTTTTGTTTAATGTTGGTCAGATCATGTAAACAGAAACACACAGACAAGTCTGATGATGACAGTTCTCCAAGGTCAAGGTCGAGGGCAGAAGGAAAAAGAGGCAGACCACCAACAACATTCTACATTGCCAACATCATTGAGATCAGTGGTCTGGGAGGGCTACAGGAGATCGTAGACCTCAGTAGAGACAGAGAGAGATGGCAAACTCTGGTGGTATTGCGAGCTAAGACATTCTACCAACTTCAGTGGCGTTGGAGACAGTTGAGTTTATCGTCCAAGCATGTGAAGAGTTCCATAGATTCTATAATAATTATTGCTCTGGCCAAACAATCCACTTCAAACACTTATGGAGGTCCCGTTGAGCTCAGCAGACGACACAGTACAGACAGACGCCGAGAAATGACAACACATCAATAGAGGAATCTGAAACTACAACAACAAAGAAGAAGGAGAAGAACAACAATAATAACAACAGCAACAGCAGCAAAGAAATGAAGTGCAGAGGAGGAAAATGGAGAAGATGAAGAGGAAGAAGCAAAGAGGACGATGAACAGAGAGAAGAGCAGAAGACAGAATCTGCTGAGGTTTTCATTGATGTGTTGACATCCCAGTTAGTTTCTGAAAGTGTTGACATCCCAGTTAGTTTCTGAAAGGCTTGGTGTTCCAGTTTGTTTATGAAGGTGTTGATGTTCCAGTTAGTTTCTGAAGGGGCTGATGTTGCAAATAGTTTCTGAAAGTGTTGACATCCCAGTTAGTTTCTGAAGATGCTGATGTTCCAGTTTGTTTATGAAGGTGTTGATGTTCCAGTTAGTTTATGAAGATGCTGATGTTCCAGTTACTTTCTAAAGATGCTGATGTTCCAGTTACTTTCTGAAGATGTTGATTTTCCACTTAGTTTGTAAAGGTATTAGTATTCAAATCAATTTCTAAGGGCGTTGATGTTCCTGTTTCTGAAGGTTTTAATGTTCCTTTTTCTGAAGGTGTTGATGTTCCTTTCTCTGAAGGTGTTGATGTTCCAGTTGGTTTCTGAAGGTGTTGATGTTCCAGTTGGTTTCTGAAGGTGTTGATGTTCCAGTTATTTTGTGTATATTCCAGTTAATTTATAAGGGTGTTGATGTTTCTTTTTCTGAAGGTGTTGATGTTCCAGTTAGTATTTGAAGGTGTTGATATTCCAGTTAGTTTGTGAAGGTGTTGATATTCCAGGTAGTATCTAAGGGTGTTGATGTTCCTGTTTCCGAAGGTGCTGACACTCCAGCTATTTTTTGATGGTGTTAATATTCCGCTTAATGTTTCAAAGTGTTGTTGTTCCAGTTTGTGATGTTGTTGATGTTCTGGTTTGTTTCTGAAGTGACTGACAGTCTTGTTTGGTCCTCAAAATGTGAAGCTGGAAGTGAAACTTAACTGGAGTGTCAGTAATTTAATTATTGACACTCCTGTTAAGTTTCTCTTCCAGTTCAGTTTTTTTCCAAGATGTTTATGTTCCAGTTTAGTTTCTTAAAGTGTTGGCATACTGGTTTAGTTCTTAAGCCGTTGTTGTTCCAGTTTAGTATTCTAAGGTGTTGACAGTCTAGTTCAGTTTTCAAGGTGTTGACATTCCGGTTTAGTGTCTTAAGATGTTAACATTCCAGTTTAGTTTCTTAAGCTGATAACTTTCCAGTTTGGTTTTTCAAGCCGTTAACATTCCAGTCTATTTTTTCAGAAGTGGATAATTTCAGCCTAGTTTTTCAAGATGGTGTTGTGGCTTGATTTGTCGAGATGTTAACATTCCAACTTGGTTTCTCAAGGTGTTGGCATACTTCAAGTTTTTTCACCATGTCGACATTCGGGTTAAGATTCTCAAGGTGATCACATTCCAGTTTATATTTTCAAAAGAGTTGATGATTCATTTTGATTGCTTGATGTGTTGTTGTTTTGATGTGTTGATGTTTTTGTCTAGGTTTTTTTTTTAGGTGTTGATGTTTTGGTCTAATTTTTTTTTTAATGTGTTGATGCTTTGGTCTTGTTTTTTTTTTTTTTTTTAAAAGGTGTTGATGTTTTGGTCTAGTTTTATAGGTGTTGATGTTTCAGTTCATTTTCTCATGATGTAGAAGTTCTAATTTATTTTTTTGAAGGTGTTAATGTTCTGAATTGCTTATTATGTTGATGTTCCACTTCAGTTTTTCGATATGTAGATGTGACATTTGAGTTTTTCAAAGTGTTGATATGATATACAGTGTGTGTGGATTATTCATTCATTGTGACAGGAATAATAAAGAAAGGGGGGGGGGGGGGAGGGGGGGGGTAACCAGCATATTGTTGCAGGTAATGAGATCTGCTGTGTGTCAAAAATCAATGCAATTCGCGTAAACAGAAGTTGTTTTTCTTAAGCCATTTGAAAAGGAATCGTTTGTATTTGAGAGAATATCAATTTTTATGTGCTGTGACATTTTTGGTGTTGCTGTAAATGCCATGTTTGATGTTGCTGCAGTTTGATGTTGCTGTAAAATTGTTTTGATGTTGCTGTAGATGTGTTTGATGTTGTTATAAAATGTGTTTGATGTTGCTGTAGATGTGTTTGATGTTGTTATAAAATGTGTTTGATGTTGCTGTAGATGTGTTTGATATTGCTGTAAAATGTGTTTGATATTGCTGTAAAATGTGTTTGATGTTGCTGTAGAATGTGTTTGATGTTGCTGTAGAATGTGTTTGATGTTGCTGTAGAATGTGTTTGATGTTGCTGTAGAATGTGTTTGATGTTGCTGTAGAATGTGTTTGATGTTGCTGTAAAATGTGTTTGATGTTGCTGTAAAATGTGTTTGGTGTTGCTGTAGATGTGTTTGATGTTGCTGTAAAATGTGTTTGATGTTGCTGTAGATGTGTTTGATGTTGCTGTAGAATGTGTTTGATGTTGTTGTAAAATGTGTTTGATGTTGCTGTAGAATGTGTTTGATGTTGCTGTAAAATGTGTTTGATGTTGCTGTAGAATGTGTTTGATGTTGCTGTAGATGTGTTTGATGTTGCTGTAAAATGTGTTTG
>CM060342.1:27022856-27027856 GCA_030674155.1 Stramonita haemastoma | reverse complement strand
TACTACAGTTTTCTCCTCTCTCAAACATTACCACTGTTACTTGTGTATGACATTCCTGAAAAGTGAACTTCATCCTCTCTAACCTCCTCTCTCTGTCCCATCTTCCATCCTACTCCTCCTAAACTCCTTCCTTCCTTCACTAACTTAACAACACTTGTTAGTGGTTATGGATTTCAGGGTATGTGAAAATATGAAACAAAGAAATAAAGACAGATTTCACTCAAGAAAAAAAAATCACTGTTAATGTTTTTGTCCACAAAAACCTACACACAGAGTGACACACACAGAGTGACACACACAGAGTGACACACACAGAGTGACACACACACACAGACACACACACACACGCACTTTAAAAGGTGTGCAGCTTTTCAAAGGAGGAAGCTGGATTTCTGGAGTGATCTAGCACAGCGTCTATGATTTCATGTAATGACTGTCATCTGTTCATGGCTCTCAGGTGTGGAGAAACTGTAAGGAAATAGTGCAAACATCTGTACACCTTTTGAACGTAAGAGCTCACCATTTCCTCTTTTTTAGCAAGATATTCAGAGTGAGTGAGTGAGTGAGTGAGTGGGTGAGAGGGTGAGTGAGTGAGTGAGTGAGTGAGTGAGTGAGTGTGTGTGTGTGTGTGTGTGTGTGTGTGTGTGTGTGTGTGTGTGTGTGTGTGTGTGTGTGTGTGTGTGTGTTTGTGTGTGTGTTTGTGTCTGTGTGAGTGAATGAGCGAGTGACTTCATGTGTGAGTGTGTCCATGTGCATGTGCCCTTTCACGCATTCAGAGTATTAGCCTGTGTGCATGTATGTGTAGACGCATACTCCTCTTGCTTATCTCATCATTGTTAGTGCCTAGATGTTACAGTATGTATACTACAGCATACATTAGACTAATAACATTAAGGTGATACATATTCAACACTACAACACACAGTCACTGGACAAGGTCCACTTACTTTTTGGACTTTTGAGGCTCATAGGAATGGGCCTTTTGCGGTTCTGATTTCTGTGGTTCCGATTTCTGTGGCTCCGATTTCTGCAGATACCATGGTTTGTTATCTGCAACAGGGTAAAAATCAGTTGCATAAGGTTTAATTTATTCTTTAATTTTTTTTTCTTTTATTTCGAGGATAATGGAATAAGCACTCGTGTGCTTTTTTACATCCAGTCCCTGTGTGTATGCAGTTTAGTCACTTTTGTCATCTGTTCTATTACTGTGTTATAACACTACTCATTCTTTTCCGTTTTTTATATATATATAAGATACTTACTTTTCCAACATAGCTTCTCCTTTTTTTCTTTTATACAATTATACCCTTTGAATTCAAAACAGTAACAAAACGTCCAATCAAAGGGTTGTAATATGTCATAATGTGCCTTCATTATGACAGTTCACATCACGATTCTTTTTTATCATTTACTTTTTTGGTGGGTGTGGGAACACTGTGCTCCCGCGCGTTCGCACACACACACACACACACACACACACACACAAAGTTTATAGCAACAATATATTGCTATGTGAAATTGCGTTTGCATTAAAGCAGTGTCCCATTAGTAATCTCCTGCAGCATATGTCATGTCATTTAAGAGACTGCCTTTCCAGTGCAGGGCCATTTGCCTCTGTTTCTAATCTCTGTACGGTTGTGGTTGATTTTCAATAGCTTGATTAATAGTTGTCTGTATTGTTTTACTTTGATATTAGTCATTTTATGTTGATAGTTTACAGTTGTATTGTTACATTATTGTTCTATAGTTCATACACCCCCCCTGTCTCCTTTTCTCTCTCTTTTCTTTCTCTTTTTTTTTTTGTAAGTCTAATATCACTTATATGAACAGACATTAAATCGAAGAACACACACACACACACACACACACACACACACACACACACACACACACACACACACACACACACACACACACAAACTGCAACGCACACTGCAACACACACACACAAAAACCGCAACACACACACACACACACACAAAACACAACAAACACACACTTACATGCAATCACACACACATATGCATTTATCGCTGAAGAAGAATCCCATTGACAGTTTACTATAGTGCTTATGAACATGTTGCTAGCTTGTTTTACGAGATAGGGACATTGATCTTGTGCTCTTTTCTTAATTTCTAAAAAGTTCTGATTGATTGTTCGGGTTTAGTGTTCGCCTTTTTATGTAATTACTTACTTTTTGTTTCTACCATTGGTTAAAAGTTCTACAAGTAACATTATTTGTTTTGCATTTAGGGTTTTCCTTTTTGTTTGTTTGTTGTCTAATGTCACTTATGTGAACAGACATTAAACTGAAGAAGAATACATAATGCAACCCCCACCCCTTTCATTACACACACACACACACACACACACACACACACACACACAACACACAACACACACAACACACACACACAAGAACCCCTCCCCCCCACAAAAAAACAAAACAAACCCAACAACCCCTCCACTCCCCCCCCAAAAAAAAAACCCCCAACCAAACCCCAAAACCCCCCCAAACAACAAGAACCCTAAACACACACACAAAAACCTCCACTCACTCTGTGACTCAATGGCACTCTGACCCAGGTAGGTCAGCAGCCCAATGTTTTTCTCCCACTTCTCTTTCTCCGCCGCCTTCTCCGCCTCATGCTCCTTGTTCTTCCCCTCACGCCGCAACTGCTCACATGTACATCACACAACAAATTCTTTTCAACTCTCAATCAAGGGTGAATTTATCAACCAAAAAAATATATATAGATGTATATTACTAAGGCTTTGAGGGGGGGGGGGTCTGCTCTAAGCTTTTCTTTAGAAGCAAATAAGGAAATTAAATATAAAAAAAAAAGCAAAATGAAAAAAAAATTACAAAAAAGGGCACAGCACTGTTGCAGGAATGAACAAGATTAAAAATAAAAAAAAATAAACCCAAAATGCAAAAACACAACAGTTATCAAAAATACACATTCTCTCATCCAATATGTGAAAAAATCCCATCCTTATGTATGGGTTCTCTCACACAGAAAAATCTCATGCCTGTATGGGTTCTCTCCCCTAAGAGACAAAAAAAATCTCATGCTCGTATGGGTTCTCTCTCCTGAGAGACAGAAAAATCTCATGCATATTACTATGGGTTTCTGACATCCGAATGTCAGAAAAATCTCACACCAGTATAGCTTCTGGTACCTGAGTGTCAGAAAAATCTCACGTCTATATCTAATATGGGTTCTGACACCCGAGTGTCACTGTCAGAAAAATCTCATACCGTAGAGAGAAACAGAGAGAAATGCCTGACACCCAAGTGTCAGAAAAATCTCATGCCTGTACGGGTTCCCTCACTCACCCCATGCTCTATGTCCTTGAAGAAGTTGATGTGTCCTCCCTGGTCCAGCGAGATGTCTGCTGATGACTTGACCACCAGCCTCCTATCGCCCACTGACCCTGCCTCGATGGCACCCGCTGCTGATGCTGCTGGTGCTTCAATCTGGTCGTGTTGACGTTTTCGTGAACGTGACGTAGCACTTCAGTCCTGGCTTCTTGCTCCTGTGTCAGTAGAGGTCAGACTGGTGATAAACTAAAGTGTGCTAGATGCATCGACACCAGTTCAGGCTGTAGGTAGCTAATATTTAAGTTTGTACATGGTTTGTTAATTCAGTTGTTAAATCACAACACACACATGTACTGATGATACTAACACTACATAAGAAAAAACATTGGGTCTTAACCCTAGAATATCCTATATTTTTTTTACAAATCAGAGCACACTGCCACTTAATAGTAATTAATACACAACATAAAAGTACAGTAGTATAGTACAATGCAACACAATGTGACAATGTCGCACACATAACACAACACATGATTTGGTTCGGCTGTTGAAAATGGATTATCATCCGATGATGAGAAATTGAATTAGCAAGATATTCAGAAAACAATTTGATACAAGTGGGTTTTTTCTTTGCAATAAATAACTGAAGAATTATATATATATATATATCTATAGATATAGATATATATATATATATATTTTTTTTTTTTATATGTAGTTCACAGCCATGGCTGTCTACTTACAGCCAGAGCAATACGCCTCTGTCGTTCCTTCTCTTCCTCTGCTGCCTTTTCTTCATCACGCCGTACACGCTCGATATTGTCCTTGTTTCGAACATGCCAGCTGTAAACAACAGACCACAGTGTCAATCATATTCTTAGCAGACCTGTTATTCTTGTAAACTATAATATCAGAATTCTTGTTCTTATTAAGTTTAGGTTTGTTTAGATTAGTAGGTCTACTGCTTGGTCACAGTGTATTTTTTCAAAGAACATTCTTTACATTGAAAGATAAATCAATCACTTCTGTAGATCTTCCTTAAAAATTGTAACTTGATAATGGACCGGGAGAGAGAGAGAGAGAGAGAGAGAGAGAGAGAGAGAGAGAGAGAGAGAGAGAGAGAGAGAGAGAGAGAGAGAGAGAGAGAGAGAGAGAGAGAGACTCGAGTGGCGCTGTGAAAGAATCGAACAATCTCCTGGTGCTGGTGATTAATGTCAATGAAAAACGGATCTTCTGTTTCGTTATATACCTCTTCTTTGGTAGAATATTCATGGTGTAAATGGAAAGATGTTCCCTGACACAACAGCTTTCGTTATAACTGGGCTGTCAACAGAGGTTTGGTTTACGCTAACCTAAATCCAACCGTTAAGTCTCTAGTTGAACTATTTGAGAACTGACCTCTTTGCGATCAGGTATCTGGATCATAATAAGCAATCTATGGGTTTAGCCCCCTTTTTGTTAGTATGATATTGCTGGAATGCGTGTGTTAGGCCCCCTAGCGATTCTGGAGAGCCACACGAGTAAAACATACATTCCCGGTCAGTTTATAACAGGAGCCTAAATATATCATTTTCATTTAAGAAACTGCCGAATTCGAATGATGCACAAGTGGGGATAGCATTGTGCGAGGTTACACCACTGAGCTATATGGGTTACATGATGCTTTGACCCCCCC
>CM060342.1:27002856-27010356 GCA_030674155.1 Stramonita haemastoma | reverse complement strand
ACAGGTTTTAACGTGTGTGCAAGATGTTCTGTGTGCTGTTCCCACCAAGGACCTCAATTTCATGCGTAGCTTAACTCCCCTACCCCTTCCCTCTCCCCATTCCCATACTTTCTTTCCAACTTTCTTCACCACCCCTGCCCACCCCCAAGTGCTGTGAACATACTTGTTGGTGTTGAGATTTTCATGCAGTCTGTAAGTCATACATTCATTCGTTCATTTGTTTGTTTGTTTGTTCATTGATAACACAGAAGCCAGTGAGTGAGTGATGAGTTGTGTTATGTTCCAGACACACATCGCCATTGACTGGGACCCCTCCTCCCGAGAAGAGTACACCTGTGATGGGGGCATGATCTCACAGGTAATGCTACTAGGCAGCAGATGTATACAGTGTAAGGTAAAAAAAAAAGGTAAAGGTGTTCCATAACCTAGGTGGTTGTAGGGGAGCAAGGCATCAGAGACCTCAACTTCTCCAGGGGCCAGCATATTGAGGGCGGCGCCCATCTCCTCTCCCTCGCTGCTTTACCTTTCTTGGCCTAAAGAGGGCAGGTATCCATTTACAGCTGGGCGAATGTACTGAAGCCAAGGCGTGCAAACGGTCACCCATCCAACTGGTAACCATGCTCGATGCTGCTTAACTTGACTTGGGGAAAGGAGTGCTCTGACCACTTAGCTTACCCTGCCCCCTAACAAGTGTAGGTGACAGCATTTCACAGGTGAGAGACAGCACTGTGTTGTGTTCAACATGGAATACTTCACCATGATATATGCCATGTCATCACATGCATGATATTCTATTATTATTAAAATGTTGACAGATTAATGTGAATAGATTCTGTGCTAGTTATACTGTCATGTTGATTGTTGTGTATTCTTGTAAAGTTTCACTGTAGCTTTTGGTTTCTGCAGTGTCTCTAACTTAGTTTCAGATTTGTTGTTTAACTAAAGTAAATGAATGAACCAGTTCTGTTTTGATGGTGTAGTGTGTGGCCTATTTTTTGTTTGTTGTCCAGTTGTGAGTTTGTGTATTTGCTTGTGTTTGTTCTCCCACATGGAAATATTCAGTATAGTTTTATTTGAATATTGTTAACAGGGGATTGTGGAGTGTGTGTCTGAATTTGTCACTTTAATGGATGTGTCTAATGTTATTGTGTGTGTGTGTGTGTGTGTGTGTGTGTGTGTGTGTGTGTGTGTGTGTGTGTGTGTGTGTGTGTGTGTGTGTGTGTAGATACTATATAGGCTACTGGTGTGAGTTGGTGTGAGTGTATGTTACTGTATGTGATGATGTGTATTGTTTGGCGTATATAAGGTGTATGCAGGTGATGACATGTATTTCTGGGCAAGATGTACACAATACCTGATGGTGTGTATTATGTACTGTCAGGTTCACGAGATGAGCCAGATGTCTTGTGAAGCCAAGACCAAGTCTGTAAGTAATGCAGCCTTACATCATACATAATCATGTAGTGTATTTATTTTATTTGTTTGTTTATACCACTTTATGTCACAGCAGATTTCTCTGCGTGAAATTCAGGCTGCTCTCCCCGGGGAGAGCGCGTCGCCACAAGTGCAGCGCCTACCCTTTTTTTTTTTTCTTTCCTGTCTGCAATTGTATTTGTTTCCCTATCAGAGTGGCTTTTTTCTACAGAATTTTGCCAGGGACAACCTTCTTGTTGCCGTGGGTGCTTTTACGTGCGCTAAATAACGTGTAACACATGGGACCTCGGTTTTTCATCTCATCCAAAAGACTGTACCACTAAAGCTGGGACAACATTGTGAAATTTCTGATTATTTTATCCCATGCAACGTAACAGCTTTATGAGCAGCTCACACAATCAGGCATCTTCCCCCTACCCCCTCCATCAATAGAGCCTGCATCAGTGGTCTAGAGGTAACACACCTGTCTAGAAAGCAAAAAGTCTGGGTTCATCCCAGCTTTGTCCTTTTTCGTGCTCAAAATTCTTGCCCCATCCACTTGTCTAGTTCATGAGTAGTGGTCTGGGTGCTAGTATTTTGGATGAAACAAAAAAACCGAGGCCCCTTGTGCAACATAATGTTATCTCTTATGAATTAGGTTTCTACCTTATGGGATTGTGCAAGTGGAACAAACCAAAAGCATATAAGCCGCCTACGTAAAAGAGCTGTCAAACTAACCTGATTAAATCCTAATACACTGACCACCACCAACTAAAAGCATTAGATGTTCTTCCTCTCAAAGACAGTCTACACTTCAACAAGTGTCAATGTATTCACCTTCACCTATCCCGACGCCCCAACAGATCGTGGGGTCACCACTGAAGATTTTGCAACCAGCTTCCTCCACTCCCCATGGTCCTCTGCTTTCCGTAGTTAATCGTTTCGCCCGAGGCCAGTCCACTCTGTTTTTGCCCAGGCCCCTTAATAATCTTTATAGGCCAAACCTTGCTTATTCAGGAAGAACATTCTTCTGAAAGGCAGAACGGGTTTTAGCACATGCACAAGATGTCTTTAAAAAAAAAAAAAACTTAAAAAAAATCATTTTGTTGTTACAAAAGCATAAAATTATATGCATGACAAGCATTAGTATTGAGAATAAGCATAAACCCTTTGCAGTCGTATGCTCATGAATGCACAACCGGTCGAGGAAATTTTCTTCCTGGAGTTAACATCAGTGCTGACTCCACTCTCCCCAACAGTCCTTCGGATGAGACTTTAAACCGAGGCCCCGTGTGCGTACGCACGCAGAACATCTTGCGCACACGTTAAATCCTGTTCCGCTTTTCGTAAGAGTAGGCCATCGTGTGCCGGTGGGAACAGATGACAATATTTACAAAACTGCATACACACGGGGACCGGATGAAAAAAAGCACATGATTGCTTATTCTGTTATCCTCGATATAAAAGAATAAATAAATAAATAAAATAAACAACAATATTGAAAATAACACTCTAACCACCAGGCAGTCCCACTCAGGCTGCTTTCGTGCTCATGATTGCTCTGTTCTTCTCTGCAGCCCATCCACGTGTGCTACCCTGACCAAATCCACTACAACAACATCCCTCCTACAAGGTGGGTGTCCTGACCTGTGATGTGGCTGTATGGCTTTGTTGTATCTTGTGATTAATATACAGTAAAAAGGTAAAAGGTAAAAAAAAGGGTAAAGGTGTCCCATAACCTATATGGTCGTAGGGGAGTGAGGCCTCAGAGACTTCAGCTTCTCTAGGGGCCAGCATATTGAGGGCAGTGCCCATTTCCTTTCCCTTGCTGCTTTACCTTTCCTGACCCTAAAGTTGGCAGGTACCCATTTACAGCTGGGGGAACTGGGGGGGGGGGGGGGGGCGCTGTACTGAAGCCAAGGTGCCCAAACGGTCACTCATCCAACTGGTAACCATGCTCGACGATGCTTAGTATTGGCTTGGGGAAAGCGAGTGCTCTGACTACTGAACTATTTGTCCTCGATTATTATACTGTATAAACTGATTATCATACAGTATAAACTGTAATAATGCCCATGAAAAAAGTATTCAGTGGTCATAAAATTCCATTCAAAAAGTGTTTGGTTATATTGGCTGTCAGTTGAAGCTGTGTTTCAAGATCAATATTTCAGACTTTATGTATACATCTGTTACGTGGAAGTGTGTGTTTTTTATTGACCAGGATTTCAGACAGTATGTATACATCTGTTGTGTTGAAATGTATGTGTTTTTTATTGATCAATATTTTTTGACAGTGTGTATACATTACGAAGTGACATGTGAAGGTGTGGTGTATCATTGATCAGTATTTCAGACAATATGTGTATACAACAGACATAATGCAGGTGTGTGTATATCATTGGCTTCCATTGGTGTCTGGATCAGGTGTTGTCGCTATAGACAGTATGTCATGTTCTTCCCCAGTTTGGATGTTTTTCAGTAGTGACATTTAATAATAATAATAATAATAATAATGATAATAATAATAATATATGGAATTCATATTGCGCTATTTCATGCAAAAACAAATCAAAGCATTTCAGAGTGTCTATGTGCCTGTTCCATGACAGGTGTGGTATGGTATATGGTATGGTATGGTATGGTATGGTATATGGTATGGTATATGGTATGGTATGGTATGGTATGGTATGGTATGGTATGGTATGGTATGGTGTGGTGTGGTGTGGTGTGGTGTGGTGTGGTGTGGTATGGTATGGTATGGTATGGTACAATATGGTTTGGTATGGTATGGTATGATATGGTATGGTATGGTATGGTATGGTGTGATATGGTATAGTATGGTATTATTTATTTTATTTATTTATTCTTTTACATCAAGGATTAATGGAATAAGCACTCATGTGCTTTTTTTTTACATCCAGTCTTTGTGTGTATGCAGTTTTGTAAATCTTGTCATATGTTCCCACCGGCACACAATGGCCTACTCTCATGAAAAGTGGAACAGGTATGGTATGGTATGGTATTCTCTGTGTTGCAGCGGTCGACACCGGCCCAACTGGGCAGACTATGGAGAGTACACTTACGTCCCCCCACAGCGCTGGCTACATGACCTAGAGGTGAGCCAACCTCTCACAGCGCACAAATCCAACTTTTATTTCATTTTTCATTTTCATTTTTTTCATTTTATTCTTTTATATCGAGGATAATAGAATAAGCACTCATGTGCTTTTTTTCATCCAGTCCCCTTTTGTTTGCAGTTGTGTAAATATTGTCATCTGTTCCCACTGGCACACAATGGCCTACTCTTACAAAAAGCGGAACAGGATTTAACCTGTGGGCAAGATGTTCTGCGTGTGTTTGCACACGGGGCCTCGGCTTACAGTGTCATCCGAAGGAATTTTGGGGAGAGTGGAAGTCAGCACTGATGTTAACTCCAGGAGAAAACTTCACTCAGTCAGAGTGCTAAATTTAGCACGCCCTGTCCTTTTACCTAGTCCAAGTGTGGTCAGTTCCTGTTATAATTAGCACCAGCTGGCCCCAGCTGGGCTGGGATAGGAAGGAATGGGTAGCAGCTGAGAGGTGCTGAAAGTGGGGGAAACTGACAGCTGTGCTCTCCTTCCCCCCTTTCCCATGCTTGCTTTTTTGTCAGTCTGCCTTTCTTTGTTGGTTTGATGGGATGGGATGGCTCAAAGGTCAGAGCACTCACTTTCCCCTAGTTTAGGTTAAGCAGTATTGAGTGTGGTTACCAAGTGGATGGGTGACCGTTTCTGCGCCTTGGCTTCAGTATGGTCTCCCAGTTCACCAAGCCATGAATGGGTACCTGCCCTCCTTAGGGTCAGGGAAGGTAAAGCAGCGAGGGAGAGAGGAGATGGGCGCCATCCACCCTCAATATGCTGGCCCCTAGAGAAGCTGAGGTTTCTGACATCTCGCTCCCCAACGGCCGCACAGGTTATGGGAACACCATTACCTTTTTACCTGTACTTGTTGGTTTGATTGTTTGTTTGACTGTGTGTTTTTTTGCTGTTTGTCTGTTTTGAGTACTTGATATTTTTATTTTCTTAATCATGCTCTTCTGTAGCATGACACAACTATGATGGCCACCAGTGCTGATGTCTTTTAACCCGCTTAGTCCTGGACCAGGATTTGCCGGAATTGAATAGTTACCCCCCTAAAGTCCAGGATTTGCCAGGATTTACACACAGTAGATTTCCATCAGGCTGTGACCATCACTAATTGCTACCCCATGTCAAAGCTCTATCAGGCTAGAAGGAGAAACCCTTTTTGAGAGTCTGGAAGTAATTATAGCTGCTGGTATGTACTTAGAAGGAGGAAAAGGCCAGCGAGCATGTGTGCCTGACCTGATTTCGTGAGGGAATGTGAAATGTAGGGGCAGTTTATGTTCAGAGAATCCGAATGGAAGAGGGTTAAGCATGGTATCATTTTCAAGCTTGTTGTGGCTGTGTTACGTAGGTTTCTTTTTCCTCTTTCTTTAAGTGTATTTTCCTTCTTTTTTTTTTTTCCCTTTTTTTGTTTTGTTTTTGTTCCTTGGCTAGATCTATGGGGTTTTGCCAGTAGTGAGATTTTGCATATGTGACTGTTTGCCCACCATTATGGTAGCTGCATTCCAACTTCAGGGAGTTGACATGTATGGTTTATATCCGATCGGGAACGGATGACAAAATTGACAAAACTGCATAGACACGGGGACTGGATGTAAAAAAAAAAAAAAGCACACAAGTGCTTATTCTATTGTTCTCAAAATAATGATGATAATAATAATAAAAAAAATTTAAAAAATATCTGTGAATTTATGTAGCGCTAAATCTTGTAAAGCACACAAATCAAAGCTCTTGCATTCAAATCAGTCACACACATGCTACCGTTCACAAATAAAATTAGTAAATTATATATTTACACAAACACAAACAAACAAACAAACAAACACACACACACACACACACACACACACACACACACACACACACACACACACACACACACACACACACACACACACATGCTACCTTTCACAAAGAAAATTAGCAAATTATATATTTACACAAACACAAACAAACAAACAAAACACACACACACACACACACACACACACACACACACACACACACACACACACACACACACACACACACACACACACACATACACACAAGCACGATAGCGCAAGGCAATGGAGATGGAGGAGACTGAATGAAAATGGGGACAGATGTAAGGTGTAATGATGGAGGAAGATACTAGGTAGGAAATAAGTGTGTAAATAAGAGAAAATAATAAATAAATATATTGTGTTCAGTAAGATCCATCTTACATGTAATTTGAATGAGACTATGAACCGAGGCCCCGTGTGCGAACGCACGCAGAACATCTTGCGCACACGTTAAAACCCCATTTTGCCTTTCAGAAGAGCAGGCCATCGTGTGCCAGTAGGAGCGGATGACAAAATTATAAAAAAACCAGCATGCACACAGGTGTCGTGTTTAGACACCATCCCTGAGGAAAAATCGGGGAGTTGGAGTTCCCAGGGCGGCTCGGGGCTGTATATGGCAACGTTCTGAAGGCTCCTGCAATGGTACTGGAACCATTCGTATCGGTGACTGCCTTTCCAATGGATCATTCCTGTAGCATGGAGAGGGGGGGGGCTTCTGGTGTATGGGTAACAGCTTGCCCTCCATACTTACTTACCAGGTTTTGCGTTCTAAAGACTAGAGCGCAACTCCATAGTCTTCTGAGACTGATGGGTGCCTACTACTGCTAAGATCCGTGTGAGCCCTACAAGTCAGGTATCTTGTCCTACACAGCATGGAGCCATTGTTATGCTGTACCATCCTTGTGCCAACCCCTTGGAGGTCAACACCCTGCGGAAAATCGTGACGGGCTGCATTCGGAAGCATATCATCACGCCTTACAAGCTGTTGCCCCGGGAGATGCCCTTTGCCCTGCTGTCGTGGGGCTGCAAGTTGATGATGAGTCGGGTGGACCCCTTCACAGCCAAGCAGTTCATCAAGGTGAGAGAGAGAGAGAGAGAGAGGAGAGAAAAGAGAGAGAGAGGGGGAGAGGGAGAGAGAGAGA
>CM060342.1:26980356-26997856 GCA_030674155.1 Stramonita haemastoma | reverse complement strand
ACACCTTTACCTTTTTACCTTTTATAGTCGGAAAAAGAGAGCTTCATTGTGATGTGGTGATATGCTCTCTCTCCTAAGAGAGCTGTCCATCTATCAAACATTGGCGCAGCACTCTTCCTAAGAGCATCTGTCTGCAAGGCATTTACACAGTGCTGGAAAGAGGAACCAGTTTCAGGTCTGGAGTCAGGTTTTCTGGGATGGTTTTGGGCGTCACTTTTTGTAAGGGTTCTGGTGTTACAGTCTTTATAAAGGTTGGGGTGACACACTATTGTGAGTTTCTAAAACTAGAGGAACCTGAAGTTTTTTCAGTGCAAATGTTGTTCCATGTGGGTTATATTTTTGTTGTTGTTGTTTTTAATTTTTGTAAGTTACACTGGATTGTGTTCACGCAGCTGTGATTGTCTGGCATAATAAGACTGTTAGTGATGGCGTTGACTGACACTTCAGGGTAATACTGTCCTGGGGGATTTTACACCACACACAGTGACTGGCAGGTTGTGTGTAAGAAGCATGACCAACACCATTCAATGTGGTATATAAGTCCTGGGGGATTTTACACACACACAGTGACTGGCAGGTGTAAGAATATACTGTAGTGATGGCAAATGACCAAACACCACATTCAGGGTATGTCTTTTTGGGAGTATTATTCACAGTAACACACACAGAAGTCATAAGAATGTTCTGGTGCCATCAAACAGTAAACGTCATAAGACTCACAAGTAGTGTGCCAATTTGCATGAACGTATAGCTGTGCTAACAGCAGTGATAATAATTATAACTGTGCCAAGTAGAGAGGGATTTAGCACACAGTTTTTGATGGCATTGACAACACAGTCGTATATTATCATGACAAATCAGTTGTGCCAAAGAATGATATAATGCAGATTGTAATTACCTGGCATAATAAGAGTGTGTCTTGAAGACAACTGAAGACGTCTAGATTGATTTCTGTTGGGTTTCTGACCCTCTTTTGGGGTGTCTGTCCTGCTATGTGGTCAAATGGCAGATGTCTTGTGATTGTGGAGATCTCTTGGGGTCTCTGTTATGCCATAGGATAAAGGGAGCTTGTGTGGTGTTAAAGAGCAGTGGTTTATAATCTGGACATTGCGTTTTCTGTTCTTGCTTGCTTCTTCATCTCATGGCTTCAGTGTATGTCCATTCACTGCAAGGCAGTATAGAATATCATACCAGACCCATCGATGCCATCCATATAAAGAATGCTGCAGATAGCGAATGGTGAAGAAAAAAGTGTAAGTAAACTCAACTCAACTGTCCCCATCATTGCTGTCATTGGTAGGAGCTTCATCAATGCTTCAGGGTTCACCTCTTTCTCTGTACTCTGCTGAGTTCTATGATCTCCTGTAGCTCTCCCAGACCACTGATCTCAGTGATGTTGGCGATGTAGGATGTTGGTGGTTCTGCCTCTTTTTCTTTCTGTCCTCAGGCTTACCTTAGAGAAATGTCATCTCATCAGATCTGTCTGATGAGCGTTTCTGTTTTGCATGACCAATGTATCTCAGTCTACGTATATCAGTTTCAGCCACCATTGATGAAATGTGATCAACAAAGGGGTTTTATGGGAGCTTTTCTACTGCTGACTGAAAGATTGTTTTCTCAGCAACCAATGATTGTCATTACACAGTGTTAGGAATTGAACAGAAGGCCTTGAAGATTGCCATAGGCGGTCTGCCTCTTTGTGAGATTCTTCATCCCTCCCCATATACCCTGAACGCTCTCCCCCTCCCTCCCTCCCCCCCTCCCTCCTCCCCCCAGCCCATCCTACCCCATGAAGAAGATTCTTGCTATTTGTGGCTGGATCTTCAGAAGATGTGAATTCCTCATGGAAGCGGATTCATCAAGCGAGCATCAGTGGATTGTTTGGTTTTGCATTTTGTTTTTATAGTGATGTTGTGGTTTTAAGAATTGGGGAAGCTGGGAGCATGTTTCCTGGAATCCAACCACATCCCAGTTTTGTGTGTTTTTGTTGTTGTTGCTTCAGTGTGATATTTTATATTATCTGTCAGTTGTCAGGCAACTGCAGCTTTTTACATATGAACAAAGCCATATCCTTTTTAATTTGATGGGTACAAGTATTGCTGATATTGAGGTAACTTGAAGTATTGTTTTATCTGAAAATTGTGTTTGATTGTTTTTTTAAATTTTTTAAAGCTTTGTTTTATGTTTTTTTGTGTGTGAAGAATTGTTGAAAAATACCTGTGTGTATATAGATATGTTTCTTCTGTTTCTGCTGTGCTGAGTTTACATTAAAGCGTTAATGGGAGATTATTGATAAGTGGAAAAAGTATTATGATTGTGATATATCTTTTTCTGAGCTAGATACTGACATACAATAGCTTTTCTTTTTGGAAAACTCTTTTCTCTCATCAAAATCTAGCAGCAGTTTTTAAAATATAGTATTGTAAAGTTTTTCATCTATTTTGATTGTCAATAATAAAAGAGATGATTTTTTTTGACATGTAAAGCTTTTTTTTTTTTTTTTTTTTAAAATCTAGTCAAACAGAACCAACATTTATCCAATTACTTATAGCTACCATTTATGAGGTCAATGGCAATAGCAACGAGAACAGTATTGTTTTATTTTATTTTGTACGAAACCTTTGCTGATTATGATAAATCCTAAAACATATATTTGAGGGGTTTTGTTTAATTGATAATGTGTTTGTGTTCTTTTAAGAAATCATTACATGTTTTAAAAAAATATATATATTGTATTACTAATTCGTATGTGTAGATACTATTTGTCCAAAAGCTGAGATTTATTACTTTTTAATGTAGTTTATGTATTTATTATTCAGTGGTCATTTATTTTTAAAACCAACATGAAAAATGTTAGTGAAATAGCGCCACTGTGTGGAATAGTATTGCAAATGGAGTACAGAGAATGTCTGGTTTACCAGTGTAAAATTAACAATTTATTCATTCCTGAATTGGTATCTCAGAGATAATTTAGTATGAATCTCTCCACTGGAACCAAATATATCAGCAATTTTTGCGTTTCCCATGGAGCATTCCAGCAATGTGGAGAGGAGGGGGAGGGGTCTGCTGCATGGGTAACAGCTTGCCCTCCATACCTACTTATCCAGGCTTTGCGCTCTAAGAGCCTAGAATGCAACTCCACAGTCTTCCGAGACTGACAGATGCCTACTACTGCTACACTACCTTGAAGGTGGTGATCATTTTGATGTGTGTACATTAGATGATGGGTGGCTGCTTCCTCACAAGCTGGCATCATCATATCAGGACCCAGCCATCAGTCATCATTTACTGGTGTACCGATTGACATTTTTATAGAAACTTTTTTTTTTTTTTCATTCTCAGCTAGGGGTCAGGATAGTTAAGTGGTCAAAGCGCTCCCTTTCCCCAAGTCAAAGTTATTCTTTATTTTTTATTTATTTATTTTTTTATCGAGGATAATGGAATAAGCAATCATATGCTTTTTTACATCCAGTCCCCGTGTGTATGCAATTTTGTAAATGTCATCTGTTCCCACCGGCACATGATGGCCCACTCTTACGAAAAGCGGAACAGGATTTAACGTGTATGTAGGATGTTCTGCATGCTTTTGCACACGGGCCTCGGTTTATAGTCTCGTCAAGAAGCGTCGACCATTGTTACCAGTTGGATGGGTGACCGTTTGCGTGCCTCGGCTTCATAAAAGTTCCCCCAGTTCACCCAATTGTAAATGGGTACCTGCCCTCTCAGGGAAGGTAAAGCAGCGAGGGAGAGGAGATGGTGCCGCCCCTCAATATGCTGGTCTCTGGAGAAGCTGAGGTCTCTGATGCCTTGCTCCCCTACGACCACACAGGTTATGGGACACCTTTACCTTTACCTTTACCTTACCATTTCTTAGCTAGAGCTGCAAGATTAACCAAGGCAAGGGTGAGATTTTTGCGTATGCAACCACTTTCTGTGTCCACCCCCCACCATTAAGGTAGCCGCATTCCCACTTCAGGAATTTTTAGAGGAAGACTTGTCTGGATATATTATTTTACAACAGTATTTTTTTTCCTCTCTTGTATTGGAAACAAGACGGTATTTTTTTTTAGCTGTGGTGAGGGTATTGTCATTTTTGTATACCCCCCCTCCCCCCCCCACCGCCAAATGGTACAAATACTGTCTCATGTTTGTTGTTTTGAACAATGCCTATTATGAGATTCATGTGTCTTTGTGTGACACATATGTGTTCAGACCTTCTTAACACATTAAGCTTTTTATGGGTGCACATCAGGTATTAGTTATGATTATCAGAGTCCTAGTGGAGTTTTCCGATTTAGAGACTGCATCCACCAACCACCACTGCAGTGTGTGTATGTATATCTAAGGGCCCAGTTTTCAGAAACATAGATCATGGTTTTGTTGTTTTTTAAAAGATGTAACTCATATCTTAATTTTCTTTTTTTTATTTCAAAGCATTTTCTGGTGCATGTTGATGTAGACATTTGTATGCATAGGTATGTCTGTACACACACTTAACATATATCAATATGTATGTACACACACAAACACACGCATGCACGCACTCACACACACACACAAACACACGCACGCATGCACGCAGGCACACACACACACAGAATACATAATAAATACATACATATATATATACATATACATATATATATATATATATCTATCTATCTATCTATCTATCTATCTATCTATCTATCTATCTATCTATCTATCTATCTATCTATATATAATCTAATTATGCATATATATAATATATATATTCTTCTGTGAGGGATCCAAGGTTCACCAGCAGTGGGATTTTGCATATCTGATCCGATCATTTTTGCACTTTGTGAAGGTAGCTGCTTTCCAACTTCAGGGATGAATGCTGGGTATGCTTGTGTTTCTGTAACCCACCGAATGCTGACATGAATTACAGGATCTATAACATGCATACTTGATCTTCTGCATATGTATAATTCACAAAGCGAATTAGGGCACTGGCAGATCTGCACTTGAAATTGACCTGGGAGATAGTAAATATCCCCACCCTCAATTCACGAGACGCTGCCAAGGTTTGAACCCATGACTTCATAGACCCATGGGATTGAAATTGGGAGGTTTTAACCGCTGGGTTATAGGGTCTATTGCATGGATGAAAAGCCAACTACGGCAAATGAGGGATTGCCATCACAGACTTGTAGTGCCCAGTCTGCTTGTGGGCTCCTTATGTTGGGGATCTATGTGGTGGCCAGGCTGTGTGTGTAGCTGACTATTCCCTGATGCCTATAGCTTATGTCAGCTGCTCTGTGTTGTTTGTTGTGTGCTGCTGTATTGCATGCTGTGATGTTGTGCCAACGGCCCCAGCTCTTCCCTGTCATGTTATTATGTAGAAAAGATGCACTCCCACACAAACCCACCTTCCATGCAGTATGTTTTTTGTTTTGTTTCAGTTTAAAAAAAAGAAGAAGTATTATTTCAATTATTTAGAGCCTGTATTGATTTCTATTGCTTTCAAAATAATATCTTTTAATTAATGTTTTATCATAATACTTAATACTCAATCAAAGAGTAGACTAGATGCATCTGTTGTTGAGAGGAGTTGTGATAGCGACCACCTGTACTTAAGCGCATTGTGAGTCAAAATCAACAGCTCTGTGGACTATCAGCTGATCAAGGTTGGTCTGATATTTTTTTATATTTTACCACTTGTACTGCTACCTGGCCATATACTGTTGTAGACAGAAAACTTGCAATGTATATTTTGTTCTTTTACATGTTTTTTTTATTGGTTATTTTTTTTCCTCGGCTAAAGTTTCAAGGTTTACTGATGGGGATATTTTGTAGAAGTGACTGTTTTTGCCCACATAGAAGGTAGCGGCATTCGACTTCTGGATGTATGCTGGTATGTTTGTGTTTCCAAACAATTAAGCATGTGACATGATTCACAGGATCTTTAACATGCATATTTGATCTTCTGTATATACACGAAGAAATTAAAGCACTGGCAGATCTGCCTTGAATTGACCTGGGGATTAAAAAATCCCCATCCTTAATGCACCAGTCACCATGAGATTCAACCATGATTTCATGACACATGGGATTGAAGTCAGACAGTCTTAACCTCTCGCTACAGTGTCCATCATGTTTGTTTTAAAATCTATGAAATGACCTATAATTTTTTATTGTATAATTTCATTTGTGGTGTAATGTTTTTTTGCTTGGTGGTGCGGGGTCTTGGGTAACTGGTTTTGAACAGACAAAAGGTGTGTGGGTGACAGTGTGTATTATTTTTGTGATTGTCATGGGTTTGTTTCTCTTTTTTTTAATCATGTTCTTAAACTGTGATTGGGATGGTTACTCCTTACCCTCTCATCACATAGAATATATATATCAACGTAGCATGTCCTATCATCATTAACTTATTCCCTTTTTTTTAAAGCTGAATTTTAGCACAGTTTTGATTTGTCATTAGCTTGTTTGTGTACAGTTCTGGATTCTGCAGACAAAGCTACTTAATTTTGGGGGTAGAAGTTGAAAGATATTTTTTATTGATGTTGTTGTCTATGTTTTGAGAAGGTATTCTATGGTAAAAGTCTGATTATTTCTGTTTGTATTTTTGTGTACGATTTCACAGGGTACTCCCTACCTATAGATAAAAGTAAGCTATTTCTGTTTATACATTTGACGATGTTTTCAGAGGGTTACTCTCTAGTGATTTGTAAACGTCTTTTGATATATATATATATATATATATATATATATATATATATATATATATATATATATATATATATATATATATATATATATATATATATATATATATTATACGAAGACAGACAGATGCGTCCACACACATTGGAATACTAGCATGTATGTGTGCACGCACACACACGCACACACACGCACGCACTCATGCACGCACGGCACGCACACCACCACACACACACACACACATGCACGCACGCATGCACAAACACACACACACACACACACACACACACACACACACACACACACACACACACACACACACACACACACACACACACACACACACACACATTTGAAAAATGATTTCTGCAAGGTATTGTTGCTCAGTAATGCTGGCTCGTTGCTTCCATAGATGCACTGTCTTCAAAGAACATTCCATTGTTTCTGTTTACTGATGGCGTTATTTTGTTTGTTTTTCTTCATTTTTTTCTTAATTTTTCTATGTTCTTTTTTTTTTTTTCTCTCTTTCTCAGTGTTAATGTAAATTTTTCCTGGACTCTTTTTGTGAAAAAAATTGTTTCAAGTGTTTAATATCATTTGCCATGTGATTTATTTATATTTTTTATTAAATATATTTTTTTTACGAATATTTGTTGAAGTTTGATTTTTTCAAACCATGAAATATCATTTGCTTTATGATCATCATTTGGTAAGGTGTTCTGTTTATTAAACCATGAGATATCATTTACTTTGTATTCATTTGGTAACTGTTCATTGAAACAGTATATCATACATCTTTTTGTGCATCATTTTTTTTCTTCGCCAGTATCACAGTTTGTGAAGATGTGAAACATCCCTGACACATGTATGCCCACACAGGGTTCTGGGTATGGGATCACAGTGGACTGTTTTGCACCACATCCCCCCAAAAAATGATGTAAATTTGTGGTGAAGGGATTTGGCATACTACTTGGTGCTGTTCTTTCTAAAAGCACACACTACTTCATGCGAAGTTGGATGGCTGGGCCTGACTTGTCAGGCGCTTAACAGCAGTGCAACACATTTTCTGCTCATATGACAGACATCGATAGATGCTGTCTAAGCGTTCGACGAAGAAGAAGAAGAAGCACACTATTTGTGGTGTTCTTTTTTTAAGCAGGCTACCTACTTGATGCATCTTGTATAACTGGTTCCACCTTTTTTGGAAGAGTAGACCATTGTGTGGTGGTGGGGAGATACAAAATTTTAAAAACTGCATGCTGTAGGGGACTGGATGTGTAAAAAGAGAAGCATATCAGGGCTGATTCCATTGTCCTCAAATAAAGGAATAAACTAATAAATAGGAACATGAATAAATAAATAATGAATAATGAATGAATGAATAAATATAAAACAAATAGATAAAATAAATTGATGTAATGAAATTAAAGTAAATGAAATGTAGATCAATGATGTAGATCAATGACTTGAAGGTGCCCTGAGAAAGGCCATACTTGATTAAGTAAGTAGCCGATTGAATATCTGCCTGAGCTATCCAAAGTTAAACATAACATTTTTTGTTTGTTTTGTTTTTTTTTTTATAATTAGCAGGTAAATATATCAATTTCCATGGCTTTAATGTTAAGTCCTGCTCAAACAGATGAATCTACGAGAATAAAGTTTACATTTTAAGAAAAATGAAAAAAAAAATTTGGTTTGAAACAAGTGTGTAATATGAATGACTGCATTGAAAAGCAGAGTCGTCTGCATAGTGTGTGTGTGTGTGTTATATATGTTGTGTGTGTGTGTGTGTGTGTGTGTGTGTGTGTGTGTGTGTGTGTGTGTGTGTGTGTGTGTGTGTGTACATGTGTGTGTGCGTGTGTGTGTGTGTTTGTGTGTTTGTGTGTGTGTGTGTGTGTGTGTGTGTGCATACATGTGTGTGCATACATGTGTGTGCATATGTGTGTGTGTGTTCCCACCTAACGTTTGTCTCTCTTTGCTGTCATCACGGAAACAACCCTTGCAGTTTCTTTTAATTCCAAGTAATTTGAAACCACAGCTGACATCAGCATCATAGCTGAAGCCAGGCAGATGCCATGGCCAAGTGGTTACGACCAGTCCACTTCAATCCAGTAGGTCCATGAAGTCGTGGGTTCAAATCTCGGCGGTGTCTGATAAATTAAAGATGGGGATTTTTACAATCTCCCAGGTCAACTTCAAGTGCGGATCTACTAGTGCCTTATATCCTTTGGGTATACACACATGCAGAAGATAAATATGCACGCTACCCCCCCCCCCCCCCTCTAATTTATGTCAGCGTTCGGTGGGTTGCAGAAACACCAACATATCCAGCATACATTCGTGAAGTCGGAATGCGGCTACCTTCATGTGGGCTTAAACAGTCGCATACGTAAAAATCCCACCGTTGGTGAACCTTTGAGCTCTAGCTGAGGAATAAAAAAAAAAGCAACAACATACACACACACGCACGCACGCACACACAAACACATGCATGTACACACACATCCTTCGGATGAGACTATAACCCGAGGACCTGTGCAAACGCACGCAGAACATCTTGCGCCACACGTGAAATCCTGTTCCGCTTTTCGTAAGAGTAGGCCATTGTGTGCCGGTGGGAACAGATGACATTTACAAAACTGCATACATACGGGGACTGGATGTAAAAAAAACCCACATAAGTGCTTATTCCATTATCCTCGATAGAAAAGAACAAATAAATATAACTAAATATATAAACACACACACACACACACACACACACACACGCACAAACAAACATACACACACATATGCACGCACGCACGTACGCATGAATTCACACGCACACACACACACATACACACACACGCACGCACGCACGCACGCACGCGCGCGCTAAAACTTCTGCAGTTCTGTGAGTAGCGTTGGTAGTGTTGATGATGTGGTCTGTGTGCCCTTCAATACATTCATATACATCCACACTGACTCATGTAAACAAAAAAAAAGGTACTCATTTTTCAGAGTTTTGTTAAAAATATTTTATTGATGCTACTGACTATGCCATTGCTGTAAAAGTGATTTTCTAAACAGGCAACGGTAAAATAAGTAAATGAATGAATAGATAGATAAACAAAATAAATATAAATACTAAGCTACAAGAATAAAGTGCAGATGCAATCAATTATATCGGTTATACCATGAATACAAAAAGATATTTCTGTAATAAATTGTATACAAAAATAGGGTACCATTCTGTCTAAGCTTCAGAAAAAAAAATTCAAAGGGTACATTTTATCCAAAAAAAAAAAAAATCGAATTGTAAAGAAACTCAGCAGCTAGTTATATGGCACATGATGAATTCTTCATAAACAGTTTTTTTTATATTTTTTTAATATTTTTTTTACTGTGATTGATAAAAAAAATCGGATGCCCAAGTATTAAGGCACATCAGCAAACAAGACATGGACTTTTGGCAGGGCCTCAAGAAATATATCCTTGAAGTCGGAATGCAGCTACCTTAATGATGAAGGGAGAAAAACCGGATGCACACGCAAAATTTTTTTCCCATTTCTAAACTTTAGAGCTCCTACTGTGAAACAGGGAGAAAAGGGGGGGGGGGGGGGGGGGGGGGTTAGGAAAAGAAGTATAGTCCTTCAGATGAAACTGTAAACCGAGGCCCCATGTGGGCATGCACATCATATAACATGCAAACAATCAGAATTTTTAAAAAAAAAGGAGTGAATATTGAACAAAAGAAAAATTGAAGAAAAGTAACAATTAATAGTGGCAAAAACACATTGGATATCAATTATTTCTTTTGGTTATTTTCTGAAACAAAAACTAGCTACATAGCAGATAAATTTATATCTTAAAATTATACACAGCAATTTGTACTAAATCATGTAAATATATTTAAATACGATAATCAGCTACTCTATAAAATAAAAAATAACAAAACAAAACAAAAAAAACATGACTAAAATATATGAAATTTAAAGTAGACACAAAAAGTGCACCACGTGTGTGTATATGTTGTGTTCTTCAATTTAACGTCTTTCCACTTAAGTGATATTAGACGAGAAAAAAAAAGTGACAGTATAGTGAATGTGCTTGAAGAGAGAGAGAGAGCGGGAAAGAGAAAGAGAGAGAGAGAGAGAGAGAGAGAGAGAGAGAGAGAGAGAGAGAGGGAGAGAGAGAGAGAGAGGGAGGGGGGGTGGGGGTGGGGGGGGGGGGAGGGGGGCAGAAAGGGGAGAGAGAGAGAGAAAATGTGTGTAATGCATGGGTGCATGCGAGTGTGCCTGCGTGTGTGAGTGTGGACTTCATAAAAAGAATGAAGGTTAAACAAATCCTAAGATAACAAAGAATATTTCAAATGTAACATTTAACTAGAATGAAATTAACTACATGTAACAGCTAACAACAATCAAAGGTAAATCCCAACTGGAGTGTGTGTGTGTGTGTGTGTGTGTGTGTGTGTGTGTGTGTGTGTGTGTGTGAATGTGTGTGTGATACCTTGAAAAGGAGCCCAATACCCTGGAAAAAAACCCAGTGTCCTATAAAGAAACAAAAAACCCTGGGAAAAAAGCCCAGTATCATGGAAAGAAGTCCAATATCCTGGAAATAAGCCCAGCATCCCGAACAGAAACCCAGCATCCTTGGAAAATACCCAGTAGCTTCAGGTAACCTGGAATGAAGCCCAATACTCTGGAATACACGGGACGGAAGCCTAATACCTTAGTGTGTGCGTGCGTGTGTGCATGCGTGTGTGTGTGTGCGCATGCGTGCGCGCGTGCGCGCGCGCGCGCGCGCGCGTGTGTGTGTACTCTGGTGCGAAGCGCAATACCATTGAATGAAGTCCCATAACGCTTGGCATAAAACCCCGTACCCTAGCATGGAATCAAAGTCTTTAAGTGTAATGAAGGTGAAGGCACTGGGCTTAGCCTCAAGGCCTGTTATAAAGCCAAAAGCCCCAGTGGAGGCTTACGGTGAAGCCCCACAGTAAAGCCTCACAGTAAAGCCTCACGGTGAAGCCTCACAGCAGAGGCGTCACCTCGTAGGTCCCTTCCATGACGTCTAGCTGAGAACAGTTGAAGGTGAAGGTCATGCTCTGGGGCTCGGGCTCCTCCTCGTCCTCCTCCAGATCCTCCTCCTCCCACTGCCCCACCAGGCGAACAGTCAGCGTGGTTCGTTCCGAGGGCCTCAGCACCGACCCCCTGACAGGATGATACAGAATGGCACAGCTGTCAGTTTTCCCTCCTCCACTTTCAGCTCCTCTCAGCTGCTAATATAACTAATCCATCCCATCCCAGCACTGGCTGGGGCCAGCTGGTGCTATAATGATAGCAGGAACTGACCACACTTGGACTAGGTAAAAGGAAAGGTAGGTAAAGGTAAAGGTGTCCCATAACCTGTGTGGTCGTAGGGAAGCGAGGCGTCAGAGACCTCAGCTTTTCTAGGGGCAAGCATGTTGAGGACGGCGCCCATCTCCTCTCCCTCGCTGCTTTACCTTCCCTGACCCTAAAGAGGGCAGGTACCCATTGACAGCTGGGTGAACGGGGGGAACTGTACTGAAGCCAAAGCGCGTGAACGGTCACCCATCCATTTAGGAACCACCATCAATGCTGCTTGACCTTAGCGTGAGGATAACGAGTGCTCTGACCACTGAGCTATCCCGTACCCCGCCCCCTCCCTCCGCCCCATTTTTTTTTTAGCAGATTGTGCAATGCAATGCAAAACCCCCACAATACATAACAATACAATACAACACAATGCAGCATTGCAATACAACATAATTTTCTTTTTATTATAGTGCTATAAAATACAATGCAATACAACATGATACAATAAAACACAACACAAAACAATACAACACAATACAACCCAACAGAACACAACTTAGCACAGCACAACACAATACTATTCAATACAACACAATAAAACTTAGTAGAGCTGAACGCAACACAACGCACTACAACACAACACAAAACAACTCAACACAACACACTACAACACAACACAAAAAAAACTCAACACAACACATTACAACACAACACAAAGCAACTGAACACAACAGAACACGACACAACACATATCAAGTCAACACACCACACTACAAAACAACAGAAGACAACACGACACGACATGATAAAACGACACGATACCACACCACACCAGTCCACAGCCCACCCCACACCACACCACACCACCCCACCCCACACCACAACCACACCAACCCCAACCCCACCCCACCCCACCACACCACACCACACCCCCACCATACCCCCATCACACCACCCACCACCCCCACCCCCACCATACCCCCATCACACCACCCACCACCCACACCCCCATCCCACCACACCACACCTCACCACACCCCCACCACACCCCACCCACACACCCCCACCCCCCACCTCACTACACCCTACCCCACCCCACCCCACCCACCCCCCAAACCCCAAACCACCCCCCACCCTACCCCACCCTACCACACCACGCCCCACCCCACCCCACCTCACAACACCCCCCACCACCACACCCCACCACCACACCCCACCACCACACCCCACCCCACCACACCCACACCCCACCCCGCCCCACCCTACCTCCTGATGTCCATGGAGAAAGTGCCGTCCTCGTTGGACCAGGCATGAGGGTCATCCGCAGCCAGCTCCAAAGTGCCGTCCAGGTGAACCCGACACTCGGAGAGAGGGATGGGGAGGGGGTTGGCGATGACCACGGTCACTGTCACAGGCTGGCCAGACCTGGCCGCCCTTGGACCCTGCAACGTAATAAAATACTTACTTTACTTTATCCGTCCTCTTGTACCATCTAGGGCGTCGAGGGGAGAAAGAGCTTTCTGTCTGCGGTAAGTTTGAAGGCCTGGGTGGGTGGGATGTTGTGGGTCTTCAGTGTTTCTTTCACACCCTCAATCCAGGTCTTCCTCGGTCTTCCCCTTGCCTTGTACCCGGACATCCTTGTGTTGTACGCTTTACTGGCAAGCTGATGAGGTGCCATGCGTGTCAGGTGTCCAAACCATCTGATTCTCTGCTGCTGGGTGTAGTGGAGAATTGGTATTGTTCCAGCCATTTCTATGCTCTTGGTGTTCTTTTGAAATGGTCACGTCTGGATTTATTGACGGCTCTCCTTAAACATCGCATCTCGCAGGTGGTGATCTTTCTTTCCAGACTTTTGGTAAGGGTTCACGTCTGGCTCTGGTATGTTAAGGTTGGTCTAAGTATCGTATTAAAATAATCCTGTTAAATCCTGCTCAGCTTTTCGTAAGATTAGGCCATCGTGTGCCTGCCGGTGGGAATACATCACTCGGATTACAAAACTGCGTATATACGGGGACGTACTGGATGTAAAAAAGTATATGAGTGCTTCTTCCATTATCCTCGATATGAAAGAATAAATAAATAAATGAATAAATAAATATATAATAATAATAGATAGATAGATAGATAGATAGATAGATAGATAGATAGATAGATAGATAGATAGATAGATAGATAGATAGATAGATAGATAGATAGATAATTAACTAAATAAATAAATAGATAAAAAGGAACAAAAGAAAGAAACCTTAGGAAAGTGCTAAGTAGTAGGGGAGACAGCGTTCCATTCCGTGTGTTATGTGGGTTAACATGATTGTGTGCGGGTGGCTCCTGACTCCCAATCGCTCGTATGTGTGTGTGTGTGTGTGTGTGTGTGTGTGTGTGTGTGTGTGTGTGTGTGTGTGTGTGTGTGTGTGTGTGCGTGCGCGCGCGCGCGCGTGTGAGTGTGCGCGCGTGAGTGCGTGTGTTCAGCAGTGTAAAGACACTGCATCTGCACGTCCTTGACAATGACCTCCCTCCCTCCCCCCCCCCCTTACCTACCCCACCAACTCCACCACCATCACCACCACCACCACCACAACAACAGAACAACAACAACAAGAACACGCTGAGAACTGACAGAGACAAGCAGGGGCGGGGCGCGGGGGGCGTAGCGCTGTTCAGCCGTGTAGTGGCGCTGCGTCTGTTCGTCCTTGACATTGACCACGCCCTGGATGGCCCAGCTCTCGTCACACACGTCCTGGTAATCGCTGAAAGGCACCACCAGGGTGTGTCGTGCCGCTGCACACATCGTCATCACCACATTGTCATCACCACATTGTCATCATTACCACATCATCACATTGTCATCACCACATCATTATAACCATATCATCCTCACCACATCATCATCATCACCACATTATCATCACCACATTGTCATCACCACATTGTCATCACCACATCATTATAACCACATCACTATCACCACATCATCATAACCACATCACCACCAGGGAATGTGGCACCGCTGCACACATCATCCTCATCATCGTCACCAAAGTATCACCACCACATATCAATTTTGCACACATCATCCTCATCATCACTACATTATCACCGCCACATATCAATTCTGCATACATCCTCCTCATCATCATCACCACATTATCCACACCACATCATCACTGTACACATCATTCACATGTCATCAACACGTCTCTTTATGCACACATCAACATCATCACTACGTCACATTATGCACACAACAACATCATCACCACATCATTTTATGCACACTTCACGACCACATCACTTATGCACTTATGAATATCATTACCACGTCACGTTATGCACACGTCAACATCATCACCACGTCACTTTACGCACACAAACATCATCACCACGTCACTTTATGCGCACGTTAACATCATCACCACGTCACTGTGTGCACACATTAACATCATCACCACGTCACTGTGTGCACACATTAACATCATCACCACGTCACTGTGTGCACACATTAACATCATCACCATGTCACTTTATGCACGCATTAACATCATCACCACGTCACTTAGTGCACACATAACTCAAGCACATATTCACGTCACACAAGATCAGTGCAGGACACATCCACACCACATCACACTATCACCACCACAACAATAACACAACCACAACCACTACCATCGTCACCACCACTAACATCAAGACCAAACAATAACACTAATACCACCACCATCACTACCATTACCACCACATAGCAAACTCCTCACTCTTTCCAGCGGGGATGTGAACCCTCGGGAAGAAGCGGTGTCCCAGGGGTTTGACGCTGTGGGTGTAGTCGAAGTAGGCTGTGGCCTGAGCAGAGAAGGACACCTCCACCCCCCTCCCCTCCTCGGAGCTGTTCTTCACCAGCACCCTCATCTGCAGGTCCCTCCCCACCGCCGTCTCCTCCCCATCTCCCTCGAAGCTCACTTCCAGATCCTGAACAATGCAGGTGCCAAGCACATGTACATATATGTACATACATTATATACATATGCACGCTGTCTAAAATCACTTGTTAGTGGATGGATAGACGTTAAAATGAAGACACACACATATACACGCACGCACGCACGCACACACGCACGCACACACACACACACATACTAGCACGCACGCACGCACGCACACGCACACACACACACACACACACACATATATATATATATATATATATATATATATATATATATATATATATATATATATATATATATATATATACATATACGCACGCACACATACACACACACGTACACATACATGCATACACAAACACACACGCACGCACGCACGCGCGCGCACACATACACGCACGTACGCACGCACGCACACATACACACACACGGGATAGCCTAGTGGTCAGAACAGTGCGCTCGCAATTTGACGACCTGGGTTCGATTCCCGTTGGAGGACATTTTCTCCTGGAGTTAACATCAGAGCTGACTCCACTCTCCCCAAAAGTCCTTCGGATGAGACTTTAATATGTGTGTGTGCGTGTGTGTGTGTGCGCACGCGAGAGTGTGTGTGAGGTGTGTGTGTGTGTGTGTGTATGTGTGTGTGTGTGTGTGTGTGTGTGTGTGTGTGTGTGTGTGTGTGTGTGTGTGTGTGTGTGTGTGTGTGTGTGTGTGTGTGTGTGTGTGTGTGTGTGTGCGCCCGCACGTATGTATAGGCCTGTATGTATGTATGTGTGTGTGTGTATGTGTGTGTGTGTGTGTGTGGGGTGTGCGCGCGCGCGCGCGCGCACGTACATGTGACATAGGGTATCGTCGCTGTTAAGATAGTGTTACTTTTTAATCTGCATTGTTTAACAATGCAAGCGGTGTAATTGTAATTTTCAAAATGCCACTCATAATTTCTAAAGTTGAGACAGTAAAGTATTTTTGAATCTTGAGTCAAGAAAAGGGAGAGAAAGAGAGAAAGAAAGGAAGGCGGGAAGAAAAGAGGAGGAGAGAGAGAGAGAGAGAGAGAAGAGAGAGAGAGAGAGAGAGAGAGAGAGAGAGAGAGAGAGAGAGAGAGAGAGAGAGAGAGAGAGAGAGAGAGAGAGAGAGAGAGAGAGAGAGAGAGAGAGAGAGAGAGAGAGAGAGAGAGAGAGAGAGAGAGAACGAAAGAAGAGAAAAACAGAAAGAAAGAGAGAAAAAAAATATAAGAGCAGTCACCTTGTACAGAACTCTGCCTACTCGTCCCTCACCCAGCGCTTTGCTGACAGCCATCCGCTCCCTGTCACTGCCTGCAAGTCAAGTCAAGTCAAGTCAAGTCAAGTCAGAAAGAGCTAAGGGGACACTATGCATGTCGCCTTGGGTATTTGTAGTCCTCAAACCAAGGAGCTAAGTAGATACTATGTATGTCCCTTTAGGGTATTAATTTTGTAGTCCTCAAACCAAGGAGCAAAGTAGATACTATGTATGTCCCTTTAGGGTATTAATTTTGTAGTCCTCAAAGCGAGGAGACTATTGTGCTCA
>CM060342.1:26972856-26975356 GCA_030674155.1 Stramonita haemastoma | reverse complement strand
AGAGACCTCAGCTTCTCTAGGGGCCAGCATATTGAGGGCGGCGCCCATCTCCTCTCTCGGCCTGCTTTACCTTCCCTGACCCTGAAGAGGGCAGGTACCCATTTACAGCTGGGTGAGCTCGGGGACTGTACTGAAGCCAAGGCGTGCAAACGGTCACCCACCCACCCATACAACTGGTAACCACATTCAACGCTGCTTAATTTGACTGGGGGAAAGCGAACGCTCTGACCTGTCACTCAGCTATCACGCACCCTATGGGTTCTTTTACGCGCGCAAAATGCCTGTTGCACACAGGACCTAGGACCTGCAGCCTCACCAGATGGAGTCTGTGGACAGACGCTTCATCTTTTCCCCGCTCTCGCTGAAGTAGTAGTCAATGGTGCAGGTCATGTCCGTGTCATGGGCGGAGTCAAAATTGGTGACGCTACGACATGGCAGGCCCAGCGCCCGGCACACTGAAGGATGAAATGATATAATATAATATAATATAATATAATATAATATAATATAATATAATATAATATAACATAACACAACACAACACAACACAACACAACACAACACAACACAACACAACACAACACAACACAACACAACACAACACAACACAACACAACACAACACAACACAACACAACACAACACAACACAACACAACACAACACAACACAACACAAACACAACACAACACAACACAACACAACACAACACAACACAACACAACACAACACAACACAACACAACACAACACAACACAACACAACACAACACAACACAACACAACACACAACATAACATAACATAACATAACATAACATAACATAACATAATATAATATAATATAATATAATATAATATGACAGGATAGGACAGGATAGGACAGGACATGACATGACATGACATGACATGTGATATGTGATATGTGATGTGATATGTGATGTGATATGTGATGTGATGTGATGTGATAGGTTGTGATGTGATAGATTGTGATGTGATGTGATCTAATGTAATCTAATGTAATCTAATGTAATGTAATCTAATGTAATCTAATGTAATGTAATGTAATGTAATGTAATGTAATGTAATGTAATGTAATGTAATGTAATCTAATCTAATATGATATGATGTGATGTGATGTGATGTGATGTGATAATAGAATAGATATATACATCTTTCAATTTATTCTTTTAAACCGATGATAATGGAAAATTAAGCACCATGGGCATTGTTTTTACATCCAGTCCCCGTGTGTGTGCAGTTTCTTTTTTGTAAATCTTGTCATATGTTCCCCCACCTGCACACCATGGCCTACCCTTACGAAAAGCGGAACAGGATTCAACGTATGCGCAAGATGTTCTGCGTGCGTCCATCATCCCCAGGTTATGAAAAAAAGTTGAACCCCCCCCCCCCCCACACACACACGCACGCACGCACGAACACACACACACACACACACACACACACACACACACACACACACACACACACACACACACACACACACACACACACACACACACAAAAAACATACACACACACCCTGACACCCACACCATCACCCACCCACTCACCCCCCCTCCCCCCGCTACACGCGCGCGTATACACGCACAATACATACATACATACATACATACATACATACATACATACATACATACACACACACACACACACACACACACACACACACACACACACACACACACACAACATACATACATACATACATACATACATACATACATACATACATACATACATACATACATACATACATACACCCCTCCCCACACACACACCCTCCACGCGCCCATACCCACCACCTGCCCCATTCCATCCTCCCCACGGCCCCCACTCTCCACACACACTTCTCCTCCTCATCCTCCACCTCCCACCCCAACCACCACCACCACCACCACCACCACCACCCCAACCACCACCCACCCCAACCACCACCAAGGACCCACCTGTGGTCAACACATGGGAGAAGACCCAGCACTGTCCGTATCTGACGGGTTGTCCTGATCTGCCATAGCGGCGAAGAATGGGCACAGAAGATTTCCAGCGCGTGGGTTTGACATTCCCCCTTCCCCCGTATTTCCCGTCCCACCTCCCCACCAACACTCCCCTGTCGTCTTGAGAGTTCACCTTCACACAGATACAGAGATACAGATACAGTTTACACAGACAAACACACATACATATAGAGATACACAGACACACACAGGCAGAGACATAGACGCAGACACACACATACACACACAAACATACATACATACACAGACACACAAAGACATAGACACACACATTCACACACACATACACACAAACATACACACATACACACACACACACACACACACACACACACACTCACACACACTCACACACACACACACAAAAAGACACACACAGAGCAAAAAAACAACAACAAAATAGAATTGCTGTAGCCATAATCTTGTAAAATCAAATCAAACCACTTGCATTTTACCAATTACTTT
>CM060342.1:26955356-26957856 GCA_030674155.1 Stramonita haemastoma | reverse complement strand
GCTTGCACGTACATGCGTCTATGTATATAATATCTGTATCTATATTTCCTTCCACTCTGTGTGTGTTCAGTGGCCCGAATCGTGGACAACTATCTCTGCAGGCGTTTGGTTCCATTCACACTATTGATTTTCTTCCCGCTGTTGATTCTATTCATGCTATTATTCTATTCATGCTATGATTCTATTCATGCTATTGACTCTATTCATGCTATGATTCTATTCATGCTATTGACTCTATTCATGCTATGATTCTATTCACGCTATTGACTCTATTCATGCTATAATTATAATCATGCTATCGACTCTATACATGCTATGATTCTATTTATGTTATGATTCTATTCATGCTATTGACTTTATTCATGCTATGATTCTATTTACGCTATTGACTCTATTCATGCTATAATTATAATCATGCTATCGACTCTATTCATGCTATGATTCTATTCATGTTATGATTCTATTCATGCTATTGACTCTATTCATGCTATGATTCTATTCATGCTATTGACTCTATTCATGCTATTGGCTCTATTCATGCTATTGACTTTATACATGCTATGATTCTATTCATGGTATTGACTCTATTCATGCTATTGACTCTATACATGCTATAATTCTATTCATGCTATCGACTCTATTCATGCTATGATTCTATTCATGCTATTGACTATATTCATGCTATGATGCTATTCATGCTATTGACTCTATTCATCCTATGATTCTATTCACGCTATTGACTCTATTCATGCTATGATTCTATTCATGCTATGATTCTATTCATGCTATGATTCTATTCATGCTATGACTATTCATGCTATGATTCTATTCATGCTATGATTCTGTTCACGCTAGTGACTCTATTCATGCTATAATTATAATCATGCTATCGACTCTATACATGCTATGATTCTATTCATGTTATGATTCTATTCATGCTATTGCCTCTATTCATGCTATGATTCTATTCACGCTATTGACTCTATTCATGCTCTGATTCTATTCATGCTATTGACTCTTCTAAACATGCTATGATTCTATTCATGCTATTGACTCTGTACATGCTATAATTCTATTCATGCTATTGATTCTACTCATGCTATTGACTCTATTCATGCTATGATTCTATTCATGCTATGATTCTATTCATGCTATTGACTCTCGTGCTATGACTCTATTCATGCTATTGCCTCTATACATGCTATGATTCTATTCATGCTATTGATCCTAATTCATGCCATTGATTTTCTTCCGCTATTGACTCTTATCCATGTTATGTGATTCTATTCCTGCTGTTGGTGTTCTATATGCATGCGTGCGTGCGTGCGTGCGTGCGTGTGTGTGTGTATGTGTGTGTGTGTGTGCGCTCGTGCGTGCGTGTGTGTGTGTACGTGCGTGCGTGCGTTGCGTTGTGTTGCGCTGTGTTGCGTTATGTTGTGTTGTGTGTATGTGTGTTTTAAAAAACATTCTGTCATTTTGAGGATAAAGGATCAAACACTCATGTTTTTAAATTATTTTTTTACATCCAGTCCTCATGATGTGCTTGAGGTTTTGTAAATTTTGTCATCCAATCCCACGGGACACACACTGGCCTACTCTTCTAAAAAGCGGAAAAGTTTGAACGTGTGCACATAAAATGTTCCTTGTGCCTTCGCACCAGGACCTCGGTTAATGGTATCACCCGAAGTTGGACTTATTTATTATTTTATTATTATTTATTATTATTTATTCTTTTATATCGAGGATAATGGAATAAGCAATCATTTGCTTTTTTACATCCAGTCCCCGTGTGTATGCAGTTTTGTAAATGTCATCTGTTCCCACCGGCACACAATGGTCTACTCTTACGAAAAGTGGAACAGGATTTAATGTGTGCGGAAGATGTTCTGCGTGCGTTTGCACACGGGGCCTCGGTTTTTAGTCTCATCCGAAAGACTTTTGGGGGGAATAGAGTTAGCACTGATGTTAACTCCAGAGGAAAAATCCCCTCGACGGGAATCGAACCCGGGTCGTCAAATTGCGAGCGCAATGTTCTGACCACTAGGCAATCCCGTCTCCTGTGTGTTATGTTGTGTGTTGCTGTTATTGTGTTGTGTGTGTGTGTGTATGTGTGTGTGTGTGTGTGTGTGTGTGTGTGCGCGCGCGTGCGTGCGTGCGCGCGCGCGCGCATGCGCACGTGTTTGTGTTTGTGAGTGTATGGGTGTTGTCGTTTGTGTGTGTGTGTGCATTTAAAAGCCATTTTCTTTGATAAAATTCCCCCCACAGAGAAGGCACACGAGGCAGAACATGCTATATTACACATGCAGACAATGCTGTTTTTATTATACCCCCTCCCCCTGGGGGGGGGGGGGGGGGGGGTACGGGATAGACTGATAGTCCACTTTTTGTATGCCTGTAAGGATTGTACGGGATAGACTGATAGTCTACTTTTTGTATGCCTGTAAGGATTGTACGGGATAGACTGATAGTCCACTTTTTGTATGCCTGTAAGGATTAATAT
>CM060342.1:26930356-26952856 GCA_030674155.1 Stramonita haemastoma | reverse complement strand
TTATTTTATTTTTATTTTATACCACTTTATGTCACAGCAGATTTCTCTGCGTGAAATTCAGGCTGCTCTCCCCGGGGAGAGCGCGTCGCCACAAGTGCAGCGCCTACCCATTTTTTATTTTTCCCCTCAGGGATGGTGTCTAAACACAACACCTGTGTGCATGCTGGTTTTTTTTTTATAATAAAATTTTGTCATCCGCTCCTACTGGCACACGATGGCCTGCTCTTCCGAAAGGCGGAACGGGATTTTGACGTGTGCGCAAGATGTTCTGCATGCGTTCGCACACGGGACCTCGGTTTATAGTCTCATCCGAATGACTGACATTCAGTTCGATTTTTCATATTTCATACATTTTTCGTATGACCCGTATAAATTAAAAGTATTATGATATCATGATTTCATATCATATCTTATGTGCGTCTGCGTATGTGCGTGAATATGTGTTTGCGCTCTATACACGAGTGTTTGTGTTTATTTAATTATTTGTTATTTCGAGGATAGCGGAATAAGTACTCATGTACTTTATTACATTCGGTCCCCGTGTGTATGCAGTTTTGTAAATTTTTTCATCCGTTCTCACAGGCACACAATTGCCTACTCTTCCGAAAAGCGGAACGAGTTTAACGTGTGCGCAAGATGTATGTGTGTGTGTGCGCGCACGCGCGCGCTCGTACGTGCGTTGCATGTTTAAGAGTAATTCGCATTATTATGACCGCTTTGATTTGTTTTAGCAAGATATAGCGCTATATTAATTTTATATGTGATTTTATAGGTTTAAACTATTTTTATTTATAACAGATGTATGAAAAAAGACTTTACATAGCTTCTACCTGCATGTTTATTTCTGACAGGCATTTGAATGCATCTGAACGTGTTAGAAAGGTGTTTGCGTACACACACACACACACACACACACACACACACACACACACACACACACACACACACACACACACGCACACACACACACACACACATACACGCGCGCACACACACTTACACGCACACACCGATTCGAGGGGATTTTCCGCCTGGAGTTCACATCAGTGCTGACTCCACTCTCCCTAAAAGTCCTTCGGATAAGACTATAATCTAAGGCCCCGCGTGCAAACGCACGCAGAACATCTTACGCACACGTTAAATCCTGTTCCGCTTTTCGTAAGAGTAGGCCATTGTGTGCCGGTGAGAACAGATGACATTTACAAAATTGCATACACACGGGGACTCTATGTAAAAAAGCACATGAGTGCTCATTCTATTACCCTCGATTTATAAAAGAATACAATAATAAAACACCAGCGCACCCACCCCCACCACACACACACACACACACACACACACACACACGCGCGCGCCGCGCGCGCGCGCGCAAAGCGCACGCACATATTTTGTGCATGTACTATGCACTTGCAAACACGAGTCTTTCATGAATTGAGCTTTGAACAAAGACCATATCCAAGTTATAATTCATTTTTTATTCTTATTCATTTTTCATCATGTTTTAAAACCTTTTTCAAGTCATACTGAACTTTTAATTGTTGGGTAATGAGAGAGAGAGAGAGAGAGAGAGAGAGAAAGAGAGGAGAGAGAAGAGAGAGAGAGAGAGAGAGAGAGAGAGAGAGAGAGAGAGAGAGAGAGAGAGAGAGAAGAGAGAGAGAGAGAGAGACAGACAGAGACAGAGAACAGAGAAGAGAGAGAGAGAGAGACAGACAGAGACACAGAGAGAGAATTTTCAGTTTAAAAACAAAACAGTTATCTTAAGTGTAAAAGACAAGATGACGTTTTTCAGCGTATGCTAATAGCGCTAGAAAATCTGTGAAAATACTCGCTACCCCAAAACTAAACAAAAAGTAACATGCTAGCAAGAACTGCGGTTTACAATCCACTCTTTCATAGGTGTAAAACCAACTGAAAAGCGGCTTTCTATGCAATATGTATTAAAATGATGCACATGAAACTCGGCTTCATTAAAAAAAATTTTTTGGTAAAAATTGCCCTTAATTTAATTTTGACCCAGGGATGATAGAAAATAGGGTAAGGGGCAATAAACAAGGTGTATATATTTTTTTAAAACTTTATATGATGGCAGGGGTATTTTCGATTTTTTTTCTAAAATTTATAGCAGGTGACAGTGAAGCTACATTTAGCCTTAGTGCTATTGTTGGTAAAACGTTATCTAAATCATTCATATCGATAATAAAGTTAAAAAGAAAACAGAACACACCATATAATCAATAAAAATACTCAAACTCTCAAATACTAAAACTTTTATCCCACCGACGACAAACATGATTTGAGACCAAAACTATTTACTAAGTAATTTGTTCTGTTTTTTTTTTTTTATAGTAAAGGGAAACTAAACTATACCCTTTACAACATTATATGTTCATCTTTCCAGTTCAAGATTTATAAACTCTCCAATTGTAAACATGATCACAGGATAGTGATAATTCTAAAAGGCATTTAAAGGATAAAATATCAAACAAATCAAAAGAGAAATACACCCCTCCAAACCCCCCCCCCCCAAATAACAGCAGCAAAAAACAAAAACAACATCACCCCCCAAAAAAAAATCCTTGTGAGGTAAACAAGGAAAAAATTTAGCTTCCATCACAAACTTCCCATCAGGAAACAAGATTTCAGGACTACAGTATTTCCAAGCAAATTTGATGCGACTCTCCCAAAAAAAAATCTGTTTTAAAAAAGTTGAAAGTAGATATATGTTTTGGGTTGTTGTTTTTTTTGCAAAAACGACTTTAGCTATTCACAACTAATTTTTCCTCCGACTTGGAAAAAAAACCAATTTCAAGTCGATATTTCAATGTAAATCTAATCCAAGACAAGTTAAAAAGTAAAAAGGAATTTAATCATAAAACACTACCAATCTCTTCACAATAAAAGATCCTATTTTCCATATGAAGTGTATGTCAGGACAGTATCAATTCTAGACATTTTAACCCGATAAAAAAAAACCCACATTGTTAAAAACGTTCTAACTTCTCCATAGCAAAACTTACCAACAACAATTATCTGAAGGTTATTATTTCTCTAAACCAAGCCCCACAGAAAACTGCCCCCCTCCCTAACCCTTCATTTTTTTCTGCAAGCAGATCATGGCACACTGTTTTTGGGAGGGGGAAGGTTGGGACGAGGGAGGGGGAGGGGTGAAGTGCTTCACGGTACACTATATTTTTTTTTTGTTCTATCTCTCCATTTTTTCCCTCCTCTTCCAACCCTCCACGTTAAAAAAAAAAAAGCAACATTTTTTTCCAAACCAAAGAGACCATTCTGCCCATGAAAAACGCAGCTACATCATTTCCAAAGCAAAGGTTGATCTGATCCAACAGCAAAAAAGGTCTAAACTAAACTAAAAAAAAAGCAATCCAAAAGAATTAGTTTTTTTTCTTTAGTACACTCCATTTTCTCAATGACAAATTTATCATCCTATCAAGATAATGTCAGGATTTTTTTTTCAATGAACCTGACCAGATCCCACAAAAAAAGTAAAGAAAAATAAAATGACCATGCTATCAAAACACTTTTTTTCTCACATCCTTCATATATAATTATCTAAATACAATCTAACACAACACTGTAAAAGGGAAAAAAAGCATATCACTAGATCACACATCCTGCACCGCTAACATGGGGTGGGGTGGGGGGGGGGGGGGGTTCATCACAGCATTCCAGTTCTATCAGTAGCATATTTTGATTTCAGGGCTTTGGTATGATTTTTATCTGACTGAAAAAAGGTGGATCGTTGATCCAGAGGTAACGCGCCTGCCTAGAAAACGAAAACTCCGGGTCGGAAGTGTGGGGTGGTTTGATCCCCGTTTTTGGGGCCCTAAAATTTTCCCCCATCCATTAGACCTTGAGTGGTGGTGTGGGTGCTAGTCTTTCAGATGAGACTAAAAACCGAGTTCCCATGTTTACACAATTATTCAGCGCAAGTAAAAGAACCCATGGCAACAAGGGAGTTGTCGCTGGCAAAATTCTGTAGAAAAAAGCCACTCTGATGGGGTAACAAATACAGATGCAGACCGGAAAAGAAAAAAAAAAGGGTGGCGCTTTAAAAAGTATGAAAATGAAAAACAATGAAAAAGAAAAAAAAAAACTTAAAGAAAGCTCTCAGCTATCCCTGCTTCCCTATTTTCTATGGATTTGAACAATCTCTTAAGCAAATCTCGTTCATACTTTTTCTCAACAAATAATAATAATAATAATAATAATAATAATAATAATAATAATAATACATGGAATTTATATAGCGCTATATCAAATACACATTCATGTGAACATACACTTTCCAAAAAACAACAACAACAATGATGTAATTTATAAGTAATGCAATTTTTCATGCAGGTTTCACAACACCACATACTTTTGACTACCGTCAAATCTATGAAGGCATACCAATGATACACCAGCGCAAATCGCCCTTAGCAAAATCACATACATTCGTCGTTCTGGGTTTTTGTATGAAGGCAGGATGGGGAAAAAAAGGCTGTGTAAAAAATCTTTTACCCTCAATAAAGATCATTTTGACCTGACTTGACTCGACCCAAAAAGAAACACGCTCTCAAGCAGCTTAGGGAACTTGAGGGATGATTAGGGGGATTGCATATAATTATTCACTTCTAATTCTATTCCTATACAGGGGGCGGAATAGCAAATTGGTCAGAGCGCTTGCTTTCCCCCCAGTGAAATGAAGCAGCGTGGTTACCAGTTGGATGGGTGACCGTTTGCGCGCCTTGGCTTCAGTACAGTCTCCCTAGTTCACCCAGCTGTTAATGGGTACCTACCCTCTTCAGGGTCAGGGAAAGTAAAGCAGCGAGGGAGAGGAGATGGGCGCCTCCCTCAATATGCTGGCCACTTGAGAAGCTGAGGTCTCTGATGCCCCGCTCCCTACGACCGCCTAGGTTATGAGACACCTTTACCTTTCTTATGTATATATATTTTTTTTTACTCCTATACCACACACTGTCCACCTCTTTCATTCACTGTCTCTGACCCGAACACTCGTTTCTCTCCTCCCCTCCTCAATAACATCTTTCCTTTTACCTCGTAGTCCCTCCCTCTCCCCGTTTCTAGAAGTAGGAACTGGTAACTCCTGTATCGCTTTTGCTTCCCTGGTTTTATACCCAAACGAATTTTACCTTTCAGTTTTTCCACTTTCCAACTGACCAGTGCACGCATCCCTGCCTTCCTGGTAAAACAGGTATCCCTTTCTTTCACAAAATCTCCCCCAACTCTTTCTCATGATCAAAAACATCTCCGATTTTTCCGCTCCCCATCTTCGCGTTACTCCCCTTTAACCACCCCCTCTACCCCCACAGTACCAAACCTTCACCTCCCCCTTTTTTAACATATCCCCCTGCAACACCCCCTCCCCCTTTAACTCATTACAAAAAAAAACATTCGACTGTCTTACTTTTCTGTCTCCACTTTACCTTCAACCATCCCCCTCTCTCCCATTCCAATCCCCTGACCAAGCAAACTTTAAATTAAACAGCTTTATCCCCCCCACCCCCCCATTCTCCTCCCCCTGACTACACCCCCCTCCACCCCCCTTTTTCTGAAATGTGCTTTACATTTATGACTCTCTCTCCTTAAAATCAGACTCCCCAGTACCCATGTTCATCCCCCCCATCAGAACCTGCACTCTACCCCTCATCCCAACACCCTGCCTTTTCCCCCTATAATATTCTGTTCTTCCACGCTTCTCTGAAGATATTTGGCGTCTCTACCATTGTGTTCATACACCATTGTGTCCACCCGCTTTTGTCTTTTCATGCAAGGTTAAGTTCTGGTTTAGAACAAGGGTTAGGGTTAAGATTTAGTGGTAGGTTAAGTGTCGCTGGTGTGTGTTACATGTCTGTATTATTATTATGTTGGAAAGCGTGTGGACACACTGGCACATAGACACTGTCGGTAGAGTACTCAGTTACAAACGACTACTTCAAAGATTATTTCTTGGAACTGTTTGGGTTCGGTTTCGTAGCTCGTTCTGCTAAGTTCAAGATTTCCAAGTCTATAACCTTTTTAGATCTGTTTCAAAAACGGATTTTACCCCAAATTTCTTTTCCATAATTATCCTAAAATGAAAATTTGTGAATAGTCCTTTCGCTAAAAGTGAGTTCTCTACTTCACCCTCATTGTTCCGAGCAAGCATTCCATTAATTCCACCCTCATTCTCTGGAACATCCCATCCTTACACCTACATGCAAATACGGCCCTCTTGTCCCCAACACTCCTTCCTGGTACCTCCTCTACCAACACCCTCATACTATTCCTTCTCCCAAGCCACTATTACTTAACACCTATGCCACAATACCTTCAGATCCCAATGCTACGTACATCCTATCTCTAAACTCCCCCTTCCTCCTAATCACATACCTGAATCTTGAATCTTTGAATCATACCTGGCAAATACCTGTGAACACCTCCACTCAAATACTACCTCTTGTCTTTAACACCTCTTCCTCATACCTGCCCTAGAAATACCTGTAACCCCCCCCATCAAATGAGGTATCACCTGCACCTCCGCTCAACTCCAGAGACCTTAACCCCCCCCCCCACCTGCTTTCCTTACACACCACCTCACCGAAAGCTATGTATACACCTGCTGCTTAATTTTCTTTCTATCGACTTCTTGGAAATAGAAAGTGCATCTGTTTAAACTCGTTTCTATACTTTTCGGTATAACAAAGTAAAATTAATCTGCAAGCAATACCTTTGAACACTTTCACAGAGTTGCCAAAAGTTTCAAAGTTTAAACATCATTTGCAAAAATCTGAAATTAAAACATTTTCCAAAAATCGACCTAAGTCTGATGCAAAATTATTTTCCAAAGGTAAAGGCAAAAAGGTAAAGGTGTCCCATAACCTGTGTGATAGTAGGGGAGTTAGGCATCAGAGACCTCAGCTTCTCTAGGGGCCTGCATATTGAGGGCGGCGCCCATCTCCTCTCCCTCGCTGCTTTACCTTCCCTGACCCTAATGAGGGCAGGCACCCATTTACAGCTGGGTGAACTGGGGGAAGTGTACTGTAGCGAAGGCGCGCAAACGGTCATCCATCTAATTGGCAACCACGCTCGACGCTGCTTAACCTTGGCTGGGGGGAAAACGAGCGCTCTGACCACTGAGCTATCCCATCCTCAGGGTCTGAACATTTTCCAAAAATCAATCTTAAGTCTGGTGTAAAATATTTTGCCAAAAGTCTGAACATGAGAACATTTTTTTAAAAATTCACTCGAGTCTGGTGTAAAATTTTTTTAATCAAAAATCTGAACATTGAAACAATTCGTTCCAAAAAAATCAATCTTAAGTCTGGTGTGCAATTATATGCCGAACGTCTGAACATTAAAACATTACTTTCCAAAAATCAATCTAAGTCTAGTATACTTATTCCCCTTTTAGAGTAGTTTACAGTCTCATAAAACAGGCACAACCTGTTTACTACATACCATTATTTGTACCATATTGGACATTGTCAGTGTGCTTTATACAGTTTTCAATGTGAGGGACGGGATGACCTGTGCATAGGGACTGGATGTAAAAAAAAACAAACAACCCACATAAGCGCTTATTTCATTATCCTCGAAATATAAAAAAAGAAGAATGCAATCAGAACTACCGAAATTGCAAAGGATGTTGGATATGGATATACAAAGAAAAGCCGATTACGAACACACACTTCTGTTTTCATTCTCTTTTTACCGACAATTTTTAAACCAATATTTTATGTGCAATGAATATCAAAGTTGTGGAAAAACAAACTGAAAACGTAAGGCAAACTTCCATCGCCAACACGATAATCTTAACGGGGAAAAAACCAAAACAAGCAAATGAATCGGCACCAGAGTTGATTTTTTAGACTGAACAGTGAATTCAAAAAACAAAACAACCCAACCCATCTAGCCTTTCATGAAAAAAGGGCAAAACTCAAACCCCGGCAAAGTCAAGCATCTCCTCTGTTCCCTTCTCTCACCCTCTTCATTACAAACCATGCTCAACAAGAGAACTTGATTATCCGATAACGTTAACATCTCGTATGTACTTTCTTTGGAATGACGTTGAAAATATCTATTAAAAAAATCTATCAGCCCTAAACAAAAAAAATACACATGACCTCACTCTTCTGTATACACAAGTGTTCACAGATGACAAGACTGACAAAACTGCATACACACGGGGACTGGATGTAAAAAAAGCAAATTTGTGCTTATTCCATTATTCTCGATATCAAAGAATAAATGAATTTAAAGAAAAAAACATACCGGCATCTTTACAATTACACCGTGGTTTTATCTTTAAAAGGGGGGGGGGGGGGGGATGGAATTTGGGGGGGGGGGGGGGGCCTTATTTACAAGCACCGTCTTTCAACTTTGTAAGATTTTTTATACTCGTTTTCATTAAAAAAAATTCTTTTCTGTTCTAATTCTACTTTTGCTTATTGGATCTTTTATTTTTAATACCCATTTATTATTATTTTTTAAAATAATTTTTTGTTTTTGGGTGCTTCAGATTTTTAGGCCAGAAAAAAAAATCTGTCTCTAATCTTAACCAAAAAAGTCCTGGAGATCCGGTGCATTATGTCATGGTGATTGTAGCACAATGTTCGTGTGTGCAAGCTCATCGCGAGGTCTTCTTCTTCAGTTGTACAATGTCTTCTTGCTGCTTTTGTATGATCTGTTGCTGCTGTGTCATGGTCTGTTGCTGTTGTGTCATGTTCTGTTGCTGATGTGTTATGTCCTGCTGTTTGATTTCCTCACAGAAGTTCTCTTTTTGCGGCTTTTTTCAAAACATCTTGCTGTTTCCTTGACACTGTCCTTTGGTTGCTGCCTCCTTGACACTGTCCTTTGGTTGCTGCCTCCTTGACACTGTCCTTTGGTTGCTGCCTCCTTGACACTGTCCTTTGGTTGCTGCCTCTTTGATGTTGTCCTTTGGTTGCTGCCTCTTTGATGTTGTCCTTTGGTTGCTGCCTCTTTGATGTTGTCCTTTGGTTGCTGCCTCTTTGATGTTGTCCTTTGGTTGCTGCCTCTTTGATGTTGTCCTTTTGTTACTGCTTCATTGACGCTGTCCTTTTGTTGCTGCTTCCTCAATGTTGTCCTTTGGTTGCTGCTTCCTTGGTGTTGTCCTTTTGTTACTGCTTTTTTCGCAAGGTCCTTTCATCTACCATCTTGTTGCTGCTGTACACTGTTGTTGCTCTGTTGCTGCTGCTGTACACTGTCGTTGCTCTGTTGCTGCTGCTGTACACTGTCGTTGCTCTGTTGCTGCTGCTGTACACTGTCGTTGCTGTTGCTGCTGCTGTACACTGTCGTTGCTCTGTTGCTGCTGCTGTACACTGTCGTTGCTCTGTTGCTGCTGCTGTACACTGTCGTTGCTCTGTTGCTGCCGCTGTACACTCACTCTGTTGTTGCTGTACACTGTCGTTGCTCTGTTGCTGCTGTACACTGTCGTCGCTCTGTTGCTGCTGTACACTGTCGTCGCTCTGTTGCTGCTGTACACTGTCGTTGCTCTGGTGTTGCTGCTGTACACTGTCGTTGCTCTGTTGCTGCCTTGCATCGTCATGTTGGTTCCAAGGGCCTGGTGACAAAACTAAAAGAGTAATGTCAGTGTGCCATCTATCCCAGGACCCCCTTATATCGATATCTTCATTGTCTAAAGGAGAAAAAAAAAAGACCCTACTACAACCCAGAGTACTTCCATTATTTCAGATACTGTTAATGTTTTTTTTTGTTTTGGTGGTGGTGGTGGTGGTGGTGGTGGTGGTGGTGGTGGTGGTGTGTGTGTGTGTGTGTGTGTGTGTGTGTGTGTGTGTGTGTGTGTGTGTGTGTGTGTGTGTGTGTGAGGGGTACAGGGGTTATGGTGTTTAGTTCGTGATCTGAAGGATAGGGTTCGAGTATTTTGCTTGCATTTGTGTATACACCCACAGGGAGATCAAATATGCTCGTAAAAGATTCCACAATTTATAGTTCTATTACCCAACCTCAAAAAATCAAAATAAAATAGCGGACTTAAATATAGGCTGACAGAATGACAAGCCTGACACACAGACAGACACCACACACGGATACAGAGAAATGCACAGGCAAACAGCGAAACCAGAAAAAGCGTAACGAAACCAGAAAAAGCGTAAGTACAGGCATACATACACTCATAAAGACAAACATCAGTAAAAAGACTAGACGATAGACACGGAGATAAGAGCTTAACACACACACACACACACACACACACACACACACACACACACACACAACACACACACACACACGCACACACACACACACACACACACACACACTGACAGACAGACAGACTGACCACATAAACATGGTTCTTACCCGCTCAGTGACATAATTATGGCGGTGCTGGATACAGTCAGGCGTCACCTATGCTGTCCTGGATGGTATCAGCATCATCAGTTTATTGATGTCATCCGCAGTTCATTGATGTCATCCGCAGTTCATTGATGTCACAGTCGCTGAAGATCAGTTCATTGAGGTCACAGTCACTGAAGATCAGTTCACTGAGGTCACTGTCGAAGATCAGTTCATTGAGGTCCCTGTCGAAGATCAGTACATTGAGGTTACTGTCGAAGATCAGTACATTGAGGTCACTGTCGAAGATCAGTTCACTGAGGTCACTGTCGAAGATCAGTTCACTGAGGTCACTGTCGAAGATCAGCACATTGAGGTCATCCGCAGTTCATTGAGGTCGCAGTCACTGAAGACACCAGGGCTGTGTTGGTTGACACTTTTCTTCAAGCTGGTCCCTCTTCAGGTTTTTTTTTTTCAAAATAGCACTGCCATGTTAAGGTCGGTCCAACGTTTGATGTTCTCTGTCCAATTCTTCTGTGTCTTCTTCCTTCAAGTTGCCCTTGCAAAGGTGACCTCGACAGAAGAGTTAGAGGTGTGTGACGTTATCAAACCAGCTTCCTCCTCTTCAAAACAGGCGGGTGGGGACTCCTGGGGCCCAGCTTTCGGGATATAAAGCTTCTTTCACTGGCAGCATCACCGAATCCTGTGGCATCAGAGCCCGTGAAGTCAGCAGGACCAGCGAAGACTGACGGAAGTGGAGGAGGGATCGTGGTGTCTTGGGTTGCGGTGTCTAACGCTGTACTCTGCCTTCGGGCCCCGGGATCAGTCTGACCAGCCACATACAGACCTACAGTTACAGACCTTCTGACCTAATCTTAAGTCATGGTCATCTTCACTGCCTTAGGAATGAAAAGTTTCAGTTTCTACCAAGTATTGTCAGTGCCTTTAAAAGATCTTTCCGGGGACACCAGGTTAACTGTTACCAAGATTGCTCTCCTTTTATCGATTGCAACTTATAAAAAAAATTGTTTCGGGGATTTTTTTGTGTTTAAGGGTGCTTTTGTTTAAGAGGGGGTGGGGGTGGAGGTGGTTTTAAAAAAAAAGTTTTAGTTTACAGTTTTGTCTTTTCAATTGTACTTTTTTCCTGTTTAGTTTGATTTTAGTTTCATTTGGTTTGGTTTAGTTTCACTTGGTTTAGTTTTATTCTTGGTTTGGTTTCATTTGGTTTTTTGCCCTATTTTGTTTTATGTCAGTGTTTACTAGTTTAGTTTGGTTTCACTTGGTGTAGTTTTATTCCCGGTTTAATTCAGTTTAGTTTTTATTGAGAGTTTGGTTTGGTTTAGTTTTATTAAGGGTTTGGTTTAGTTTTATTTGGTTTTTTTTTTATGAAGGGTTTGGTTTAGTTTTGTTTTTTTTACTGAGAGTTTGGTTTAGTTTTGTTTTTTTACTGAGAGTTTGGTTTAGTTTTATTTGTTTTTTTTTTTTATATATTTTTTTTATTGAGGGTTTGGTTTGGTTTTATTTGGTTTATTTATTTATTTATTTTATTAAGGGTTTGGTTTAGTTTTATTTATTTATTTTTATTCAGGGTTTGGTTTAGTTAAGTTTTTTTTTTATTCAGGGTTTGGTTTAGTTTAGTTTTTTTTTATTCAGGGTTTGGTTTAGTTTAGTTTTTTTAATTCAGGGTTTGGTTTAGTTTAGTTTTTTTAATTCAGGGTTTGGTTTAGTTTAGTTTTTTTAATTCAGGGTTTGGTTTAGTTTAGTTTTTTTAATTCAGGGTTTGGTTTAGTTTAGTTTTTTTTTATTCAGGGTTTGGTTTAGTTTAGTTTTTTTAATTCAGGGTTTGGTTTAGTTTAGTTTTTTTAATTCAGGGTTTGGTTTAGTTTAGTTTTTTTTTTATTCAGGGTTTGGTTTAGTTTAGTTTTTTTTTATTCAGGGTTTGGTTTAGTTTCATTCGGGTTTGTTTACTGCGGTGTAGTTTTAGTGAGGGTTTGGGTCAGCTTAATTCAGATTTTTTTTAAAGTATACTTTTGTTTTAGTCTTTTTTGTTTTTGGGAGGGCGTTTTAACTTTTTATTTTAAGTTTGGCTAAATTAATCTTTTGCTACATCAACTTAATTTAGAATCCCCATTAAAATAAAATTAAATTCTAAACATACACATTTGTAACTTTTTTCCTTTATTTACGTAAGTTTAAGTACTTTTTGTCTAGTCAGTTTAGTTTAATTTTCTAAACCTACTTTTGAGCTAAATTCACTCTAGTTTATGACGCAATCGGTAAAACAGAAAATGTGGTGCCCAGCAATCATTTAAAGGCAGCCGACAGCTCGTCCAACAGAACTGAGGAATGAAACTTTGACCAGAAACAGCAGAAAACCCGAGGAGTGATCCAAGTCATTTTCCTTGTCAACTTCATGCCGGTTTTTTTCCGCTGTGGTACGTATTGAAGAGTTGTCCGTCAAAAGGAACCAGGCGGCAATGGCTGGACTGCAGGTTTGAAGCTCTACTGCATTTATATTCATCTTTAGCTACAACTGCAACTTTCCGCAATCAATCACAGTCCTTACCGGCTTTCTTTTTCCCCGGAATGTTTCAGATGTTGGGAGTAACGCCATGGATTTCTCATATGACTTGAAGGGATCACATTTACGATCATGAAATCGGGTCTCGGTTCTCTTTTCCTACTAAACATGTCAACTCTTTGGCCCAATAAAAAAATCTCTTTGGTTCAAATCATAAAGCTCCCGAAAATCTTCCTGAAGACTGCCAGCGCTGAGGAAGTAGAACAACCTTATTCCAAAAGCCAAGAAACATACGTTTGTGTCTATGAGCTTTGACAAAAAAAAAGCCCTTAACGAGACTGGTTTCAGAATTTCCTGGGCTATGTTTCCTCAATCCATTGTTTACAGATGGCTATCACAGGGATCTTGCTGTCACATCAGTATTCTGCTGGCACTGTGCCCCTGTAGTGAAGACTCTGCCATTTCCTGTGTCTCTGATAGCAAGGTCTACCATTGTTGCACGTTGGCCAGAACCTGAATAAGACATGATGGAAGTGTGTCACGCAAACGGGCAACACCCTTCTCCATGGCCCCACAAAAAACAATCATCCCCCCAAAAAAACAACAACCCCCAAACAAAACAAAACCCAAAGCAACAATTACCCCCCCCCCCCCCCCCAAAATAAACCCAAACAAACAACAACAACAAAAAACACACAACAAAAAACAAGCACCCAAGGAGAACTACAACATAAAAATTCCCATACCATTATCCCGCTGATTCTGACCCTACAACTCCTGTCCTTCCATATCCCTTCTCCGTCAATAGTTTCAATTATCAGCTATTATTTTAATTTCTCTCAAGTCGGAGTATGGCTGCCTATATGACGAGGTACTTGGAAACAAGTCATACACGCTAACTTCTCAGTCCGTGTGCAATTTCAGTCTCACAGTGATTCCCAGGTGACTTAAAGTGGTGGTGAAATATAAAATGTAAGCCTACCTACACATATGCACGTACGTGCGCTCACGTGCACGCGCCGCGCATGAAGGCGTTTCGGTATTTGATGACACCATTAAATTTTACATGGACAACTGAATCTGAATGTTCTGCGAAATATGCCTTATAAGGTCAGATATTGGGGAGAGAGGATCAGTGTAATAGCGTAAGGTACCGCAGCGAATATAAAAACATCGTGAGCATTACATAAAAACAAACCAAATAATTATATCAGAGTAAAAAAAAAAGTTCTAATAGATAAGAACAACGCTCCCCCTCCCCCCCCCCCCCACAACAATAATATATAGCATGAGAAAATATTTTTAAACAGAATTAACCCCAGCTTATTCTGTACACGGAAAATAAAGCCGAATCTAGTTTTCAATGAGACTATAGTATAAACCGAAGCCTCATGAGACGTATGCAAATGCAAATGCACGCAAAACATGCGCACACGTTAGAAAAAACCCATTCCACCTTTCGGAAGAGTAGACGTTTGCATGCTAGTAGGAACGGGTGACACAAAAAAAATGCAACGCGTGATTAGGCCACTTCCTCAAAGTCTGAAAGGGGCTACCTTAATGGTGGGTACAAACGGTGGCATACACTATATCTCACCATTGGTGAGCCTTGGGAGTTCTAGCCGAGGAACGCGGAAAAAATCAAAACCTTTCCCAAAATATTAAACTTCCAACAATGCCGGTCTGAGCACTGACGTCTGTCCTCGAATCCAAGCCTTCTGGGTTCACTGTTCTTTGTTTTGCGTGTCTTCTAATACGGTATGTCCTTTCCAAACCGGTTTCCTCAAGTTAAAATAATGAGAGAAAATACATTTAAACAACAATAATTAGCTTACCTGATAAACGGCAAGTTTAAGCACTAGAGTTTTGAATGTTGTGAAAACTTGGGACTTTCTGCCACAGTTTCAATGAAAATCTTGTGTTTTTTGTTTTTGTTTTTGTTTTTTTCTTTGGGGGGGGGGGGGGGGGGGGGGGGGCGACTTTGTTAAAATAATTGTCTGCATGAAGATGTCAGCTTTGGACCAAACATTTTTTTTATTATTAAATTTTGGCGGACTAACACCGTCAATGATTTAAAACACAGCTCCGCTTTAGCTAATTGCAGTAGGCTATGTGAACACTTACCTTTTTCCACAAAGGTAGGCCAGCTTCGTAAACTTCGAGCGATGCTTCTGTCTGGCTGTCTGTGTAGCTTCTTTCTCTGCAGAACCCGTGTCTGTGTGTGTCTGTGTATGTGTGTTCACCTCTATTGTTGCAGTGGTGATTTTGACCAATCAGAGACGACATTGATAGGCAGCGCGCCCTCTAGGCTAAATGTGATTGTCTCCCTTTGTTTGTGTTTAAAAAAAAAAAAGGGTATGTTCAATCCTTATGAAATTGAATCCAGTATGACGTCACTAGAAACACACGGTTTTTTTTTTTTGGGGGGGGGGGGGGGGAGTGCATACAAAAAGATTCCCTCTGTTTTTGTTAAATAAAAAGGTTTTAGGCATACAAGCTTTTCAAAAGAAAAGGTGTACTTCCCCCCTCTCCCAAAAATAAACCAGTGGATATTGCTGGTGACGTCACACCTAACCCCGACCTTAGGATGATTGAACATATGCTTAAGAGACTGAAGCTCTGCACGTTCACACACACACACACACACACACACACTACATGTCACAGACCTGAGAGAGAGAATCACGGGAAAAGCGTTTTAGTCCACCGGGCTACTGGTATACCGGTAGGCTTTAGCTGCTGACCGTGGCATGTGGCTGTCAGCTGCCTTAAAAGTATAATAAAGCTGGAGCGAACTCGCGCAAGTGTGTGTACATGTGTGTGTTTGTCTTTTTTTGTTTTGTATTAATGTCCATTCATTACTTGGTGATATAAACACAATGGCATTCAGACCTTCGCCTCTCTCTCTCTCTCTCTCTCTCTCTCTCTCTCTCTCTCTCTCTCTCTCTCTCTCTCTCTCTCTCTCTCTCTCTCTACACACACACACACACACACACACACACACACACACACACACAACACACACACCACACACACACACATATATATATATATATATATATATATATATATATATATATATATATATTATATATATATATATATATATATTGTGTGTGTGTGTGTTATATATATATATATATATATTATATATATATATATATATATATATATATATATATATATTATATATATATTATATATATATGTGTGTGTGTGTGTGTGTGTGTGTGTGTGTGTGTGTGTGTGTGTGTGTGTGTGTGTGTGTGTGTTTACACTCTTATGAAATTTCGTTGCAGGTGTCACAAACTTCCTATAGAGGTTGGACGTTTCCATAACATACCACGGGAAAGAAAGAGTATGTTCAAATGCAATATGTCTGTTATAGGGGACGAATTTCATTTTATCATGGAATGTCCCCAATTTACACATTTACGGCAAGATTTTATTCCTCAGCATTTTCGTCAACCCATGTCCAGTTATAATTTTTGCAGGCTGATGAAATGTAAATCTCGAAAAGTTCTTCTGTCTCTATCAAAATTCATAAGAGTTGCAGGTATTTTTTTGAAATTTGATTTGATATTTTTGCAAAATATAGGCTATATAAGTTCCATTTCTTCTTCTTCTTCTTCTTCTTCTTCTTCTTCTTCGTAGTAGTAGTAGTAGTAGTAGTAGTAGTAGTAGTAGTAGTAGTAGTAGTAGTAGTAGTAGTAGTAGTAGTAGTAGTAGTAGTAGCATTGTTATTTCATTCTTCTTATAATTCAACTAGGTGTAGACTAGAAGCAGACACCATTAAATTCACCAGAACGGGTCCCGACAAAGAAAAGGCCTGTCTGTCTGTCTTTGAGTCAAGTCAAGTCAAGTCAGGTCAAACACACTTTAATCATCCCGTGAAGGGCAATTGCAATACTGACAGGCATATTATTGATACAAATCATCATCTCAAAAAGATACAAGATAGCCACATTTCATTTTGGTGTTGATATTCCAAGAGGACCCCAAAGAAAAATATCACACACACACACGCGCGCACACACGCACCATCACGCGAGTACGCGCGTACACGCTCGCACACAGACACACATTTATACACACATACCAATGTAGGAATACAATTTTATTAAGACCACTGACTAGAAAAGACAAAAAAAACGTATTATTTACGCATGCACGTATGCACTCACACACGCACGCGCGCACACACATCAATGTAGAATACAAGGTTATAAGACCATTGACAAGAACAGACATATAGACTAATCATATATATGTATAAATCAATCACCTAATGACCACAAAACATTTAAAGGAAACAAGCAAACAAATGTAATGAATTGCCACTGAATGGTCAAAGGGAAAGAACTCGCGCATATGAGATCTATCAAGGTTAAGGGTTGTTTCCCTTAGGCTGCTAATTGCGTTCAGCTGCTGCTTTTAGCAATACTACACACTGGTGTATTATAATTATTGCAGAATCTTCAGTTGTGCCCCCACGGTCCACGGGACAGGTGAAGGTAAAGTGATACACTGGTAAACACACAATCAGTCAGTCATGAATGAAACTCTAAACAAAGACTTTGATCAAGTTTTAGTCTTATTTTGGTCTCATGACTTTTTTCCTTTATTTTCTTTATTTTTTCATCAACTTATGACAATCTTTTAAAAAGTCATTCTGAAGATTCCCTTTCCTTTTATTTAATCAATTAATTAATTAATTAATTAATTAATTAATTAATTAATTTATTCTGTTATATCGAGGATAATGGAATAAGCACTCATGTGCTTTTTTTTACACCTAGTCCCCATGTATATGCAGTTGTGTAAATCCTGTCATTTGTTCCCACCGGCACACAATGGCCTACTCTTACTAAAAACAGAACAGGTTCATTTCAGTTGCGAGCCAATTACCCAACCCTACTCAATCCTCTCTTTTCTGAAAGTGGGGTGGGGAGTGGGGGTAGGATTATCCCAATGCTCTGACCAGCAGTGACACAATGACTGACCAACTGACTTTTGTTGGCTTTTGAACTTTCAGAACATTTGAAATAGCTCAGACCAGAATGACGAACGTATTCATTCAACTATGCTTTTGAAATAGAGAAGTGGCAGAAAGCTTTTCAATTCGGCTATTAGGGAAGGACGGTGGCAGGATGGTTAAGACGTTCACCTGCCAATATGTAAACCGTGAGTTTCTGGGTTCGTACCCAGCCTCGCCCTTTCCTCCCAGTTTGACGAAAAATTCGAACTGAATGTCAAAGTCATTCGGATGAGACTAGAAACCAAGGCCCCGTGTGCGTACGCACGCAGAACATCTTGCGCACACGTTAAAATCCCGTTCCGCCTTTCGGAAGAGCAGGCCATCGTGTGCCGGTAGGAGCGGATGACAAAATTATAAAAAAAAACTAGCATGCACACAGGTGTCGTGTTTAGACACCATCCCTGATGAAAAAAATAAAATAATGGGTAGGCGCTGCACATGTGGCGACGCGCTCTCCCGGGGAGAGCAGCCCGAATTTCACGCTGAGAAATCTGCTGTGACATAAAGTGGTATGAAAATATGCACTGTATACAGGCAGAAAGCACAGACATCCTGAATTAATAAGTGCAAATTTAATACCAGCTTCAAAAGAAGGAGTTTGTGTGTGTGCAAGGACTATTTTTCTCAGGGGAAAAAAAGTTACTTTAGTGTTCAAGAGCCAATAGTGTGCACTCACCACTTATTTATTTATTTATTTATTAACCTTTGAAGGTATATATTTATCAATCCAATAAACAAGAAAGGAAAAACCAACATCAATAAGTCTGTCCAGCTGTTAGGAAGCTTATTTTTAATTTATTTTATTTTATTTTATTATCTTATATAGAGGATAATAAAATAAGCACTCATGTGCTTTTTTTTTTTTACATCCAGTCCCAGTGTGTATGCAGTTTTGGAAATATTGTCATCCGTGTCCACCGGCACACAATGGCCTACTCTTACGAAAAGCGGAACAGGATTTACGGATTAAAAAAATAATGGAATAAACACTCAAGTGCTTTTTTACATCCAGTCTCCGTGTGTTTGCAGTTTTGTAAATCCTTTCACCTGTTCCCACCAACACACAATGGCCCACTTTTATTAAAAGCAGAACAGTTTTTTTAACGTGTGCGCAAGATGTTCTGCATGCGTTCACACACGGGGCCTCGGTTGATAGTCTCATCCGAAGTTCATCAACAACAGACTGACCTGGTGCCTGGAGAAGGAAGAGATCATCTCTGACAACCAGGCTGGATTTAAAACAGCACAGATCCACTTGAGGACCAGGTTTCTTATGTTGTCCAAGAAATTATAGATGTATGTTAAAGTGGATCGGTGGTCTAGGTGGTAACGCGCCTTGTCTAGAATGCAAAAAGTCCGGGTCGGAGTGTGCGGTGGTTCGTACCCCGTTTGGGCCCAAAACTTTTCCCCATCCATTAGATGTTGGTCTGGGCGCTAGTCTTTTGGACGAGACGATAAACCGAGGTCCCATGTGTTACACATCACTATTTAGCGCACGTAAAAGAACCCACGGCAACAAGGAGGCTGACCCTGGCAAAATTCTGAAGAAAAAATCAACTCTGATAGGGAAACTAATACAGTTGCACACAGGAAAAAGAAAAAAAAAATGAGTAGGCGCTGCACTTGTGGCGACGTGCTCTCCCCGGGGAGAGAGAGCAGCCCGAATTTCACGCAGAGAAATCTGCTGTGACATAAAGTGGTACAAAATACAAAGTACAAATACAAATGTACTCTAAGACAAGAAGCATACTATTGCAGTATGGCTGGATAGACCTAGAAAAAGCCATTGACAAAATTTGGAGAAATGGCCTGAAACTCTAGATGCATCAGCATAGGATTACGGACCACACGTATTTATTTATTTATTTATTTATTTATTTATTTATCTATTTATTTATTTATTTATTTATTTATTTATTTACTCAGTCTTTTACAGTAAAGGTGACGCCAATAAAAGTTAACCCAATGACAATGACGATGGTTCATTGTATTAAGCGTCACTCCCATTCACAAGGGAACAGTGGGATGGTGGGGACTGGGCACAAAAACATAGAATCATTCAAAATCAAAGTTAATAATAGGCCCAAACAGTCTTCTTGACATGAATTCCATGACATTGTTCTGAATACATATTATTTTATACCGTCATTCATCGGACCACAGTTTCTTTTTCCTTTCTGTTTTAAAGTTTGCCCGGGAGTCTGCTAAAAGTTAACCACAGAAGCAGAGAGAAGTTAATAATGACTACAGAAATATACAGAAAGCACCCATCAGTCTCGGAAGACTATGGAGTTGCGCTCTAGTCTATTAGAGCGCAAAGCCTGGGTAAGTAAGTATGGAGAGCAAGCTGTTACCCATGCAGCAGAACCACCCCCCTCCCCCTTCTCCACACCACTGGAATGATCCATTGGAAAGGCAATGACCGATATGAATGGCTCCAGTACCGTCGCAGAAGCCACCAGAACGTTGCCATATACAGCAATAGAAAAATGAATAAATAGAGAAATAAATAAACAAACAAAACAAATACATCAGAAACTTAGCCCAGGCTCTGGGCCAGGTCCAAGTGTTCTTCAGGCGCAGTTTCTCTGGTAGAACTTCCAGTTTCCTGGGCTTGAAGTCACGAAGGCAGGACCGCCGCTGATTCGGGCCGCATAGCAGATATAGCCGTCATATTCGAAGTTCTGGCAGTCGCGTTTGCTGGTGCACATGGCTCTACAGGTGTCGAGACTGGTGGTAAGAATAGTGTAGTCGTTATGTCCGCCCAGGCCTGCGTTCGGGTAGCGACTGTAGCTGGGTTGAAGTTGACTGTTGGGGCAGCCTGGAGGAGAGAGAGAGAGAGAGAGAGAGAGAGAGAGAGAGAGAGAGAGAGAGAGAGAGAGAGAGAGAGAGAGAGAGAGAGAGAGAGAGAGGAGAGAGAGAGAGAGAGACAGAGAGAGAGAGAGAGAGAGAGAGATTTTATTATTTATTCTATTTATTCTTTTATATCGAGGATAACAGAATAAGCAAACATGTGCTTTTTTTTCATCCGGTCCCCGTGTGTATGCAGTTTTTGTAAACATTGTCATCTGTTCCCACCGGCACGCGATGGCCTACTCTTGCGAAAAGCGGAACAGGATTTAACGTGTGCGCAAGATGTTCTGCGTGCGTTTGCACACGGGGCCTCGGTTTAAAGTCTCATCCGAAGGACTTTTGGGGAGAGTGGAGTCGGCACTGATGTTAACTCCAGGAGAAAAATGTCCTCGACCGGACTCGAACCCGGGTCGTCAAATTGCCAGCGCAATGTTCTGACCACTAGGCTATCCGTCCCCGAGAGAGAGAGAGGAGAGAGAGAGAGAGAGAGAGAGAGAGAGAGAGAGAGAGAGAGAGAGAGAGAGAGAGAGAGAGAGAGAGAGAGAGACAGAGACAGAGACAGAGACAGAGACATAGCACATGATGTGGGGCACAGAATGTAGTAGTAGTGTTTTACTGTGTTGGTGTGGTGTGGTGTGGTGTGGTGTGGTACGTGTTTGTACTGTGTTTGTGTGGTGTGGTGTGGTGTGGTACGTGTTTGTGTTTTGTTTTGTATTGTGTTTGTAATATGTGATGTGTTGTGTTGTTTAGTTTTGTGAAGAATGCTAAGAAGAATGCAAAGAAGGAGAAGAACGCAAAGAAAAAGAAAAATGCAAAGAATACAAAGAATGCAAAGAATGCAAAGAAGAAGAATGCAAAGAATGCAAAGAAGAAGAATGCAAAGAAGAAGAAGAAGAATGCAAAGAAGAAGAATGCAAAGAAGAAGAAGAAGAATGCAAAGAAGAAGAATGCAAAGAAGAAGAATGCAAAGAAGAAGAAGAAGAAGAAGAAGAAGAAGAAGAAGAAGAAGAAGAAGAAGAGAAGAAGAAGAAGAAGAAGAATTGCGAAGAAGTATTGCGAAGAAGTATTGCGAAGAAGAATTGCGAAGAAGAATTGCAAAGAAGAAGAAGAATTGCGAAGAAGAAGAAGAAGAATTGAGAAGAAGAAGAATTGAGAAGAAGAAGAATTGCGAAGAAGAAGAAGAATTGCGAAGAAGAAGAATTGCGAAGAAGAAGAAGAATTGCGAAGAAGAAGAATTGCGAAGAAGAATTGCGAAGAAGAAGAAGAATTGCGAAGAAGAAGAAGAAGAATTGCGAAGAAGAAGAAGAATTGCGAAGAAGAAGAAGAAGAAGAAGAAGAAGAAGAAGAAGAAGAAGAAGAAGAAGAAGAAGAAGAAGAAGAAGAAGAATGCGAAGAAGAAGAAGAAGAATGCGAAGAAGAAGAAGAAGAAGAAGAAGAAGAAGAAGAAGAAGAAGAAGAAGAAGAAGAAGAAGAAGAGAGAAGAAGAAGAAGAAGAAGAAGAAGAAGAAGAAGAAGAAGAAAAAGAAGAAGAATGCGAAGAATGCGAAGAATGCGAAGAAGAAGAATGCGAAGAAGAAGAAGAATGCGAAGAAGAAGAAGAATGCGAAGAAGAATGCGAAGAAGAAGAAGAAGAGAAGAAGAAGAGAAGAAGAAGAAGAAGAAGAAGAAGAAGAAGAAGAAGAAGAAGAAGAAGAAGAAGAAGAAGAAGAAGAAGAAGAAGAGAAGAAGAAGAAGAAGAAGAGAGAAGAAGAAGAGAAGAAGAAGA
>CM060342.1:26915356-26920356 GCA_030674155.1 Stramonita haemastoma | reverse complement strand
CTTTGCTTTTTATATTCATCTTTTTGCTTCGATTTTAATAAAAATAGTCTCTTACATCCATTTCGTTTTCAATTTCTTTTGTTAACCAATGGAGGTTTCAGGGAATGTTTTAAAATTTTCTTAATAAACTGGAGCGGTTTATCATGAATGCTATAAATGTCTCTATCAATAGTAATAGCGTCATCTGGATTTGTAATCTGATGAACATGTATAAGTTTGAATTAAGAATATCATTAATGAAGGTATCTTTATCAAAAGTCTAAAAGAGCGGTAGGATATCTCCTTTGTGCCCTGATTTGGGTATCTTTATTCTTTTTTCCGCCATGTCAAAACAAATGGAAGAGTGATCGCTACAGCCTGTCTGCTTGACATATTTCTGATATGTTGGTCTTGATATTTTTTGTTGTGCTTGTTTGTTTGATATTTTTTTTTTGTTTTTTTTGTGTTTTTTTTTTAGATAGATGGCTTGATGAAAAAAAAGCAAATCAATGCTTATTAAATGTGCATCTGGAAAATAAAAAATTTATGATTTGATTTGAGGGTGCTAGTGTTATTAGTAATGGAGTTGGAGATCAATTATTTGCTCTAAACCATGCGTGGCATAGCTAATATTTCACTTCGATCCAAGGACTGTCAGATCTGTGTGTGTGGTGTGTGTGCGTGCGTGCGTGTGTGTGTGTGTGTGTGTGCGTGTGTGCGTGCGTGCGTGCGTGGTGGTCGTGTTTGGTGTGTGTGGTGTGTGTGTGTGTGTGTGTGTGTGTGTGTGTGTGTAGGTTGATGGTCGATGATGAAGGGAGGACTGAATATAAGACTGTTTGATGTACAGACATCATTAAAAAAAAATCTCTGAACTCTCTCCAGAGGAATCATTCTGCCGAGAGAAAGGGAAATTGAAAGAAAGGTTGATGAGGGTGAGCCTCAGGTTTTGATAGGATGAAAAAATGAACTATATTCATATTTCAAATTTATTTATTTCCTGCATCCGTTTAGGGCTATGAGGGATTTTACGTAACATCAATAAGCAAATTCATCACTGAACAACATACAAAAAGGTAAAGGTGTCCAATAACCTATTATGGTAGTAGGGGAGCCAGGCATCAGAGACCTCAGCTTCTCCAGGGGCCAGCATGTTGAGGGCGGCGCCCATCTCCTCTCTCTCTCTCTCTCTCTCTCTCTCTCTCTCCTCTCTCTTCTCTTCTCTCTCTCTCTCTCTCTCTCTCTCTCTCTCTCTCTCTCTCTCTCTCTCTCTCGATGTTTTACCTTCTCCGACCTTAAAGAGGACAGGTACCCATTTACAGCTGGGTGAACTAGGGAACTGTACTGAAGCCAAGGTGCGCAAATGGTCACCCATCCAATTGGTAACCACGCTCAATGCTGATTAACCTTGGCTGGGGGAAGCTGGTGCTCTGACCACTGAGCATCATGTAACTGGAATATTATTGAACATTACTATAGAACAAAAATTGTCTGTTTACACATATCAAACTCTTCACACAATCATCACGACAAATTACAATTTAGTGTAGTAGAGTAATCAGTTTATTACGTGATATCAGATAAACTCTGTCTCTTTTCAACAGAAACATTTACAAAAGATGTCAGTCAGGTAAAGTTATCACAAGTTGTTGACCCTTTTTGACAACAGCGTCAGTGTTAGCTTTTTTAATCAGTTAGATTTAGCTGCACTGGTTCTCCACAGGGCTGCGTTCTCTCGCCACTTCTCTACATTCTATACACAGATGATTGCAGAAGTCGCTCTGAAACTGTTCTCTTTTTTTTTGCTGTCTCATCTTCTGTGACGTCCCCGACCTGCTTTTTCCACACCACTCATTTCAATCTCTCCGCCACAGCCATACCCAGGTTTGTGATGTCTCATCCTCAGGGTCGGAGTCCACAGAGAGCCCATCAATATCAAACCGCGTGGGGCTACCAGCCAGAGGATGATGATGATGATGGTCATATGATGATGATGTGGTGGTGGTGGTGGTGGTGATAATAACAACAAAAAGATATGATAATGATGATGATGATGATGATGATGATGATGATGATGATGATGATGATGACGACGACGATGATGATGATGGTGATGGTGATGATGACGATGACGATAAGTGCACAATACATAACACAACACAACATGGCCTATCATGACATGGCACAGCAAAGCATAACACAACACATTGCAAAAACACCATAAAAACAACAACAACAACAAAAAAACCCACAGCCGCACAAAGTTGACAGTGTCATGGGAAGGTCAGCGCTAACGTTCCACTGAACATGTTCCCACCATAAGGGTCATTGTAGTACTGATCCCACAGGATCAACAGCTCTCAACCACACAATCTGTTCTGCTGTCAGTGGCACCATCACACTCCCTGACCCTAAATAATAATAATACATGGGATTTATATGGCGCTATATCTTGTAAAAAAAAAATCAAAGCACTTGCCTTCAACCTATACAACACACAAGGAATTAATAACAATTATAGTTTTAGCAAATTCGAATGTAGCCTACACACACATGCATGCGCACACACAGTCACAGACACACAGACACACACAGACACACACAGACGCGCGCGCACACACACACACACACACTTATAAAGGTTATACACTTTGGCAGGTAGATGTTGAAGGCAGGGACAGATAAGAGATGGAAACAGAAAGAGAAAATCTTAGGTTTGAGATCAGTGTGTCTTGAGGTTGGATTTAAAAGTGTCATTAGTAGGCTTTTCCCGAAGGGACAGAGGAAGGTCGTTCCAGGTCGATGAACCAGAAACAGAGAAAGAGCAGCGGCCAACGGTAGATAGGTTGAATCTAGGTAGTCTTAAGGACAAGGTAGCTGCGGCCGAGGGGAGGGAGCGAGACGGTATGTACAAGCGATGACATTCACAGAGATAGGAGGGTGCAGTTTTGTGGAGACATTTGTAACAGAGGGTACTGATCTTATAGTTTATTCTTGGAAACACCTGATTCTTATGCCAGAATAGTGTTTGCTGACTTTAGCTTAGCTTTCAATACAATGCAGCCTCACATTCTGGTTAACAAAATACTTTCAAAATTTGACGTAGGCAGTCAATTTGTTTGTCGGCTGCTTGTATTTTAAACCAACAGATCACAGCGTGTTTTTGTCAACAAAGTTTTTTAATAGGTTAGATTTAGCGGTACTGGTTCTCCACAAGGCTGCGTTCTCTCGCCACTTCTCTACATTCTATATTCAGATGATTGCAGAAGTCGCTCTGAAACTTTTCTCTTTTCTTTTTTCTGCCTCATCTTCTGTGAAGTCCCCGAACTGCTTCTTCCACACCGCTCATTTCAATCTTCCCGCCACAGCCATACCCAGGTTTGTGATGTCTCATCCTCAGGGTCGGTGGTCCACAGAGAGCCCGTCAATATCAAACCGCTGTGGAACTACCAGCCAGAGGATGATGATGATGATGATGATGGTTATGATAATGATGATGATGATGGTGGTGGTGGTGATGGTGATAATAACAACAATAATAACAACAAAAAAGATGATGATGATGATGATGATGAGATGATGTGATGATGATGATGATGATGATGATGATGATGATGATGATGATGATGACGAGGACGACGGCGATGACGACAACGACAACGACGACGATGATGATGATGATAATGATGATGATGATGATGATGATGATGATGATGATGATGATGATGATGATTGATGATGATGATGATGAAGACGATAAGTGCACAATACATAAACACAACACAACATGGCATATCATGACATGCCACAGTACAGCATAACACAACACATTGCAAAAACACAGTAACACCCCCCACCTCCCAACCCACAACCACACAGTCCCTGTGTTGACGGTGTCAAGGGAAGGGCACACTAACGTTCCGCTGAACATGTTCCCACCATAAGGGTCATTGTAGTACTGATCCACAGGATCGACATAACACCAGTCACTGTACTCATCCACAGGATCAACAGCTCTCAACCACACAGTCTGTCCTGCTGCCAGTGGCACCACCACACTCCCTGACCCTCCATAGTAACTGCCACGGACAGTACAGTGCTGGACATCATCTACCATGATGTCGCCACGAACGTGGGTGTTTTTGTTCTTACTTTCCACAGCAGCAGTGAAGAAGTAGAGGCCTGCGTGAGGGGCAGTGAACCTGCCTGTCTGTTTCCTGAAGTGACCGCCGTCATTGATGCCCACAGTCTCAAACCTCATGACCTGGTTCTGTTGTTGTCGCGACCGTGCTCAGCGACCAGACAGAGAACATTCTCCTGCCTTTTCCTGCAACGTGTGGGAAATCCTTATTAATTTTTTGCATTGTTGTTTGCTTTGTTATGTACTCTCTCGTATGTAGTATAGCATATCCCATATAGTTAGTTAGTGTAGTGTATGTTAGTGTAGTGTAGTGTAGTGTAGTGTAGTGTAGTGTAGTGTAGTGTAGTGTAGTGTAGTGTAGTGTAGTGTAGTGTAGTGTAGTGAAGTATAGTATAGTATGGTATAGTGTGGTATAGTGTGATATGGTATGGTATGGTATGGTATGGTATGGTATGGTATGGTATGGTATGGTATGGTATGGTAGTATGGTATGGTGGAGTGGAGTGGAGAGGAGTAGAGTGGAATGGAGTGGAGTGAAGTTTTGTGTGTGTGTGTGTGTGTGTGTGTGTGTGTGTGTGTGTGTGTGTGTGTGTGTGTGTGTGTGTGTGTGTGTGTGTGTGTGTGTTGTGTCCGTTCCTTAATTCGATCGTTCTTTCGATCTTGTATTTTAGGTCTGTTCACTATTAGTAATATGCAATAGAAATAGAGTACTGAAAGCGGAAATAAAAGACAGGAATAAGGAAATAGAGGTCTTTGAATTAAACCGAGGTCCCGTGTGTTACACATCACTATTTAGCGCACGTAAAAGAACCCACGGCAACAAGGGGGTCGACCCTGGCAAAATTCTGTAGAAAAAAGCCACTCTGATAGGGGAACAAATACA
>CM060342.1:26907856-26910356 GCA_030674155.1 Stramonita haemastoma | reverse complement strand
GTGCAGATTGTGGTAGAAGGACCACTGTTTTGTTGTGGTTTTTTTTTTACTTCCAAAAATGGTTTTAGTTCCATTTTGGTGGATTGGTCAGTTTAGTGGTTAAAGCATGGTGCTTGTGACTTGACAGCCCGGAACTGAACCCATGTTTGAGACACCACACTGAGACACCTGTTCAAGGGTACTGTTATAACAGTTCGGTTTGTGTGTGTGTGTGTAAGTGTGTTCGTGTGTGTGCGCGTGCGCACACGCTGCGTGCGTGCGTGCATATGTGTGTGTGTCTGTATTCTAAGGCCGTATTCAATATCTTAATAGAACTGTGTACAAATTTAATTGCTATTTGTTTTATCATACAATATGTTTTAACAATTTGGTCTATGACTTAAAATGCGTGCGCATGTGTGCGAATGTTTTTAATATTTTTTTGTATATATGTGTGTGTGTATATGTGTGCACGAGCCATGTGTGAGTGTGTGGATGCGTTGGCATATTGTTCCGCACACGAATATTTGTATACAACTGGCTGAGGTATTGCTGACTTGTGGATGCTCTTTATACTGTGATGGGTGCGTGCTGATGTTCAGAACCTGTGTTGTGCTATATTGATATTTTTTTGTACGTGGTTTTTGTTCTTATATATGGCTTGTAACCCACTGGCATTTCTCTGTTTTAGAGATAATAAAGTATTTTGAATTTGAATTGGAAGGGGACCTTTTCCCTGAAGTTTTCGTCAGTACTGACACGATTCCTCAAAAATCATTTGAGTGAGACTACAAACCAAAGCCCCATGTGCACATGCATGTAGAACATCTTGTGCACGCATTAAAACCCATTCTGCCTTTCGCAAGAGTAGATCGGCTATTTGTGCTGGTAAGAGCAGATGACACTTAAAAAAAACCACACACACATACACAGTGATGTCATGTTTAGACAATTTTTTTTTCGTCAGAAATCAGAATGTGGCTACCTTAAAAGAGGGCAAAAACGGACACAAACACAAAAATGTCACGACTAGTAAACCTTGGAGCTCTAGCAAAGGACCAAACAAAAAGATGCTACATCATATTGATGTCTAGATGCCGTGTATTGAAATAGAAATAGTAGCACAAGAAATAACAAACACATATGAGAAACACAGGCCACAGAAAAGGATAAACAGAAACATAGGAAATGAGAAACAGAAACATGGGAAACAGAAACATGGGAATGAGAAACAGAAACATGGGAATGAGAAACAGAAACATGGGAATGAGAAACAGAAACGTGGAGAATAAAATGCTTCAACAAAGAAAAGGAGAAACATGAATCAATAGATAGATAGATAGATAGACAGATAGATAGATAGATAGATAGATAGATAGATAGATAGATAGATAGATAGATAGATAGATAGATAGGTAGATAGAGAGATTGGTAGATAGATAGGTAGATAGATAGAGAGATCAATAGATACATAAATGGATGGATGGATAGAGAGATAGATAGATGATAGAGAGATAGATGGATAGATAGATCAGAGAGATAGATAGAGAGACAGACAGACAGACAGACAGACAGACAGACAGATAGATAGATAGATAGATAGATAGATAGATAGATAGATAGATAGATAGATAGATAGATAGATAGATAGATAGATAGAACAAATACAGACAAAGAAAGAGAAAAGAAGGAAGACAGGGTGAGAGATAGAAAGAGACAGACAGAGACAGAGAGAAAGAAAAAAGTGGAGAGAGAGCTGGAGAGAGAGAGAGAGCTAGAGAGAGAGCTAGGGAGAGAGCTAGAGAGAGAGAGAGCTAGAGAGAGAGAGAGAGGAGAGAGAGAGAGGAGAGAGAGAGAGAGAGAGAGAGAGAGAGAGAGAGAGAGAGAGAGAGAGAGAGAGAGAGAGAGAGATCTATTCAATTTCAGGGAAAAAAAGGTGGTTTAGTGTTTTCATTTTTGGCTAGAGGTCTATACGGTTCATATTCATCTTTTTTGATTTGATGTATATTGTTAATACTTGCTTCAACCAATTCATTCTCAACATCATGGTTATCATTGTCAACGTCGTCATCATAATCATCACAACAACAACATCATCATCATCATCGTCATCGTCATCATCATCATCATCATCATCATCATCATCACAATTATCCCATCCCCCTTTATGATAATCCTTGTCATCATCTCTGATAATTATCCTACAATACCAGACTCACCGGCAGTTTGGCCACACCCCCTGGAGGTATGGGCACTGGAGCTCGGCATGTGGGACACAGGAAACTGCCCCTACTGTCCCCCACCCCATGGCCAGCAGTGACGTCACCACTCTCCGCTGGGGCCTCCTTCAAGGCAGGTGTTCCCTCAGGTCCCTCACAGGGCTGTGCTTCTGGCTCTCCCTCATCCCCTGTGGGGCTGGTGGAGGCTTGTTGTCCTGGGGTCTCTTTCTGTCCCAGATCATCCTCAGTGGCTGCGTCACAACGCTTCAAGGCTGAGATGACAGAGGCTTCCAGTGCAGTGA
>CM060342.1:26882856-26902856 GCA_030674155.1 Stramonita haemastoma | reverse complement strand
CGATCATAGAATCTGATCCCGTTTATATTACAATGGATGCCAGTTAAAAAAAAAAAGAAAAAAAGAAAAAAGAAAGGCACTTTTCCAAACATATACTTCCACACCACTAAAGAAACTAAAAAACAACAAAAAAAACCACCAAAAGAAATAGGCCTACTATTGGATTTCTTGCATTCAATCTCATTAAAAAAAAAAATCCACACCAAAAGACGCGGGCCTTCTATTGTATTTTTGCCTTCAATCTTATTAAGAAAAAAACCAAAAGATATATGCCTACTATTCAATTTCTTTCATTCAATCTCATTTTTAAAAGAAACAAACCAAAAGACATAGGCCTACCATTGTATTACTTGCATTCAATCTCATTTAAAAAAGAAACCCAAAAGACATAGGCGTACTACTGAATTTCTTTCATTCAATCTCATAAATGAACGAATGATATACTATTGTATTTCTTGCATACAATCTCATTAAAAAAAACAAACCCAACAGACATAGGCCTACTATTGTATTTCTTGCATTCAATCTAAGAGAAAAACCACTTAACATTTACTTTTGTACTTTTTTTTTTATTCAATCTAAAAACAACAACAACAACAAAAAACAACTTAAAACCATAGTACTATATTCTTGCCTTCAGTCTAATAAAAAAATACACCGTTGTATTTCTTGCATTGGATCTTATAAAAATTGAAAAATGCACTATTGTATTAATTTTCTTGCATTCAATTACATTTAAAAAACCCGAAAAAGTTACTAATGCATTTCTTGCGTTCAATTTCATTATAAAACAACAACAACAACAACAAAAAACATGATATTGCATTTCTTGCATTCAATCTAATAAAAAAGAAAAATATACAATGTCCAAAAAACCCTATCATCTTTCCATAAATACCCCCCCCCCTCTCTCTCTCTCTCTCTCTGTGTTGTGTGTGTGTGTGTGTGTGTGTGTGTGTGTGTGTGTGTGTGTGTGTGTGTTGTGTGTGTGTGTGTGTGTGTGTGTGTGTGTGTTGTGTGTGTGTGGTGTGTGTTTGTGTGTGTGAGTGATTGAGTGAGTAAGTGAGTGAGTGTGTGTGTGTGTGTGTGTGTGTGTGTGTGTGTGTGTGTGTGTGTGTGTGTGTGTGTGTGTGTGTGTGTGTGTGTGTGTGTGTGTTTATGCATTGTGGGTGTGGGTGTGGGTGGAAGGGTGTTATGTTTTGACTTTTGGGGATGAACTGTTTATGGGAGGGGAGTTTTTCATGTTTGACTGGTTTTGCTTATTTATTTGATTTGTTAACTTATGTCATTTTTCAATGATTTCCTGATTATCAGTAATTAGATGACAATATGAATGATTGCTTGTTTTTTGCTGTCTTACATTTATTTGTTTATTATCATTGATTTATTCATATTTGTTTCATTTTTGCCCATGAGGGCCTGGTGTAAAGAAGCCTCTGGCTTATCCAATTACCCTCATTAAAATTTCGAGTTTCGAGTTTCGAGTTTCTCTCTCTCTCTCTCCAGTGGGATGAGATATAAAAAAAGCAGGCGAGTGCAAATTCACTGTCCCCGAAATAAAAGAATTTAATTTGATTTGATTTGATCTCTTCCCCCCCCCCCCTTTTCTCTCTCCTTCCTCCTTTTCTCTGTCTCTCCAAATTCTCAGATCTGAACATGGATTATCATTCCCCCTAAACAGTCCTATAATCCTCCTCCATCCTTCTCTTCCTCACTTAAAAATAACAAAAAAAACGACCATCTATCTGTCAAACATTTTTGCAAACACTAGCATGCACATGTGTATACACACATACGCTCATGTCTATCTCTTTGGCACTACTACACCGACAGTATTCCTTTCAATTTTGAAAACTGCCATATACAAAATGTAAAGACATGTAATAACATTTCTTCCTTTTTCTTCACCTAAAGTGCATAAGGTAAAGTCTACAGCAGTCTGCATATACGATTTTTGCCTCTTGCATAAAATCTAAAATAAAGAACTTGTCACATTTTTGTGATAGTCATAGGACCAGGTCATTTTTCTGTTTCTGAATCAATGTAAAGAAAAAGGTTAAAACACCAAAAAAAAGGGAAAAAAATCCAAACCTAACACCCCAGTGGTCGACCATACATTAAACATTCATCTAAAACTAACAGGCAGCAAACATAATATCCCTCATAAACCAAAAATGAAGGGCATACAAACACACACCACACACACACACACACACACACACACACACACACACACCACACCACGCACGCACGCACGCACGCACGCACGCACGCACCAGAACATCTTGTGCACACATTAAATCCTGTTTCGCTTTTCAAAAGACTAGGCCATTGTGTGCCGGTGGGAACAGATGACAAAATTTACAAAAACTGCATACACAATGGGACTGGATGCAAAACAGCACACGAGTGCTTATGCCACAATCCCCAATATAAAAGACTAGATAAAATAAAATAAAATAAAATAAAAATAGATAAGCACACACACACTTGTGTGCCAGTGGGGACAGATGAGAAAATTTGCAAACTGCATGTACCCGGGGATTGAATGTAAAGAAAGCACACAATGCTTATTCCATTCACCTCAAAATAAAAATTTGAGAACACACACACAATAATAATAATGATAATGATAATGATAATAATAATAATAATAATAATAATAATAATAATAATAATAATAATAATAATGATTCTACTACTACTACTACCACTACTACTACTTCTACTACTACTCATAGTAATAACACACTCTCTCACCCTCTTTCCAGATTCTCAGATCTAAATATGGCTTACCATTCCTCCTAAACACTCCTATAACCCCCCTCCTTCCTCCTCTTCCTCACTTAAAAATGACAAAAAGTCAACCACCCATCTGTCAAACATTTCTGCAAACACTAGCATGCACATGTGCATATGTACATACGCCCATGTCTATCTCTTACGAGCTACCTCACGAACAGTATTCTTTTTAATTCTGAAAACCTCCATTTACAAATGTACAAACATGCAATCATATTTCTTCATTTTTTCCCCCATAAAGTGTATAACGTAAATTATACAGCAGTCTTCCCAATACGATTTTTGCCTCCTGCATGAACTCATACAAAAACTGCCATTTTTGTGATAGTCATAGGACCAGGTCATTTTTCTGTTTCTGAATCAATGTAAAGAAAAAGAGTTATATATATATATATATATATATAAGGAAAAAAAAGAGAAAAAAGCCCAACCTAAGACATCATTGGGCAACCATACATCAAACATTCATCCCAAACTAACAAGTAGCAAACATCGTATCCCTCATAAACCTAAAAATGCAGCACACACACTCTGTGCTAAGCAGAGCTATAGAACTTCATTTGCCATAACTTGAAAATAAATTTTGGCTATAAAGAATTTCTTATTTTGATTTCTGCTTCTATCAAAGGCATTTCATTAAAACCAACATCTATATTTCATTAAACCAAAATCTTGCCAACACTTAGAAAAAAAATAAACAAAGAACTGGATTGTATATTTTGCCTTCAATCTCATAAAAACGAATGATATGCTATTGTATTTCTTGCAGTCTGTCTAAAAGAAAAAAACACGAAAAATTTACTGTTGTACTTTTTCATTCAATCTAAAAAAAACCTCACTTAAAACCATAGTACGATTTTCTTGCATTCATTGTTATAAAAAAAAACACTACTGTATTTCTTGCATTCCATGTAATGAAAATCGAAAAATGCTCAACTGTATCTCTTGCATTCAATTATATTATTTCAAAAAACTGAAAAGGCTACTATTGCATTTCTTGCATTCAATTTCATCATAAAATTACAACAACAACGAAAAATATTCAATTGTATCTCTTGCATTAAACGTAATAAAAAAGAAAAATATACTATCTAAAAAAAAAACCCTTTCCATACCCCCACCCCTCCCTCTCTATCTTCAAACAAATTCTCAGATCTGTGTGCGGGATTCAAATGTTTATCTATCAATGTCCTTACTCTATTTTGAATAATATAATTATTACTGTTCCTTTTCTTTTTTGATTGATATTGATATAATTTTTGCAAGATAATGATTATGTTCTGTTGTATTTTGGTTATCCAATAATATCCTACATATTATTTCATGTACCATGTCATTTTATTTCTTTAATATAAAACATGCAAAACTGAATAAAAATGTTTAAAAAAAAAAAAAATTCTCAGATCTGAACATGGATTACCATTCCTCTTAAACATTCCTATAACCCTCCTCCTTCTTCCTCTTCATCACTTACAAATAAAAGACAACCACCCATCTGTCAAACATTTCCACAAACACTAGCATGAACATTGGGTACTAACATACGCCCATGTCTATCTCTTACGCACTACCACACTGACGTGTCAATTCTTAAAACCTCAATTTTCAAATGTACAAACATGCAATCATATTTCTTCATTTTTTTCACATAAAGTGTATAACGTAAATTATACAGCAGTCTTCCAAATAAGATTGTTGCCTCCTGAATAAAAAAAAAACCCAACCCCCAAACCAACTTTGCCATTCTTGTGATATTCATAGGACCAAGTCATTTTTCCGTTTCTTAATCAAGGCAAAGAAAAAGGTTAAAAAACAAAAGAAAAGGGAAAAAAGGAGAAAAAAAAGCCCATCTACAAATGTATAAACATGCAATCATAATCCATTTTTCTTCACATAAAGTGTATGACATAAAAGTCTACAGAAGCCTGTAAATACGATTTTTGCATCCTGCATATTTTTTTTTTAAAATGCCGTATTTGTGATAGTCATAGGACCAGGTCATTTTCCTGTTTCTGAATCAATGTGAAGAAAAAGGTTATAAAAAAGGGGAAAACCCAACCTAAGACACCAGTGGTCAACTATACTCCAAACATTCATCAAAAACTAACGAGTAGCAAACATTGTATCCCTCATAAACCAACACACACACACACACACACACACACACACACACACACACACACACACACACACACACACACACACACTCACACACACTCACACACTTGTATGCCAGTGGGGACAAATGATAAAATTTGCAAACTGTATGCACGCGGCGATTGGATGTAAAAAAAAAGCACACAATGCTTATTCCATTAACCTCGAAATAGAATTTTGAGAACTTCTCTCTCTCTCTCTCTCTCTCTCTCTCTCTCTCTCTCTCTCCTCTCTCTCTCTCTCTCTCTCTCTCTCATGTCTGCGAAACAAATGATAAAATTTGCAGAGTCGCGTGCACACGGAGACTAGATGTAAAAAAACAACAACCGCCAAGAACAGATAACATTAGCCAAAACACATGTAGGCCTACACGGAGCCTGGATGTAAAAAAAAAGCGCACAAGTGCTTATTCCGTTATCTTCAAAACAAAGGATTGAGCACAAACACACACACACACACACACACACACGCACGCACACGCACACACACACACACACACACAGAGTCTCTTTTCATACCTCCTGACATAAACATACTTTTTATCCCTCCCTTTAACCACCCCTGTCCTATAAAACATCGGTTCCCCCTCCTCTCCCCCTACTCCCCCTCCACCCTCTTGATTCCATCATTCCTGATTATAAAAAAAATATAATTATACAAGTTTTAATCTGCATCCCATATTTTTGTATTTAAATGTCTTTAAATTTTTTTTTTCTAATCTGCCCCCCCCCCCCCCGCCTCCCCCAACTTACGATGACTACCTATTCCCTATTGGCATTCACACACTAAGTCCTATATATTCCCACAGACCTAAGCATCCTAACTCCCACCCCTTTCCTAGCATCTCTTTCCTTAAAATTCTAACCCTAAATCCTCCCCTCCTTTCCCCCCTCCACCCCTACCCTGGGGATTGGGGGGGGATGGAAGGGGGGAGGGTTGTCAGTATGAACAGTATCCCCTACCTTCTGGAACATCTGTGCTGGTAATTTCCTCATTTCTATTTTGTTTTCTGTCTTGTTCCTTTTCTTCCCGTCATCATCTTGTTTATTTTCTACTTTCATCGTCCATTTTTCTGCCAGTAAAAAAAAGTCTTGAAGATAGCGATTCTCTCCTACGCCGAAATCATTTATTTATTTATTTATTTATTTATTTATTTATTTATTTATTTATTTATTTATTCTTTCATATCGAGGATAATGGAATAAGCACTCTTGTGCTTTTTTACATCCATTCCCCGTGTGTATGCACTTTTGTAAACGTCATCTGTTCCCACCGGCACACGATGGCCTACTCTTACGAAAAGCGGAACAGGATTTAACGTGTGCGCAAGATGTTCTGCGTGCTGGGCCTGCCTTGTCAGGCGCTGAACGGCAGTGCAACGCATTTTCGCTCATAATACAGACAACAGTAGTTGCTGTCAGAGTACGACAACAACTGAAAAGAAAAAGTTCTACAATCCACCCCCAACCATATGAGACAAAAATGTTTTGCCATAGTGTCAGCATGTACCAAGGAATCTACCTGCCATTTGTGTCCACATGGCGGGCCAGGGTTAAAGTAACTGTAAGGGTTAGTTGTAAAGGGTTAGGGTTAGTGTTAACGGTTAATATTGGGGTAGGGGTTGTCAGTCCGTTGGCTGGTCTGTTTGCATGCATGCATGTGGGCACAAGAACAGGTAGACACTATAGTGCGTAGCTTTAGACACAATGGTATAGGTAGTTTTTTTTATCACCGGATTAAAAATTCAGCATAGCCAGGGAACGCAGAAGTAGTTTAATAAAATTATTATAATTACCAGTCCTATCAGAATCAAAAGTTTTGTTGGTTTTGACGTTCGGATTAAAAAAAAATAAATGTCCAGCTTTCAGCCAAGTCATTGAAGATCTTACATTTTTGAACAATTTTTCTCCATTTTTAAAACGAAAGAATTACGCCAAAAATAACCCACAGGAGAATTGAAAAAAACGAATACGCCGAAAGTAAACCGCGTGAAAAAATATATCAACTAGCCCCCTCCCCCACTTTTTTCCTATCTCCACTGATCGAAACATGTGTATTCTACCCCCTTCCCTCAAACACCCCTTTCATTTAAAATACATCTACCAAATGCTATGTCCCCTCTTAACTACCACCCTACCCCCCATCCCTCACACAAACACACACACAGAGATACAGACACACAGATACAGACACACACACACACACACACACACACACACACACACACACACACACACACACACACACACGCACGCACACACACACACACACATATACACACACATTCACTCACTCACTCACCCCATGCAGAACACCTTCCACACACGTTAAAAACCTGCTCCGCTTTTCGGAAGAGTATGCCATTGTGCACCAGCGTGAATAGATAAAAATTTTTAAAAAAAATCTTAGTAACAATAAAATTAGAAACAAATATATACAACACTCGTGTTGTGTAATGTATAGAAATTAAAGCTTTCACTGAAAAAAATATTTTAAACGGTCACTTCATTTAACTTGCAGAACCTTTTTCTTTATACCACGTGCATATCGGAATGATATATCAATGGTACATCATCCCATAGCCTTGTTTATAAACATGTGAAACTTGATTCTACTACCATAACTCTCTCTCTCTCTCTCTCTCTCTCTCTCTCTCTCTCTCTCTCTCTCTCTCTCTCTCTCTCTCTCCCTCCCTCCTCTCCCCCCACCTGTCACCACACACACACGACGACGACGATGACGACGACGACGACTCCTCCTAAGATATAATGATGGGGAGTGTTCTCTGCTCTGTGACTCAAGGATTTGCCGCGTTATCTTTGATGATTTGCCGCGTTGTCTTTGATGATTTGCCGCGTTGTCTTTGATGATTTGCCGCGTTGTCTTTGATGATTTGCCGCGTCGTCTTTGATGATTTGCCGCGTCGTCTTTGATGATTTGCCGCGTCGTCTTTGATGATTTGCCGCGTTGTCTTTGATGATTTGCCGTGTTGTCTTTGATGATTTGCCGCGTTTGTCTTCGATGATTTGCCGCGTTGTCTTCGATGATTTGCCACGTTGTCTTCGATGATTTGCTACGTTGTCTTCGATGATTTGCTCTGTTGTCGTCGATGATTTGCTATGTTGTCTTCGATGATTTGCCATGTTGTCTTCGATGATTTGCTATGTTGTCTTCGATGATTTGCCATGTTGTCGTCGATGATTTGCTATGTTGTCTTCGATGATTTGCTCTGTTGTCTTCGATGATTTGCTATGTTGTCTTCGATGATTTGCCATGTTGTCTTCGATGATTTGCTATGTTGTCTTCGATGATTTGCCATGTTGTCGTCGATGATTTGCTATGTTGTCTTCGATGATTTGCTATGTTGTCTTCGATGTAGTCCTTGATTACTTACCGTGTTGAACCTGTTCTCAATAATTTGCCTCGTTGTCCTTGATTTTATCCTCGATGTTATCCTTGATAACGTTGTGTTTTCGATGTTGTCCTCGATTAGCTGTGTTTTCGATGTTGTCCTTGATTTGCCGTGTTGTCTTCGATGTTGTCCTTGACGATTTGCCGAGTTGTCTTCGATGATGTCCCTGATAATTTGTCGTGTCGCGTCCCTTATGTCCACCCTGACGACCATCTTGGTTATGGGCCTTGCTGATACTGATGCTCTCCCCTTGCAGAAAAGGCAGGTCATGCTGGCTGCCCTCACACATGTCAGGCTAGGTCACTGGCCCTTGATTCCAGACCACAGCCTCTGAAAGCAGAAAGTCATTATTATCAGTGTGTGTGAGTGTGTGTGTGTGTGTGTGTGGGGTGTGTGTGTGTGTGTGTGTGTGTGTGTGTGTGTGTGTGTGTGTGTGTGTGTGTGTGTGTGTGTGTGTGTCCATCCCTGTGTTATGCACATACTATATGTTTTCGTTCCTCAACCAGAGTTCCGAGGTTTACTCATAGTGACACTAATCATGGGATCGTTTGCCTATCAACAAGGTAGCCACAGTCCGACTTCGGGGATGATGTCTAGAGAAAACGTGTGCGTGTTTTTTTAAAAAAAAATTGTCAAGTTCCTACAGGCACACAATTGCCTACTCTTCCTGAAAGCAAAGCAGGTACCCAATCTGTTCTGCATGCGTTTGCTGGTGGGTTCTTGGCTTAAATCTCACCCGATGGACTTTCGAGAGAGTGGAGTCGGTACGGATGTTAGCTCCAGGGGACAAAATCTAGAATGGGAGTCTGAGCGGTGGCTTGAACCCTGGCCGTAAGATCATGAGCTCAACGCTCTAACCACTAGGCTATCTCGGTTCCCGATAAAAGATAGTTAATTCCCAGTGATTAAATACATTTTGAAATGAAGTCATCACGTACACCATTTCTGCACACCTTTGTATCTGCATAAAATCCAAAAATAAATTCAAGTACACGACTTCAGTACGTTTCTTTCTGAATAAATTCCAAAACAAAGTTATCAAGTACACTCTTTCTGCACATTAAAAAAAAAAAATTCCACGCATGAAGGCATTCTTTGAATACTACAAGCAGCAAACAAACCAAAACACATACACAGAGTCTTCACAACTAAAATACTCTTACTGATTGTGTTTTGCCAGAAGCGAACTATATTTTACTCAAAGACTTAGCTAAACACCCCATACCTGAATCATGTATAATAAAGTCGCTGCACTTTTGATGAACACTTCTTATATACTTACACGTCCCCAGCATTTGATGAAGTCAGTTTTCCACTACAGCTGTACACATATACTTACATGTTCTGAGCATATTTGGATGATGTCAGCTTTCCAGATGATGACCTCGTTTTGGAGGACACGGCTTCCAGGTGATCTACATGATGGCTTTTAGGAGAAGACTCTCAGAAGATCTGCATGATGACTCACCACCGAAGAGGACTTTTGGATGACCCACACGACCACTCACCAGATTAGGACCCGCGTGAAATAAAGTGGGAAGGCAGAAGCCTAAGGAAATGCCGCGAACATGTGAGAGGTGACAAGATTCCCAATCTCTCGTGACCACTGTCTCAAAGCCTGTGTAGGTGGTGGTGTTTTCGGACACCAGGATCACTGTAGGTGGTGGTGTTTACGGACACCAAGATCACTGTAGGTGGTGGTGTTTACGGACACCAAGATCGCTGTAGGTGGTGGTGTTTACGGCAAGATCATTGTAGGTGGTGGCGTTTACACCAAGATTACTGTAGGTGGTGGTGTTTACACCAAAGTCACTGTAGGTAGTTGTGTTTACGGACACCAGGATCACTGTAGGTGGTGGTGTTTACACACACCAAGATTACTGTGGGTGTGGTATTTACACAAAGTTTACTATAGGTGGTGGTGTTTACGGACACCAAGATCACTGTAGGTGGTGGTGTTTACGGACACCAGAATCATTGTAGGTGGTGGTGTATACACACACCAAGATCACTGTAGGTGGTGGTGTTTACGGACACCAGAATCACTGTAGGTGGTGGTGTTTACGGACACCAGAATCACTGTAAGTGGTGGTGTTTACAGACACCAGGATCACTGTAGGTGGTGGTGTTTACGGACACCAGGATCACTGAAGGTGGTGGTGTTTACGGACACCAGGATCACTGTAGGTGGTGGTGTTTACGGACACCAGGATCACTGTAGGTGGTGGTGTTTACGGACACCAGGATCACGGTAGGTGGTGGTGTTTACGGACACCAGGATCACGGTAGGTGGTGGTGTTTACGGACACCAGGATCACTGTAGGCGGTGGTGTTTACGGACACCAGAATCACTGTCACCCAGATTGCGCTCCTGTCATCTCTTGCATTTAGTTTTAGTTCCCTATATTTTTAAATTTTAGTTTCTTTTTTATTTCTATGTTTATTTTTTCAATTTACATTCTATCTGTCCACTTTTTTGCTATTCTACATCTGGATTAATGAACATTATTTAGGTTTTGTTTCACTTTATTTTATTCCCTGTTCTATGTTATATTTTTTATTTTTCATTTTATTCATCTAATTTTATCGTTTAGCAAGGACTGAGGATGCAATCAGAAGTGTGGTGCCCAGTGATAAGTGATCGTTTGACGTTAGGCTATTGACCGGACGGTCAGTCCAAAGTCCAGCAAACGAACGCGACCGAGTGGACTGGACTAGCCTCGACTTGCTGCGGGAAAAAGCTGAAATTTGCAAAAACTGGAGGAGGAGGAAGCTGGCTGCAAAGTCTTCAGGGGTGAGTGCCCCAAGACTACGGGATAGGTGAAGGTGAAAGGGAGGACATGTGCAGGTGAGACAGGTGTCCCTGTTTTGTGAGGTGACCATTGTCCAGACGTCTCACAGCCGGTTGTGTTGTGTTTCTGGTCGTGCCTGTGAAATCGGTTGTTGCATGGCGGCAGTAGTGTGGTCGGTGGCTGTGTGCATACTGACTGACCTCTGTAGACTTTCCATTGCGGAAGACTGCATGCAGTAGCCCTACAGAGATTGCTCACTGCACGCGCTGCGCTTTCTGAGAAAAAACGGTTACGCAGACTCGCGCCAGTGCATTGAAATTTTGAAACCAGAGCTCTGTGGCTCAATTCCGTGTGATCAGGAAGCATGCTGGAACCTCCACGAAAACCAGTCTCTGAGACAATGATATCCCCAGTCACAAGACCCAAGTAGTCAGACGCACTGGGCCCGACTTGTCGGACGCTTAACGGCAGCGCAATGCGTTTTCGCTCATATAACAACAAACAACCGTAGTTGCTGTCTAAGCATGTCACGCAGAAAAAGAGGAAGATCCGATATTTTCCCCTAGCCCAAGATCCAAGAAAATCTTCAGGGCTTTCTTGCATGCCGAAATCGGATGCAGGGGCCTGACTTGTCAGGCGCTTAACGGTAGCGCGTTTTCGCCCCTATGACAGACATGAGAAGTTGCTGTCTGAGCATTTGAAAAAATATCCGATTTTTTTCTGTAGTCCCAGAAAAAGCCCAAACCTTCAAGGCTTCGTTGTAAGCCGAAACTGGATGTGCGGGGCCTGACTTGTCAGGCACTTAACGGCAGCACAAGGCATTTTTCACTCCTGTGACAAGACAGCACTGGTTACTCGTCTGAGACAGTTCAACGAAGCAGAAGAAGCGGCTTCGTCTTTGCATTTCCTGTGTCTTCATTCCCTCCCCTTTTATTGACCAACACGGGCCTAACCAGTGAGAGTCATGCTGGTCATGGATTGTGGGGTGAGGAGGTCAAAGGTTGCTGTGAGGTGTCTGAAAGAAAATGACATACATACATACATACATACATACATACATACATACATACATACATACATACATACATACATACATACATACACACATACACACATACATACATACACACACACACATACACACATACATACACACATACACACATACACACATACACACATACATACATACATACATACATACACACATACATACACACATACACACATACACACATACACACACACATACACACATACATACATACATACATACATACATACATACATACACACATACACACATACACACATACATACACACATACACACATACACACATACATACATACATGTATTCCCGAAGTCGGAACGCGGCTACCTTCATGGTGGGCAAAAACGGTCACATACGCAAAAATCTCACCATTGGTGAACCTCAGAGCTCTAGCTGAGGAACGAAAAAACCCAGATATTTGTGATGAATAGAATTCTTTTTGTCTAACCAGAGAGATTGGTGTGTGTGTGTGTGTGTGTGTGTGTGTGTGTGTGTGTGTGTGTGTGTGTGTGTGTGTGTGTGTGTGTGTGTGTGTGTGTGTGTGTGTGTGTATGTGTGTGTGTGTGTATGTGTGTGTGTGTGTGTATGTGTGTGTGTGTATGAGTATGTGTGTGTGTATGTATGTGTGTGTGTGTGTGTGTGTGTGTGTGTGTGTGTGTGTGTGTGTGTGTGTGTGTGTGTGTGTGTATGTGTGTGTGTGAAAGTAAGGGAAGAGGGGAGAAAGAGAGAGAGACTTTGTGTGTGCATTTATTTATGTATTTATTCTGTTATTTCGGGGATAATGGAATAAACACTCATGTGCTTTTTACATCAAGTTCCCGTGAGTAGGCTATTCAGTTTTGTAAATTTTGTCATCCGTTCCCACCGGCACACAATGGCTTACTCCCCCGAGAACCGGAACAGGATTTAACGTGTGCCCAAGATGTTTTGCGTTTGTTTGAATACAAGACCTCGGTTTATAGTCTTATCCGATTGACTTTTGTGCGCGAGTGCGTGCGTGCACGCGCGTGCGTGTGTGTGTGGACGCGTGCGTGTGTGTTCATGTACACGCACACACGCGCGATTCAAAACAATTAAAAAGCTAGAGTACATAAAGATGATCAGTGACTGTTGTTCTCACACTGCAGGTGTACGCATCTGTAAGTTTTAACATTACAATGTGGTTTTGTGAGAATTAAACTTTTTTCTTCCCGACGTCGGAATGCGGCTACCTTCATGGCGGGCGAAAACGGTCGCATATGCAAAACCTCACCATTGGTGAACCTCGGAGCTCTAGCCGAGGAATGAAAAAAAAATAGCCAACAACCCCCTCCCCCCCCCCCCCCCAATTATTTCTAAGGAAAAACTACAAAATCGTACATACCATACATCACCTAGAACAACAGCTAGTGTTCAACTGTACTTGGGCTCAGTGAGATGCATATTTTGCTCTTTTTTTAAAAAAATTCTCTTTTATGTAGCAAACTCAAGCAATAACAAAAGTTTATCGAAAAACTGGGATATTTTGAAAAAAAACGAACAAATCAAAACAATTCCCAATTTTGCCCATTTTTCTCAATTTGATGAAAAAAAAATCGAACTGAATGTCAAAGTCCTTTGGATAGGTGCGATGGGGAAAATACGCGAAGAATATCTTGCACAGACGTTAAAAAGCCTGTTCCGCATTTTAGGAGAGCAGGCCATTTCGTGCTGGAAGAGAGGGATGAAAAAAATCAAACAAAGCACTGCCGTCGTGTTTAGACGTTACCTCATAAGTCAGAATTCCGCTACCTCAATGGTCGGGGAAAAACGGTGGCATACGTAAAAATCTCACTATTACTGAATCTCCAAGCTCTAGGGGAAGAACGAAAAGAAAAAACACCTAGGATATTTGAAATATTGCAAGTGAGGGAGGGAGGGAGAGGGGAAGAGGGAGGGAGGGAGGGGGAGGGAGGGAGGGAGAGAGAGAGAGAGAGAGAGAGAGAGAGAGAGAGAGAGGAGAGAGAGAGAGAGAGAGAGAGAGAGAGAGAGAGAGAGAGAGAGAGAGAGAGAGAGAGACAGACAGACAGACAGACAGACAGACAGACAGACAGACAGACAGACAGACAGACAGACAGACAGACAGACAGACAGGGACAGACACACAGACACACTGACAGAGAGATGATACCAAGTGTATCAAACGTCTACAAAATATAACACACTTCATCATACTTACATTCAGTTGACGGTTGAAGTCCTGCTTTTCTTTGCAGTCCCCCAGTGAACAGACAGCTCAGTCTCTGCAGTGAAGGCAGCAGTACGCTGCAGGTCCTCCAAGTCACTGTATAGCTTCTTGACCTCGGGGGGGGGGGGGGGGGGGGGGGGGGGGGAGGGGGGGTCAGGCCATATGCATCTTTCCGAGTGTCTTGCGTAGTGGAGCAGGGCTGTTGCACATTTTCTCTAGTCTGGCTGCCAGTCTTGTAAGGGAAATGTTCTGTGTGGCCTATGTGGAGTTTTATGTTGTTCTCTCTTAAGTCTTTTCGTGGATTATAAAAGTCCTCCTCTTATGAGACAGCATTACTGCTTGTACACCCAGGGTTTATCTTTTTAAACCTTGAAATCAAATCTTGAATCTTGGTATAGGATAAAAAATATCTATATCTTCAACAGATTTGGAAGTTTAGTCCTGTGCTTGTTTCAAACTAAAAGTATGGGAGTGGACTTCCTGACCCCTGGAGAAGATGCAGGGTGGCCTGATTCTGCAGCTATCTCACTGATGACCCGGTCAGTGCTGGACAGGGCCGTAGTGCCCCCCATGCTGTCATGTCATGTCATGTCATGTACCCGAGCACTAGCATCTGCATCTCAAGTCGTTCCTGCCTGGTGTTCTTTCAGGAGGGCAAAGTTCTTTGGCTGTGGTTTCTGTGGTGGTGGTAGTGGTGGTGGTGGTAGCAGTGGTGGTGGTGGTCTGCGGTTAGTCAGCTGCCTTGATGACACAAGGCTCATCTATGAAGAAAAGACAAAGTAAAAAAATATTGTAGCAAGGATAAGCGAGGGACATACTGCCCCAGGAAAAAAAGTCAAAACTTGCTTCTTTACAATAATGTAATATGAACACATTTATTCTAGTTTACTGCTATTGCTATGAACATTTTTGAATGCAAAATTCTGTCATTCATAATGATGCGTCTAATTGTGTGTATTTGAATAATTATGTCTGTATTATATCTATACTTTTCGGAACTTTGTATGATAAACCAAAATATGCTATTATGTTTATTACAACTCAGTGCGAACTATATTTATGTTCTCTATATCACAGTCATTTTCCTCTTCATACCATAGTTCTCATATGAAACAAATGGGGGGCTTGGGATGGATTAGCCTAGTGGGTAGAACGTTGAGCTTGTGATCTGATAGCCGGTGATCTACCACCACCAAGGCACTTGTCTAGCTTTTTTCCTCTGGAATTATCAGTACAGACTTCATCCCCCCCCAACCATTTGCACTCCCCTCCTGCGGATACTGGGGCCTGTCAGCGTAAATAACATACCCGCCCTCTGGAATTCTTGCTCTAGGAATTCTCTCTTTTCTGTCCCTCTCTTTTAGTACCCTGTTACTTTTCTTTCTGTCACCACCTTGTCTATTGTTGTCCTTCATGGTCCATTCTCCTGCCTTTTTTTTCTAGAAAGACTTGAAAACAATTATCCCCAAGGCTGAAGATGGATGTGCTAGGCCTAACTTATCTAGCACTTAAAATCAGTGCGACGCATTTTCGCTCATATGATATACATTAGCCTGAGAGTTACTAGGGAAGAAAATGATTCCGTTATTATGAGATTGACATACTGTCCAGTAGGACACCTCAGAATGACACTCTCCCCCCAAAAAACACCACAATACTACAGAAAAAATAATCATAAGTTTTACCTGTAGCTTCACGTCAAAACTGCCCGAAATGGCAAGGCCCCAGCAACATGATGGTATTTGAAAATATTGTGCCTGCATAAACACGAAGCGGTGTTAGCCCTGGTTCGATGTAGAGTGAAGTGAGGTGAGGTGAGGTGAGGGGCCTGCAACACGTTCACTGCTCATCACCTGACCCGTATGTGTGGGTGAACACAGTATATAGTTCAGGTTTCACGTGCATCATGGAACGAAGTGTCTTGCACTGAGGGTGATAGAATAACTCGTTGAGCATTGCAATTTAAGAGTTCACTGCTGTTTTTTCTTTTCTTGTTTGTGTGTTTCTGTTTATTATTATTTTTATACTCTTTGATTTCGAGGATGATGGAATAAGAAATCGTGTGCTTTTTTTTTTTTTTTTTTTTAATCCAGTCCTCGTGTGTATGCAGTTTTATCAATTTTGTCATCCATTCCCCGCAGGCACCCAACGGCCTACTCTTTCAAAATGCGGTTTGGGTTTTAAGGTGTGCGCAAGATTTTCTGCGTGCGTTTGCACACGTGACTTTGGTTAATAGTTTCATCCTAAGGACTTTTTTTTTTTTGGGGGGGGGGGGGGGGGGGAAGGGGTGGGGGGTAGTGGCATTGGCACTGAGGTTAACTCCAGGGGAAAATGTCTCCTCCAACGAGATTTGAACCTGGGTCAGCAGATCACGAGAACAATAAGGATCCCCCTAAACAACCAGGTTATCCTGTTCCCCCAGTATGTTTGTGTCTCTGTGTTTGTCTGTCTGTCTGTCTGTCTGTCTCTGTATCTCTCTTGGATAGCAGAATTGACAAAACTGCATGCACTCGGGGACTAGATGTAACAATAATTTTATCAAAGCCTGTTCTGCTTTTCAGAAGAGTAGGTAATTGTCTGCCGGTGGGAAGGATGTGAAAATTTACCAAATTACATGCACACAGGGACTGGATGTAAAACAAGCACATGAGTGCTTAATCCATTATCCTCAAAATGAAATAAAATATCTATCTATCTATCTATCTATCTATCTATCTATCTATCTATCTATCTATCTATCTATCTATCTATCTATCTATCTATCTATCTATCTGTCTGTCTGTGTGTCTGTCTGTCTGTGTGTCTGTCTGTCTGTCTATCTATCTATCTATCTATCTATCTATCTTGTACCAGTACAGGGGGTTTTGAGACTGACTTTATTATTTGGCCATGTTAAGAGAAAAGAATCATGGATGACTTCTTCATGTGTCAATACAGTCTATACCATGGTGTCAATACAGGCCAGACCATGGTGTCAATACAGGCTATACCATGGTGTCAATACAGGCCAGACCATGGTGTCAATACAGGCCAGACCATGGTGTCAATACAGGCCAGACCATGGTGTCAATACAGGCTATACCATGCTGTCAATACAGGCCAGACCATGGTGTCAATACAGGCCAGACCATGGTGTCAATACAGGCCAGACCATGGTGTCAATACAGGCCAGACCATGGTGTTAATACAGGCCAGACCATGGTGTCAATACAGGCCAGACCATGGTGTTAATACAGGCCAGACCATGGTGTCAATACAGGCTATACCATGGTGTCAATACAGGCCAGACCATGGTGTCAATACAGGCTATACCATGCTGTCAATACAGGCCAGACCATGGTGTCAATACAGGCTATACCATAGTGTCAATACAGGCTATACCATGGTGTCAACATAGGCCAGACCATGGTGTCAATACAGGCCAGACCATGGTGTCAATACAGGCTATACCATGGTGTCAATACAGGCTATACCATAGTGTCAATACAGGCCAGACCATGGTGTCAATACAGGCTATACCATGCTGTCAATACAGGTTATACCATGGTGTCAATACAGGCTATACCATGCTGTCAATACAGGCCAGACCATGCTTTCAATACAGGCTATACCATAGTGTCAATACAGGCTATACCATAGTGTCAATACAGGCTATACCATAGTGTCAATACAGGCCAGACCATGGCGTCAATACAGGCTATACCATAGTGTCAATACAGGCTATACCATGGTGTCAATACAGGCTATACCATAGTGTCAATACAGGCTATACCATGGTGTCAATACAGGCTATACCATAGTGTCAATACAGGCTATACCATGGTGTCAATACAGGCTATACCATGCTGTCAATACAGGCTATACCATAGTGTCAATACAGGCTATACCATGGTGTCAATACAGGCTATACCATGCTGTCAATAAAGGCTATACCATTTTGTCAATACAGGCTATACCATGGTGTCAATACAGGCTATACCATGGTGTCAATACAGGCCAGACCATGCTGTCAGTACAGGCTATACCATAGTGTCAATACAGGCTATACCATAGTGTCAATACAGGCTATACCATGGTGTCAATACAGGCTATACCATGGTGTCAACACAGGCTATACCATAGTGTCAATACAGGCTGTACCATAGTGTCAATATAGGCTATACCATAGTGTCAATACAGGCTATACCAAGGTGTCAATACAGGCTATACCATGCTGTCAATACAGGCCAGACCATGCTGTCAATACAGGCCAGACCATGCTGTCAATACAGGCCAGACCATGCTGTCAATACAGGCCAGACCATGCTGTCAATACAGGCCAGACCATGCTGTCAATACAGGCCAGACCATGCTGTCAATACAGGCTATACCATGCTGTCAATACAGGCTATACTACGCTGTCAATACAGGCTATACCATGGTTTCAATACAGGCTATACCATTTATTTATTTATTTATTTATTCTTTTATATCGAGGATAACAGAATAAGCAACATGTGCTTTTTTTCATCCGGTCCCCGTGTGTATGCAGTTTTTGTAAATATTGCCATGGTGTCAATACAGGCTATACCATGGTGTCAATACAGGCCAGACCATGCATGGTGTTCTTACGTGCAGAAGCACTGATGTTGGATCAATAGTGACCGGAGTAAAATCAAAGATGCCAGCGTTTCAAGGGAAGAAACTCTTTAGACTGATCATTAGCTCTTACACAGTTGCTTCCCTTATTTCCTTTCACACAAGGTAATGAATGCTTCTCTTCTCACTTTACTAAGGATTTAATTATTATCAGCGCAGAATCATGTGTACTGCTTTAAAATGATCTCTGGCTTCAGTGCTTTTACGTCGGTGATGCATTATAAGTTTTCTCAGCCTATAATTCTGTTCACTGAACCAGCCACCATGGCGCAGTGGTTAGCACCTTGGGTTATGGACTGGAAGGTCGCGGGTTCAAATCCCATAAGGACACCTACCCAGTCTGAGTGTGCTGTGGGCTCTTTGGAAGGACTGGGGGCCACACAGTCAAGCTTCATCCACTTTACGGATGCGAATTTAAGAGTGTTGCTCTAATCACCTGACCAACACTGCAGGTGTCTGCATCTCTCGGGCCCAGTTAATGCTGGGATGTGTTAAAACAGTAAGCGTAGAGTACAGCCCTGTCAAGTAGTCTCAAAGCACACGCACTTCTATAGAAGTATCATTACGTCATCCTCATTATCATTGATCATCATGGAATTAAAAAAAATTGCCTCTGATTCAGTGGCCCCAGTTGCTCTGGTCTCATGGTGACCTCAGATTCGGTTTCCGCATGTACTTCTGTGCCTGTGGTGAGTTTGGGTTAGAGGCTCACAGGGGGCAGTCGTTGGAGGGATGTTGTGGCTGCCTCCTCAGGTGGGAGACTCACTCAGTCTGGTTCCCTCAACTGAGCTAATACTGTCGTTCATAGGGGGCTTAGTAGGTGGTGTCCTGCATATGTTAGCTCAGAACAGGCACCACTGAGCACAACAAAAGTGACCCAGCAGCAGTGCAGGGCCCCTTTGGCTAGTGGCCTCTATGGCGGCCTGATATTGATGGGCT
>CM060342.1:26877856-26880356 GCA_030674155.1 Stramonita haemastoma | reverse complement strand
TCTCTCTCTCTCTCTCTCTCTCTCTCTCTCTCTCTTGGTCTGAACACTGTGGGGGCACCCCTGAAGACTTGACAACCAGTTCCAGCCATTCTATCTCTGTTCTACCTTTCTCAAAATTTTGTTGAGTTCTAGACCTGTCCATTCGCTGATGTTGTCTTCCCATCTCTTCTTTAGTCTGCCTCTTTTTCTTCCTCCTTGCACCGTTTCTTGCAGTATGGTTTTTGCAAGGTCAAAAGACGATGAATATTGCTGTTAAAAAAATAATTTGCAGTTACTACTATTGGACCGGGTTTGTGAAATTGAGCGCCTGAATTCAGTCAAGGACACGAAAAGTACTTAATTAAGGACACCAAAGTTAGGGGAAGGGGAGAAAGAAAAAGGTGATCAAAGTATAAGGGTGGAGGGATGCCTTTTTTCTTTTTTAGAGGGAAAATAAAGAGAGTGACCGACATTGCACAGTAGACCTGGAAACCGACCATCCACAGAGGTCCAGGCTTTGGCACATCACCATTATAAATGCTGCGATTTGGTAACTCATTTTCTGTGCAGTGCCCGAATGTTTTTTTGTGTTTTTTTTTAAAGGAGGAAAGGAAAAACAATGGAAAGAAGAAGAATGCTAAGGAGAAACATGGAAAGAAGAAGAATGCGAAGGAGAAACATGGAAAGAAGAAGAATGCTAAGGAGAAAAATTTGTGTGTGTGTGTATGTGTGTGTATGTATGTATGTATGTATGTGTGTGTGTGTGTGTGTGTGTGCGTGCACGCGCGCGCGTGTGTGTATGTGTGTGTGGTTTGTGTGTGTGTGCGTTGTGTGTGTGTGTGTGCGTGCGTGAGTGTGTGCGTACGTGAATGTGTGTATAGTAGTAGTAGTAGTAGTAGTAGTAGTAGTAGTAGTAGTAGTAGTAGTAGTAGTAGTAGTAGTAGTAGTAGTAGTAGTGGTAGTGGAAGTAGTAGTAGTAGTAGTAGTAGTAGTAGTAGTAGTAGTAGTAGTAGTAGTAGTAGTAGTAGTAGTAGTAGTAGTAGTAGTAGTAGTAGTTAGTAGTAGTAGTGTGTGTGCGTGTGCGTGTGTTTGAATTTCTTAAGAGAGAATTTTATTACTTTCTGTGATAAATAAATATTTTCTGCGTATTTTGTTGTTATAACTCTATGGCTTGTAACCCACATGATTATCTGTTAATTGAGATAATCAAGTATTTGTATTGCCATTGGTGTGAGCTTTCTTTAAAAAAAAAACATTTCGAGGATAATAGAACAAGCGCTCACGTGCTGTTTTTTTTTAACATCCAGTTCCCGTGTGTATGCAGATTTGTAAATTTTGTCATCCGTTCCCACCAGCACACAATGGCCTACTCTTACGAAAAGCGGAATGGGTTTTAACGTTTGCGCGTGATGTTCTGCTTTCGTTCACACACGGGACCTTGGTTTATTGTCTCATCCGAAGGATTTGGGGAGGGGGGGGGTTGGTGGCACTGATGTCAACTCCAAGGGGAAAATTCTCTTGAACGAGATTCGAACCCGGTTCGTCAGATTGCGAGCGCAGTCCTGATGTTAACTGTATGTTAACTAACGTGTCAGTGAGGTTTCGAACCTGGACCACTAGAACATCCCGTCCTCAAACTGAAAGAGCTAGCTGGTAGACAAAGACCACATAAGCAACGAAGATGTGCATAACAGAATCCAGCAAACCACTGGGCCCTACGAAAACCTAAAAAATCGTTCCTCGGCTAAAGCTCCGAGGTTTGCAAATTGTATTTTTGTGTGTATGCCACCGTTTCCCTATCATTAAGGTAGCCATTTTCCGTCTTCGGTGTTGTCTGAACACGTCACCTGTGTGCATGTGTTTATAGGAATTTGCCATCCGTTCCTATCAGCACAAAATTAGCTACTCTTTTGAAAGGTGGAACGGGTTTTTAACATGAGCGCAAGATGTTCTGCGCGCGCGCGTTCGCACACGCGACCTCGTCAGTCCTGATGTTAACTGCATGTTAACTAATGTGTCAGTAAAAAACAACAACAACAACAACAACAACAACAAAAACCCTAATGTGTCAGTGAGGTTTCGAACCCGGACCGTCAGATCATGAGCTCAACCCTCTAACCACCAAACCACCCCCTACCCCACCCCCACCCCACCCCACCCCACCCCACCCCTACCCCATCCCGACCCCACCTTCTTTTAGAAGTTTAGAGGAGAAACCACCTTCCTGTGTTTGTAAACCACTTACAGAAGAGTAGGTGGTGGCGTGAATGCTTGTGAGACAGACTGGGTTGTGTTTTTTACATTGTTATTACATGTTGGCCTATAAAAAAAGAAAGAAGAGGATAAAGATAAAGACACGAGGGTGCGCGCATGCTTAAGAGATAGCGTTAAACGTCTTTCATGTTTGGCAGTTCTTTACTGCACTTGAGAAGAAGGCCATTTGTTCGAAAGGTGAAGGGATATTTACAAGGGCCACACAGGTTATCAGTGCAGCATGCAGAGTGGATTGGAAATGTATAAG
>CM060342.1:26862856-26865356 GCA_030674155.1 Stramonita haemastoma | reverse complement strand
TCTAACTCTTTCTGTGTCTCTGTCTGTCTGTCTGTCTGTCTGTCTGTCTGTCTCTGTGTCTGTCTGTCTGCCTCTCTCGTTCTCTCTCTCTCAATGTACCGTCTGGAAATAAAATTTTGATTTGATTTGATTTGATTTGATCTTTCTCTCTCTTTCTCACAACAGATAAACATTCACATAGAGAAACGAGAGCGAGAGCGAGAGCGAGAGAGAGGAGAGAGAGAGAGAGAGAGAGAGAGAGAGAGAGAGAGAGAGAGAGAGAGAGAGAGAGTGAATGAATGAATGAATAAATGAATGAATGAATGAATGAATGAATGAATGAATGAATGAATGAATGAATGATCTTTATTTCCCAAGGATAACAGAGTATTTGCATATTTTTTTCCATCCGACCCTTGCCCTGATTAGGGAATAACACCACCACCACCACCACCCCTCACCAAAGACCCCAAAACAACAACAACAACAACAACAACAACAAAAGAAAAACGAAAAAAACCAAAACAAAATCCAAACCAACAACAAAGAATAAGCAAAAGAAAATCAAGACCACCATCACCAACAAAAGAAATTCAACCTATGATTAAAAAAAAAAAGGGAGAGATAAACATTCAACCAACGCATAATCCTCACTAAATACACTGACAATCATTTAAACAAAAGAAACGTATAGTCACACACACACACACACACACACACACACACACACACACACACACACACACACAACCACACACACACACAACACACACACACACACACACACACACATGTATATATATATATATATATAATATATATATATATATATATATATATATATATGTATATGTATATATATACATATATATACACAGAGAGAGGAGAGAGAGAGAGAGGAGAGAGAGGAGAGAGAGAGAGAGAGAGAGAGAGAGAGAGAGAGAGAGAGAGAGAGAGAGAGGAGAGAGAGAGAGAGAGAGAGAGAGAGAGAATAATCTTTATTTTTCAAGGGTTACAGAGTAAGCATTACATACTTTTTTCATCCGGCCCTTGAGAGAGAGAGAGAGAGAAGAGAGAGAGAGAGAGAGAGAGAGAGAGAGAGAGAGAGAGAGAGAGAGAGAGAGAGAGAGAGAGAGAGAGAGAGAGAGAGAGAGAGAGAGAGAGAGAGAGAGAGGAGAGAGAGAATGAATGAATGAATGAATGAATGAATAAATGAATAAATGAAATGAATGAATGAATGAATGAATGAATAATCGTTATTTCCCAAGGATAACAGAGTATTTGCATATTTTTTTTCCATCCGACCCTTGCCCTGATTAGGGAATACCACCACACCACCACCACCACCCCTCACCAAAGACCCCAAAACAACAACAACAACAACAAAAGAAAAACGAAAAAAAAAAAAAAAATCCAAACCAACAACAAAGAATAAGCAAAAGAAAATCAAGACCACCATCACCAACAAAAGAAATTCAACCTATGATTAAAAAAAAGGGATATGATAGATAAACATTCAACGAACGCATAATCCCCACTAAATACACTGACAATCATTTAAACAAAAGAAACATATAGTCACACACACAGATATTATATATATATATACATATCTATCTATCTATCTATCTATCTATCTATCTATCTATCTATCTATCTATCTATCTATCTATCTATCTATCTATCTATCTATCTATCTATCTATCTATATATATATATATATATATGCATATACAGCAAGAGAGAGAGAGAGAGAGAGAGAGGAGAGAGAGAGAGAGAGAGGAGAGAGAGAGGGAGAGGGAGAGAGAGAGAGAGAGAGGAGAGAGAGAGAGAGAGAGAGAGAGAGAGAGAGAGAGAGAGAGAGAGAGAGAGATTTTTTGATTCAACAAACGAATAATCCGAACCTAACTGACCCGAACATTATAGTAAGTAAATCAAATAGATTAAAGTTGAGAGGAAGACAACAGAGAAGACAGCAACCCAACCAAAATGGAATACAAAAATATCAAACATTGTAACATATTTGTCTTACTTTGAAACAATATTAGGAAGAAAAAATGGGGAAAAAAATAACAAAAGACACTAACAGCAAACAAACATTAAAAAAAATCAGCAACATTGTCATGTAATGCCCAAACATAGTTTTTTTTTTCAAGACGTATTTAAGAACATGAGTTTAAAAAGTCCAAAAAGCGTAACAAATATGTAGGGAAAATCAGAAAGAGAGGGGACAAAACCAACAACCAACTAAACAAACTAACAAACAAACAAAGTTCATTCTTATTTAGACGACAAGAATACAATTTCAAATTCAACTTAAGAACCACAACATTTCTATCTAATGACAAGTTTAGGATAGCATAATGATTTTATGTGAAAGTGGAAAATAAAGAGAGAGAGAGAGAGAGAGAGAGAGAGAGAGAGAGAGAGAGAGGAGAGAGAGAGAGAGAGGAGAGAGAGAGAGAGAGAGAGAGAGAGAGAGAGAGAGAGAGAGAGAGAGAGAGAGAGAGAGAAGAGAGAG
>CM060342.1:26852856-26860356 GCA_030674155.1 Stramonita haemastoma | reverse complement strand
CGGGGAGGTGTCAGTATAAACAGCATCCCCACCTTCTAGAAATTCGATGTAATGAATTCCCTCTTTTCCACCCCCGTCTTTGTTTCTGCCTTGTTCCGTGTCTTTCTGTCACTCCCTTCTTCTTGTCTATTTTCTGCCTTCATGGTTTATTCTCCTGCTTGTTTTGCTAGAAAGTCTACAAAGATGACAAATCTCCTCCCACACGGACGTTGAATACCCTTGGCCTGACTTGTCAGTCACTTAATGGCAGTGCAACACTTTTTGGCTTTTATGACAGACAACACTAGTTGCTCTTGAGGGTATGATAAAGAAGAAGAAGAATCTGTCAGCGGAGTGGAGGGTAGCCTAGTGGATAGGACATTGAGATCACGACTTGACAGCGTGGGTTTGACTCACCGCCGAGATGCCTGTTTGAGGGGATTGTCCCCTAAAGTTAACATCAGTACTGACTCTACTCCTTTAAGAGTTGAAATTGTTATCTGACGGTTGAAATTGTTATCTGACAGTTGAAATTGTTATCTGACGGTTGAAATTGTTATCTGACAGTTGAAATTGTTATCTTACAATTGAAATTGTTATCTGATGTGACTGGTGATGTGCGGGTAACCATCACGCATCTGCTCCTGGAGTGTTGAGATGTTCAGGATATTAGACACAAGCATTTTAATGCAGACTCCCTAAAGATCCTTTTTCGTGATGTTTCATGGACACCATTTTTTACTTCCTGAGAGAATGCGGCATTTTTTTTCTGATATGAATGAAAGTGGTATAGTTGGTCTCTAAGGACAATGTTGTTTTAAGGAATCAGGTTTTGGTTTGATCTCATTTTATGTGTGATTGATGTGGGTTTTCCCACAATGCAGTGCCCGTCCTGGACTGACCCTTATGGTTAACCAGGGCATCGATACAAGCAAGGGCAGTAAAGTTGGCTTTATACTCCTTTTTAATCTGTATACAACTGCACGTTTTAAATTGAGTTTTAAATTTGACGAGGTGACAGCCCCGATATGACCTGTGTGGTCGGCAAGACTATAAACATGATTGGATTGGTTTGGCTTTAAGAGTTCTTCAACTATAAACGGAGGTCCTACGTACCAACATACGCAGAACGAGAAAAGAAAAGAGAAGACTGGTTTTGTTTACAAAGGAGAGTTAATGTTTGCAGGACAAAAAAACATTGCTTAGGTATGTCGGCTATTACAAGTTCTGTTGTGGGCGTAATTCTTTTGGACACAGAGCAGAGCAGAACGAATCTAATCCGAGAGCCGTGTTGTTGCTTTTTTTGTAAAGGTGCCCTGTAAAGAATTAGTCATCTCTCTCTCTCTCTCTCTCTCTCTCTCTCTCTCTCTCTCTCTCTCTCTCTCTCTCTCTCTCTCTCTCTCTCTCTCTCTCTCTCTCTCTCTCTCTCAGAGAGGCAAATCTGGTTTTTCTAGTAGAAAGTTCTTGTGTCAGTGAGTCAGTGAGTCAGTGTGTGTGTGTGTGTGTGTGCCCCCAACCAGAGACTTCTTTTGTTTCCTGTATGCCATCAGATGTGTCTGGGAAAAATAATGGCTTGTCCTTTCCAGCTCCCATGTGGGCCCTATAGCTTGGTTTGCAGGTTTATCTCTGTCCACACACAATGTTCCTCACGTCCTATATAGTGTGCACCTTTAGATTTCCCCCTAGGTTGCCTCTGATTTGACGCACTGTACCTTCTGGGTGTACAGCCACACAGTCATGGTTTTTGAGAATGCACAAACTCTTTACCCTATCTCCTGGGTGTATAGTCACCCATAGTTTTAGGGTAGGCATAACCCACTACCGTACCTTCTGGGTGTACAGCCACCCATGGTGCCTGGAAAGAAACTAAGCTTCTCACATTGCATGAAGCATTTCGTCTCTTGCTTGCTTTACACCTCTTTTCACTAGTAGCTGCACTTTTCACTAGACGGCCACAAAATATGGTACAGCGGAGAAGAAAAACTACATCAACATGGAGTAGGCTTTATTGTCAGGAAAGAGATTGTGTCAAGCATCATCAACTGCACACCAGTATCCAGCAGACTCATCTCAATCAGAGTTTCTGCAAAACCCCAGAATCTCACCATCATCCAAGTGTATGCTCCAACATCTGACTACGATGACGATCAGATAGAAGAATTCTATGAAGAACTTGAAAACGTCATCTCCAAAACGCCCAAAAAAGACATCCTTATTGTGGAAGGCGACTGGAATGCTAAGGTGGGACCTGATGCCTATGACACCTGGGCAGGAACCACAGGACGATTTGGACTGGGAGAAACAAATGACAGAGGACAGCGGCTGCTGGAATTCGCAAAGAAGCACAAACTGACTTTAGCTAACACACTCCACCCTCACAAGCCATCCAGAACATCAACCTGGCACTCACCAAATGGTCTGATTCATAATCAAATTGATTACATTCTGTCACCCCAAAGATTCAAATCCAGCATAAACAAAGCAAACACAAGATCATTCCCAGGAGCCGACATTGGCAGTGACCACGACCTCGTACTTACCACCATCAGGCTGAAACTGAAAGCAAAACAACAGCCAAAAAGCCCACGCATAAGATTCGACCTGGAAAAACTCAAAGACCCAACAGTGGTTGAGATCTTCCAAGCCAACATTGGAGGAAAGTTCGCCGCACTCACAGCCATCGACAATGATGTGGACACATTGGCCAACAACATCAAAGAAGTGCTAACGACAGCAGCAGAAGAAACATTAGGAAGAAGCAGAACAAAGAAACAACCTTGGGTGACAAATGAGGTTCTTGAACTCTGCGACAAAAGAAGAGAACTTAAAAAACAAAAGTTCACAAGTCAAGAAGCTTACAAGAAGTACATGGATAGCCACAGAGAAGTGAGGAAAAAGATGAGAGAAGCCAAAGAAGCGTGGATAGAAGAACAATGCAACAACATCGAAGCTGGAATGACCAAGGGAAACAGCAAAACAGCTTACGACACTTTGAAAGCACTAACGAAAACCACACAGCCTAAAGCCTCTGTTATTGAAGACAAAGAAGGAAATCTTTTAACGGAAAACAATGCCATCCTCCAACGCTGGACAGAATACTGTGAGGGATTGTACAACTACCCACTACGCCCAGATACCAACATAGTTTCTGACAAACCCCCTGAACACCAAGATAAAGACCCACCAATACTAAGGTGTGAAGTAGATGCAGCTATTAGACAATTGAAGAAGGGGAAGTCCCCTGGAATCGATAACATCCCAGCTGAACTCATAAAAAATGGAGGGAACGAAACAGCAAGGCGATTCACAAAACTTTGTCAGAAGATCCACGACACCAAAGAATGGCCAAAAGAATGGACACAGTCTCTTGTAATACCCCTGCCAAAGAAAGGAAACCTCAAACAATGCCAGAACTACAGAACCATCAGTCTCATCAGTCATCCTAGCAAGATCATGCTGCAGGTAGTTCTCAACAGACTGAAAAACCAAGCGGAAAAACTCCTGGCAGAAGAACAAGCGGGCTTTAGACCAAAACGCAGCACAATGGAACAAATTTTCAATCTCAGAATTCTGATAGAGAAGCATCTCCAACACCAAAAAGACTTGTACCACAATTTCATAGACTTCAAAAAGGCCTTTGACAGGGTATGGCATGACGGCCTCTGGCAAGTACTCAGGCACTTCAACATTGACAGCTGTCTAATTGAAGTCATCAAAGCTCTGTACGAGAACGCAGAAAGTGCAGTTTTTATGAATAATCACGTGGGCGAGTTCTTCAAGACCACGGTTGGGGTTCGCCAGGGCTGCCTTCTCTCACCTGTACTCTTCAACCTCTTCCTCGAAAACATCATGACAGAGACACTGCAAAACCACCACACTTCCATCTCCATTGGTGGAAGACCCCTTTGCAACCTCAGATTTGCAGATGACATTGACCTCATGGGCAGCAGCAAACAAGAACTGCAAATCCTCACAGACAATTTAACAGATCGAGCGAGCGCATACGGCATGGAGGTCAGTACAGAGAAATCAAAGATCATGGTCAACAGCGCGAGTAATGACATCACGGAAATAAAGATGAATGGAGAAACACTAGAAGAGGTGAGCCAATTCAAATACTTAGGCTCCATCCTAACAAAAGATGGCACATCAAACAATGAAGTGAAAGCTCGCATTGCAACAGCAACATCTGCTCTAGTCAGACTCGAGAAGATCATCAGAAGCAACAACATCAGCTTCTGCACCAAATACCACCTTTACAAATCCCTCGTGATATCTATCCTCCTATATGGCTGTGAATCATGGACTCTGACAGCAGAGTTAGAGAGGAGAATCCAAGCATTCGAGAACAAGTGCCACAGAAGACTCCTCAAAATATCATACAAAGAACACAAGACCAATAACTATGTGAAAAAAGAAATCAAAAAGCGTGTGGGCCCCCAAGAGCCTTTGCTCTCCACCATAAAGAGGAGAAAGCTGATGTGGTTTGGTCACACCACAAGACACAACACCCTAGCAAAAACCATCCTGCAAGGAACAGTCGAGGGCAAGAGAAGAGGCCGCCAAAAGAAATCATGGGTTGACAACATCAAAGACTGGACCGCCCAACCCCTGCAACAGCTCCTACTAGCCACACAGGATCGTGAAGCATGGAAAAAGATCTCTGTTGCGTCTTCTCTCATGTCCCCCTACGTCCTTTGGGACATGGGACTGAGTGAGTGAGTGAGTGATATTGATTTGTTAGAGGGTGTCTATGGCCCTGAGGGCCAGCCATCAGTGCGACTTGACTTCGCACAAAGGTGTTTGTTTTCCTATCCTTCCAGGAAATTCAAAGCAGTCGCCTGAAGCCTTTTGTCTCGAACGTCTGGATCCGCTTGGTGGTTTCAGCGGTCATTGTCCAACTTTCGCAGCCGTAGAGCAAGATGGAGATGACCAGGGATCTGAACAATTTGACTTTTGTTTTGAAGTTGATGTTGTCACTTCTCCATATCTTGTTCAGTTTTGCCGTAGCTGATGTTGCCATGGCTAGCCTGGTCTTGATCTCTGTGGTGGAGCGTCCATCTTTTGTGAGGGTAGCGCCAAGATATTTGAAAGCATGGTTCGGCCATGTCACACGCCACAACACCCTCCCCAAGACAGTCCTACAAGGAACGCTAGAAGGTGGCAGACGCTGAGGCAGACAAACCAAAAGCTGGATGGATAACATCAAGGAGTGGACCCACCTGGACAGTCCAACACTCATTCGGAAGGCGGAGGACAGGGCTGGATGGCGACGGCTGGCTGCAGAATCGTCTCTCATGTCTCGTCCACGACCATCCCGGTCATGAGAAAAGAAGAAGAAGAAGAAGTCTACAGCCCAATACCGCTGACTTCAGCCATTATGGTTTCTCCATGGGCCACCCCGTCCTTATCTCCTGTTACCCTGGGAGCCCAGGAGACAAAAGCTTTTACTAGGGCTCTTGATCGCATGATGTATCCATCATAGGTCATAAATTATGGGATATTTCATGGAGACAACAGAGCCACCTGTTGTCCCACCCCAACCTGATAGGAACAGTGCTAATAGGTCCAGGCTGTTTTGAAGCTAATGCCTATTTCTGAGGACCATCCCCCTGTCAGCCATCAGGGCACCTGCCTGCATGAGGATGGTTGCCTCACGAGGAAGTGAAGCATCAGGCTAAGTTCTTTCCCTATGCTGTGGGTGCATAGCAACCCTATGATTTGAAGAGCCTACTCACCACTGTACATTCTGGATGTTGAGAAACCTAAGCTGCGTACTGGGGAGTCTGCCTTTATGTATAAAAAGGTTTGTAAGAAGGGACAGTGGTTTTCTCTACAATAGCTGTAGTACCTGAGGGGCGTAAAAGGCGTACACTCAAACATACACACATGCGCTTGATACTACTACTACTACTACTACTACTACTACTACTACTACTACTACTACTACTACTACTACTACTACTACTACTACTACTACTACTACTACTAAAGATGATAATAGTAATACTAATGATAATGGTAATAAAAATAATTTGAAGCTGGTTTGCACATAACTTAAGAAAACTGCTTGACAACGATGCCAGCCCATGCATTTTGAAAACTGAATTAGCAGTAGCAGCTCACAGAGAAATTGTAGGATTTTTTTTAGGTGCTTGCTATCACACTTCATACAGCAAACCATATACTTCATACTGCAGCTTGTTGGAAAAGGCATTGTAAAGTATGCCTTTAAAGTAAGCCATGATGTTATGCCATTTTCTTTCAGGCCAGAGTTAGCATCATTGATCTCTGTGAGTGACAGTTTTAGCTACTAGACTGGGTTTACTAAAAGGTAGAAAACTTTTTGTCTATTTGATGTATTAGGAAAAGTAATCTTCGAAGTTTCAGAGTGTTTGTTATTGAAAGGCCATGGGGGGCGGGGGGGGGGGGGGGGGGGGGGGGGAGGGTACGGGATAGCCAAGTGGTCAGAACATTGTGCTGGCAATTTGACGACCGAGTTCGATTCCCGTTCGAGGGATTTTTCCACTGGAGTTAACATCAGTGCTGACTCCACTCTCCCCAAAAGTATTTCGGATGAGACTGCAAACCGAGGCCCGTGTGCGAACGCACGCAGAATATCTTGCGCACACGTTAAATCCTGTTCCGCTTTTCGTAAGAGTAGGCCATTGTGTGCCGGTGGGAACAGATGACAATATTTACACAACTGCACACACACGGGGACTGGATGAAAAAAGTACATGAGTGCTTATCCCATTATCCTCGATATAAAAAGAATATAAACAGAATAAAATTTAATTAAAAAACTAATAAAAGGCAGAACATTTTTATATTTGATGTGAGATATGAAAACCAGTGTTGGAAGATTTACAGTAGCTAGATTTTCTAACAGACAAAATTTATTTGATATTAGATTTGTAAAGCGTCCTACAAAATGTTTTATTGATTTGATTTACTAATCTAAAGGTTGCGGGTTCGATCCCAGCTTTCGGCTATTACGTTGTGCCCTTGGAAAAGGCACTTTACGGCTATTTTCTCACCCCACCCAGGTGTAAAAGGGGTACCAACCTTGTGTTGGGGGTTAACCCTGCGATAGACTGGCGACCTATCCAGGGGGGAGTCTATGACTCTCAGTCGCTTAACGCCACAGAAACCGGGATAAGCACCGGCCTGATGAGCCTTAGGTTCGGGACAGACTTTAACTTTAACTTTTAATATGATGTGTGCCAAAGTCAATAGAAAGAAAATGTTTATAATATATGTATTTGAAAAGGGGTTTTGCACCACTAAAAAAAACCAATGTTACAAGATCTTCCAAGAATACAAAACGTATATAAAAAAAACAGAACTATCACAAACGCTTGTCAAAACCAGAACACTCTTCACCACCACCATCACCACCACCACCATCACCACCACCACCATCACCACCACCACCACACGCGTGTGCGCACGCACGCACGCACGCACACACGCACGCTCTCTCTCTCACACACACACATACACACGTGCACGCACGCA
>CM060342.1:26845356-26847856 GCA_030674155.1 Stramonita haemastoma | reverse complement strand
GGTCTCTAAGTGTCGCTAAGTCCCTTGAAGCACACGATAGGGTCTCCGTGTGTAGTGTGTTCTGGATACGCTTCCCATTCCGCAAACTGGCGAGTTTGACGCGTTCCTCTTTTAGCATGTTTTTCTCTTGCTGTTTGACAAACCAGTACACACATACTGGCTCAGTGTCTGGTTGGCATGCGCACTGGATCACAATGTCGTCTGACTCACACGTCACAATATCTTCACCGTCTGAATGATGTAGCACGGATTTTCTAAAGTGTGTATTTCTTTGTCTGTCTCTTAGCCTTCTCTGTAGGGATCTATCAGTTAGAGTAGCCACGTACTGTTTGACATTTCTTGTGTCGAATGCACCAACAATATTATCATTGTTCACCTCAGGCTGCAAAACACACATATCAGCACAGTCACTACAATCAGACATACAGGGAGGTTCTAAATCAACCGATGATGGCAACTTAACTGATGTTTTTGTGTTGATGTCCTGTGTGTGTGTTGTTGGTAGGTCTATTCCATGTGTATCTACACATGCTGTATTCCCCTGTTCTACTCCACTGTCAAGCAGACTCGAGGCACTGAGGACACAGTCACTTTCACACACAACACTTGCCTGCTTCTCTTTATGCTTTCGAGACCGTTCAACATCTCGTCATCTTTGAGAAAACGATTTTTTCCTGTAGTACTGTGCTTGTGTGCTGCGATTCACTGTTGGATCCGCCATGTTGGTTGACACTGTTGTGTCCACTGGTTTCAGTCGCAAGACAAAAACCACGCTGTCCCCTTCTCCTGCCACTTTCCAGCTGGAAACTGCATTGTCGGTCAGCAGGGTGCCTAAGGTCCTCTCCACAGCCGCTGGAAGTCCAGTAACTGGCATTTTTGAATGAATTTCTAGTTTTACTGCTGCTCACAGAAAATGTACGCCCTGTCCGCCGAGAGGAGAGAGAGAGAGAGAGAGAGAGAGAGAGAGAGAGAGAGGAGAGAGAGGAGAGAGAGAGAGAGGAGAGAGAGGAGAGAGAGAGAGAGAGAGAGGAGAGAGAGAGAGAGAGAGAGAGAGAGGAGAGAGAGAGAGAGAGAGAGAGAGAGAGAGAGTGTACTGCGTGACCCTAGGTTGCCAAAAACTAGGAAAGACTCGACACAACAATAATAACAGCAACAACAACAGCAACAACAACAACAACAACAACATCAACACAGAGAGCGGTGTGACAGGCAGCCAGCAATTTGTAAGCACTAAATAGCCTTGACAAAATAGTATGGCATTCCGAGCATAAACAGCTCCCTAACACCGCAGCCACACTACCAGCACAGACAGACAGACAGACAGACAGGAGGGGAGAAGAGAGGAGCAAGCAGGCGTTTGTTTCTTCCACTCAGGGGCCTCTGCCGACAGCCGCTATGCATCAGCAACACAGGAAACAAATGAGGAAAGATGGAGGGGAACGACGAATGCTACACACATACATACATACCACCTTCCTTAACTCTTGGCCACTTTTCCTTCAGTTTTCCTGTATTATATCCCTCTTGCATCCATATCGTATCTACTAAGACATCCACAGAAATAAAAAGGAAAAAAAAAGCACACGCTTTTTTTTCTCGAAAACCTAAGTCTCTTACTCAAAACTTATGTTATTTTCTCACACATTTTGGTAGGTTTGAATTTTGTTTTTATTTTCCAGCAAATTGCACGCCTTGGCTTCAGAACAGTAGCCCAGTTCACCCAGCTGTAAATGGGTAGCCTACCTGACCTTTTTAGGGTCAGGAAAGGTAAAGCAGTGAGGGAGAGGAGATGGGCGCCGCCCTCAGAATGCTGGCCCCTAGAGAAGCTGAGGTCTCTGATGCCTAATTCCCCTACGGCCACATAATGTTATGGAACACCTTTACCTTACCTTTTTACCTTTCCAGCGAACACGTATCCCCTCACTCAGTGCTTTAATTTGTGTTTTACTGGCTTCCTAACCACAATATGCATGCGCGGGTCAATCCACACTATAGGAAGACAAGCATTCCTTATTCGATGATCCTTTCCAACTTTCTGGTAACTACCTGGTATTACTCTATGTTATCAATCCCAAAAAACACATACACAGTGCATTTTTTTCATACTTTAAAAGAAAATCTCTGAAAATTCAGCAGTAAATTTTCGGACTAGCACTGTATAGAAGATAGGTACTACACCTACCGGAAGCTAAAGGTGGAGTGTAGCCAAAATGACCAGAGCCACAGTTGATGAGAAGCTTGGTCAAAACAGAAGCAAACAGGGCCCCTAATGAATGTTACGGGTCCTGTACCTAGATCCCCTGTCATCCGGAGGCAAATTGCAATGATTAAAAAGAGACTGGTGTTTACTTCATTGGCTGGAAAATGATGGCATGTATGAAAAAGGAGGATGTATGAAATAACCCTGGAAAATAGTCATCACAGAGAGAGGAATTGATAGTGAGGTATAAAAAAGAAGAAGAAGAAGAAGAAGAAGAAAAGAAGAAGAAGAAGAAGAAGA
>CM060342.1:26837856-26840356 GCA_030674155.1 Stramonita haemastoma | reverse complement strand
GGTTTGGTTTTTCTTCGTTTCTCAGATTAGAGTTTTGAGGGTTCACCAATGGTGAGAGTTTGCACATGCCACAATTTATCCACCATTAATCGTGATAACCGCATACCAGCTTCGGGGATGGTGTGTAAACACGACAAAAATGTGCATGTTTGTTTCTAAATTTTGCTTTCCCTTCCTACTGGCACTCAATGGCCTACTCTTTGAAAGGTGGAGCGGGTTTTTTCAGTGTGTGGTGCAGGATTTTTTGCATGCGTTTGTAAACAGAACCTTGGTGTATAGTCTCAATCGAAGGTACCTTCGTGGGTGTAGAGTCGATACTTATGTTAACTCAAGGGGGAAAATCCCTGGAACAGGTATGTGGGTGGTGGTTCAAACCCTGGTCTTCATGTTACAAGCACAACGCTTAAACCCCTAGGCTATACCGTCCCTCGGTGTCCTTGCAAACTGTGTTTATATCATGTTAGTAGACCTAGGTGCTTATACTGACATTGTGTTTATACACTGTGTCAGTAGACCCTGGTGTCTATACTGTGTTCATTTTCATATCAGTGGTCCCTGGTGTTTATACTGTGTTCACTAATGTTACTAGACCCTGGTGTTTAGACTATCTGTGTTCATTTCATTTCAGTAGACCCTGGTGTCCATGATGACTATGCTGATTTCGTGTGGCTAGACCTTGCTGTCATTGGTAACTGTGTGTTCATTTCATGCACGCTGTGTTTTTCACTTTGTGTGCTGTGTTTGTGAGTGTGTGCGTATATATTAGTATGAGTTTGTGCATGCATATGCGTGTGAGAATTTTTAAGATTTGAATTTTTATTACTTTCTGTGATCAAATTTGTTTTTGGTTATAGGTTTTATGGTTATAATTATGGCGCATGACCACTGCACTTGAATTTCTCTTCTTTGTCACTAATATGAAAAAATGCTGGTATTGGTGTTAGGTATTATCGTGTAATGTGTGCGAGATGATGGTCGTATACAGTGTAATATTATTTTTCTGTGATAAATGTTTTCCTATCTCATTTTTTTTTAAAACAACGCTTGTAAACCACATGGATTTCTCTGTGAGATAAAAAAAAGTGTTTGAATTGAATGTCAGTACAGGTCTATTCTTCTTCATCCAACGTTCAGACAACAGATAAAAGAGACGAAAGAGCGCTATCGTTCGCGAATTTCACAAGAAAAAAAACTTTTCATAGCTGCCTCTGCAATGATCTGTGTATAGAATGTACAGAAGTGGCGAGAGAACATAACCTTGTGGAGAACCAGAGCCAGTAAATCTGACCAATGAAAAGAGACAAAAATCACACTGAGGTCTGTTGGTTAAAATTCAATCAGCCAACTAACAAGTTGATTGTCTAAATCGAAGTTTGAAAGTGTTAATTAATTAACAAGAACATGAGGCTGCATTGTATTGAAAGCTGAACTAAAGTCAGCAAACAATATTCTGGCATGAGAGTGGGGTGTTTCTAAGTGGCTGTACAGCTTGTTCAAAATGAATAGTGTGGCATCTTCATACACACACACTCACACATACACGCGCGCGCGCACGCGCACGCACACACACACGCACACACACAACACACACACACACACACACACACACACACCCACACTCCCACGCGCAATGTCTCTTCTCACCCCCACCCGCTCACCATTTCCATGTTCTTCTTTCTGTTGACCTTCGCTTCAGTATGATGCCTGCCATGTTGGCCAGGGGCAGTCACTTTATCACTATGATGATAACAGTGTGCGTGTGTGTGTGTGTGGAGGGGAGGAGGGGGGGCAGAAAGAAGTGGGGCTTTACTCCATGCATGGCATTACCTCATATGATGTCGATGCTTACATCACATCACTATTCCGCGTCATTGCCTACATCATTTGAATCTAAACAAAAATTACGTATGTGCTGTCACTGCTGCTGCTTTTGTTGTTGTTATTGTTGGGCGTTCTTCACTTGAACACTCTGGGCGGTCACCCAGAAGTGATGATTATATAGTCTCACTCACCACACCGGAAAATTGCTTCAAGACTGTACCGTGCATAAGTACACATTGAATGAGAAGTTTGTCTGCATATCTGTTTTTCATTACGTTGCCATTAAGGCATCCATACTCCGAATTCGGAGGATTTTTCCTCCTGTCGTGGATAATTAACGTTGTTATGCTAAGAGGAACGGGATAGCTCAGTGGTCAGAGCACTTGCTTTACCCAAGCTAAGGTTAAGCAGCATGAAGCGTGGTTACCAGTTAGATGGGTGACCGTTTGCGCACCTTGGTTCCAGTATAGTACAGTTCTCCAGTTCACCCAGCTGTAAATGGGTACCTGCCTCTTGAGGATCAGGGAAGGTAAAGCAACGAAGGAGGGGAGATGGGCGCCGCCCTCAATATGTTGGCCCCTAGAGAAGCTGAGGTCACTGACGCTTGGCTCCCCTATGACAACATAGATTATGGGACACCTTTACCACCTTTTTATGCTAAGAGCTTGTCATGAATGGA
>CM060342.1:26827856-26830356 GCA_030674155.1 Stramonita haemastoma | reverse complement strand
GTTTGTGTGTGTTCTGTGCGTGTCTGTGTGTGCCTGTTTGTGTCAGTTTGTCCATGTGTGTATCCGTGTGTGTGTTGTGCTGTGATTGTCTGTGTGTGTGTGTGTGTGTGTGTGTGTGTGTGTGTGTGGTGTGTGGTGTGTGTGTGTGTGTGTGTTGTGTGTGTGTGTGTGTGTGTGTTTATGTGTTTGTGTGTGTCTGTGCGTGTCTGTGTGTGCCTGTTTGTGTCAGTTTGTCCGTGTGTGTATCCGTGTGTGTGTGTGTGTGTGTGTGTGTGTGTGTGTGTGTCTGTGTGTGTCCGTGTGTGTGTTGTGTCTGTTTGTCTGTGTGTGTATCTCAGTGTGTGTGTGTGTTAGTGTGTGTTTGTGTCTGTGTACGAGTCTGTTTGTATAATTATACACGTCTGTTTGTGTGTGTCTGAGTCTAGCTGAATCTGAGTCTCTGTATATCTATTAGTGTGGGGCTTCATCTCATCACAATCACAGACGCTACGTTACATCACCTTGGCAGCCACACTCACTCACATAGGTCATGGCAGCTATTCAGTAGTGTCAGTGACCACAGCACTCAGACCCTAATGAAAAGAGCATGGCATTTTCCCCCGTTAGGAAGAGGGTAGACTCACTTGGTCAATTAACGCACAGTTACAGTCAAGTGTTGACCTAACACTTATGTCCAGTCCCTCGTCACTCTGTCTGCTAGACAATGCAAACATTAAGTGGTATAAAATAATAATACTAAAAAAAAACCCAAGGGCGGCACCAACTAAAGGAAATATGGACTCAGCACAGCATGGATTAATAACAACAGCAACAACAACAGCATCACAAATCGTAACCGTCTAGTCTGTTATAATGTGTTGTTTTTGTTTCCAGTCGGCTAAGCTGGTGTCCTCTACATTGCAGTTAAGTGTTGCTGCTGGTGAATCTAATGGAGGCCATGGAAGGAAGAATGATGATGATGATGATGATGATGATTATCTGTCTGGAATTACTCACAGAGAGAGAGGAGAGAGAGAGAGGAGAGAGAGAGAGAGAGAGAGAGAGAGAGGAGGAGAGAGAGAGAGAGAGAGAGGAGAGAGAGAGAGAGAGAGAGAGGAGAGAGAGGAGAGAGAGAGAGGAGAGAGAGAGAGAGAGAGAGAGAGGAGAGAGAGAGAGAGAGAGAGAGAGAGAGGAGAGAGACGAGAGTAATGAGAGAGATGAGAGAGAGAGAGGATGAGTAGGAGATGAGAGAGATGAGAGAGAAGATTTATTCTTTTATATCGAGGAGAATGGAATAAGCACTCATGTGCTTTTTTCATCAGTCCCCGTGTGTATGCAATTTTGTAAATCTTGTCATCTGTTCCCACGGCATACAATGGCCTTCTCTTCCGAAAAGCGGAACATGATTTAACGTGTGCGCAAGATGTTCTGCGTGCGTTCGCACACGGGGCCTCGGTTTATAGTCTCATCCGAAAGACTTTTGGGGAAAGTGGAGTCAGCACTGATGTTAACTCCAGGGGAAAAATCCCCTCGACCGGGAATCGAACTAGGGTTGTGTCGAACTAGAGAGAGAGAGAGAGGAGAGAGAGAGGAGAGAGAGAGAGAGAGAGAGGAGAGAAGAGAGAGAGAGAGAGAGAGAGAGGAGAGAGAGAGAGAGAGGAGAGAGAGAGAGAGAGAGAGAGAGGAGGAGAGAGAGAGAGAGAGAGAGGAGAGAGAGAGAGAGAGAGAGATGAATTGAATTGAATTGAATTGGATTGGATTGGATTGAATTGAATTGAACTGCACTTTAATTTTTTTTTAGGGTTATACGGGGGATGGGATAGCTCAGTGGTCAGAGCACTCGCTTTCCCAAAGCTAAGGTTAAGCAGCATCGAGCGTGGTTACCAACTGGATGGGTGACCGTTTGCGCGAGCCTTGGCTTTAGTATAGTCCCCCATTCTACCCAGCTGTCAATGGTTACCTACCCTCTTTAGGGTCAGGGAAGGTAAAGCAGCGAGGGAGAGGAGATGGGCGCCGCCCTCAATATGCTGGCCCCTAGAGAAGCTGAGGTCTCTGATACCTTGCTCTCCTGCAAACACACAGGTTATGGGAACACCACCTTTAAGGGTTATGGCAAACACGCTTTTATGTAGGACAAACTTTCTAGGCAAAATAATTTAACAAAAAACAAACAAACCCACATTTCGGTCACGTTTATTTTGTCTTTTTCCAATATTTTGTAGAGACCAGGCTTCTGACCCATACATTGATGTAGGCCAGATTAGTATTTTGACAATACTTATTTTGAGATATTTATTTAGGTATCATAGGTATGCCTCTGTCTTTCCAAATAATAATTATTAAACTGAATCATATTTTGCTTGGCCATACCGATTCCAGCCTTGATGTCTTGTAGACAGGAGCCATTATTCTCTTTCCACAGAGCCTAAATATTTGAAATTTTGAACGAAGTCCTGTTCTGTTTTAATTGATTCTGATACTCTGATGTGGTGACCGTTCCACTGATGTGCATCAGTTTGGT
>CM060342.1:26817856-26820356 GCA_030674155.1 Stramonita haemastoma | reverse complement strand
GACAGACAGACAGACAGAGTCATCTTTACAAATTACTTCAACACTAACGATAGTCGTCAAGTGAACTTTTTTTCTTCTATAAGATACTGCAGATGTAAGATTCCGACTTGAATCTACGACGTAAACATAATCATCAATCACCTTTTATTTCTTTCGCTAAATTCCGGAACCCCATCCCTACTCTATCTCTCGCTGTCATTTTGAAAAACATAAAACAACTATAAAAAAAAAAAAAACAACACCCCAAGTTTTGTTGGTTTTTACTTATGCCTCGGCTACAACTCCAAGGTTAACCAACGGTGAAATTTTGCGAATGCGATTGTTTGCCCACCATTATGGTTGCCGTTTTCCGTCTTCGGGGGAGAAACTGTCGGCACTGGAATAGGATAGCCGCCGCTGTAGTCTAGTGGTTAGGGCGTTGGACTCGTAATCTAAAGGTTGTGGGTTCGATCCCAGCTTTCGGCTATGGCGTTGTGTCCTTTGAAAAGGCACTTTCCGGCTATTTTCTCACCCCATTCAGGTGTAAAAGGGGTACCAACCTTGTGTTGGGGGTTAACCCTGCGATAGACTGCCGTCCTATCCAAGGGGGGAGTCTATGACTCTCAGTCGCTTAACGCCACAGAAACCGGGATAAGCACCGGCCTGATGAGCCTTAGGCTCGGGACAGACTTTAACTAACTGGAATAGGATGCAAATAGTAAAGATCATGGAGAATGAGGATGGGGAGGAAAGAGAGTTGGATTTTTAGCGTAGAGGAATTAAATTTTTAGACCCCTTGTCAGTCACAGCAGATTTCCCTCTGTAAAATCCAGCCTGCTCTCCGCGGGGGAGATCGCGTCGCCACAAGAACAGCGCCACCCATTTTAGACATAATTTTTACCTGTTTGTATGTTGGTGCGTCTGCTTTGGATAAACAGATAAGTAGGAAAACAAAACGAGAGACAAGAACAGATGAAAGGGAACACGGAACAGAAAAAAAAAAGATACTTGAAAGATGGAAATGCAGGGGGAAAATGAGAGGATTCAACGGGGGAAAAATGAAAAAAATTAGGAGAAGAAGAAAAGCGAAAACCAGCAACAATAGCAACATTAGCAGGAGCAACAGCAACACTGGCAGCGATGGTTGCAGCTGCACAAAAGTTGTTCTAAAAGGAACGCGAAAGAAAGCAAACAACCAAACCCCTCCCCACCCCTCTCCAAAAAAGCATACAACAAAAACAACCAAACACACAATAAGCAGTAGGGTGCAAGTATATGCCCCGGAGTTGCAATGCTGCTACCCTATTGGTAGGCAAATGGTCGGTGGGTTGGTGATCTAGATGTATTGCGCCTAGAAAGCGAAAAGTCCGGGTCGGAGTGTGCGGTGGTTTGAAACCCGTTTGGGCGCAAAACTGATATCCCCATCTATTAGATTATTAGTGGTGGGTCTGGGTGCTAGTCTTTTGGATGAGACGATAAAGCGAGATCCCGTATGTCATACATCATTACTTAGCGCACGTAAAATAACCCACGGCAACAAGTGGGTTGTCCCTGGCAAAATTCTGTAGAAAAAAAGCCATTCTGATAGAGAAAAAAAATACAGTTGCAGACAGGAAAAAGAAGAAAAAAAGATAATGGGTAGGCGCTGCACTTGTGCCGACGCGCTCTCCCCGGGGAGGGCAGCCCGAATTTCACACAGAGAAATTTGCTGTGACATAAAGTGGTATAAAAACGTTCGCATGCGCAAAATCTCATCGTCGGTGAACCTCGGAGCTCTGATTGAGGAGCAAAAACGAGAGCCAACATGAAAACATGAAAAAAAGAAAAAAAGAAAAAAAACAACAAAAAGCAAGCAGTTCATCAAAAATTAATACTTCTTCTTTGTCGTCGGACGCTCTGATAGCAGCAACCATTGTCTGTCATATGAGCAAAAATGCGCTGCACTGCTGTTAAACGCCTGACAAGTCATGTTCAGCAAATCCAACTTTGGCATGGGAGAGTATTGGTTCAATCTGAAAGTCTTTATGGGAAAAAAGGCGGGAGAGTGGACCAAGAAGGCATAAAATAGACGAGAAGGAGGTAATATGAAGAAAAAAAACCCCAAGGCATAAACAAAGAGAGGGTTAGAAAAGGGGAATTACTAGCAGAGAATTTCCACAATATGGTGATGCTATTGATACTGACAATACTCCTTTGCTCATTTTCCGGTATGACGGGGTTTTTTTTAGTAGCTTTTTGTTTGTTTCTTTGAGGGGGGTAGGGAATGGGGGTGGCGTCAGTTCAGTTACAATTCTCCTCACTGCTTTTTACAGGGCTCATTTCCCCTGTTTATTTGATGCTTCGCTCCCCAACGACGGCATAAAATAATTTTATAGGACACCTTTACCTTATAGTTTGTAGGGGACGGGACAGCTCAGTGGTCAGATTACTCGCTTTCCCCAAGCTAAGGTTAAGCAGTATCGAACATGGTTACCAACTTGATTGGTAATCGTTTGCGCGCCTTGGCTTCAGTACAGTCCCT
>CM060342.1:26805356-26807856 GCA_030674155.1 Stramonita haemastoma | reverse complement strand
GTCACGCATGCACGCACGCAGCACATACACACACATACATACACAAGGAGATCAATCTGCAAGGAAGATATGATAAAGATCGTCTGGCGGCCTTAGCATAAAAAATCCATGTCAGGGACAGCACACAGACAACACACATCAAAACAGAAAAAAACCCTGAGAGACACAGACCGTCTGTACCACCCAAGGTCATCACACACACACACACACACACAGACACACATAACACACACACACATTCACACGTATACGCATATACACATACACACACCTATACACTTAAACACTCACACACACGCAACTTCACACACCTAAACACACACACACTCACACACCTACACACACACACATACACACACACCCACACCCACACCCCCCCACACACACACACACACACACACACACACACACACACACACACACACACACACACACACAGAGTTTCACACACACACACACACATACACACCTACACCTACACCTACACCTACACCTACACACACACACACACACACACACACACACACACACACACACACACACACACCACACACACACACACACACACGCAGACACGCAGACACACACACACAGAGAAAATTCCCCTAACGAGCATGTAAAAATCCCTGCCTCAGGCGCAAAGGGATTCAGCTTTGACACCATAACACTGCGATCCCCGCTGTACTGTTGAAAATAGGCTATCTACGCACGGAGCACACAGCGCTGTTGGTGAATATGAACTATGATTTATGTATGCACAACGCACATAGTGCTATAATATACACGCTTTCATAATACTTCCATGGCATGCATGTGAACTAAGCTATGAGAGAGAGGAGAGAGAGGAGAGAGAGAGAGAGAGAGAGAGAGAGAGAGAGAGGGAGAGAGAGAGAGAGAGGAGAGAGAGAGGGAGGAGAGAGAGAGAGAGAGAGAGAGGAGGGGAGAGAGAGAGAGAGAGAGAGAGAGAGAGAGAGAGAGGAGAGAGAGAGAGAGAGAGAGAGAGAGAGACAGAGAGAGAGGAGGAGCAGGGGCAGGAGGCAGGCAGGCAGGCAGGCAGAGAGTAGACAGAGACAGACAAATACAGAGAATGAATGTGCGTGTCCATGTGTGTGTGTGTGTGTGTGTGTGTGTGTGTGTGTGTGTGTGTGTGTGTGTGTGTGTGTGTGTGTGTTTGTTGTGTGTGTGGTGTGTGTGTGAGAGAGAGAGAGAGGAGGAGAGAGAGAGGAGAGAGAGAGAGAGAGAGAGGAGAGAGAGAGAGAGAGAGAGAGAGAGAGAGAGGGAGAGAGGAGAGAGAGGAGAGAGAGAGAGAGAGAGAGAGAGAGAGAGAGAGAGAGAGAGAGAGAGGAGAGAGAGAGAGAGAGAGAGAGAAGAGGAGAGAGAGAGAAAGAGAGAGAGAGAGAGAGAGAGAGAGAGAGAGAGAGAAGAGAGAGAGAGAGAGAGAGACTCCACTAATCTGTATCAGTTTGGATTTTCTTTTATCTGACCACATACTCCAATTCTCTTCTCAAAACACACACGGACACGGACACGGACACGGATACGGATACACACACACACACACACACATAGACACACACACATTCACACACACACATAGACACACACATTCACACACACATTCACACACACACAAGACAAGACAATACACACACACACCACAACACACACACTATTCACACACACACACACAAGACAAGACAATACACACACACAAACACACACACACACCACACCACACCACACCATACCACACCACACCACAACACAACACACACATGTTCACACATACACACACACGCTCGCGCGCGCGCGCACCACACACACACACACACTTACACACACACACATCTATCATCCAAACCACTGTCCATTTTGACGATCTGTCGAAACAGCTGCGGGCATCCCCCGGTCTGTCCTTGAAGATCATTTTTTTATGTCCACTTTATTCCTTGTTTGGTCTTTGCGGTATATATAATGTATTTACAGCCAGTCACTGTGGTGCCCCACCCAGGCCTATCACACACACCATCTGCCGGCCACACTGCTTCAAAGGGGACCGCCCCAGGCCCCCCTACTGTAGTTTGTGCAGGGCATGTGTTTTCACGCTCCGTTATAGATGGACAGGATAGCCTAGTGGTCAGAACATTGCGCTGGCAATTTGACGACCCGGGCTCGATTCCTGTTCGACGAGATTTTTTCCCCTTGGGGTTAACATCAGTGCTGACTTCACTCTCTCCTAAAGTCCTTCGGATGAGACTGTAAACCGCAGCCCCGTGTGTGAACGCACGTAGAACGTCTTGCGCACACGTTAAATCCTGTTCCGCTTTTCGTAAGAGTAGTCCATCGTGTGCCGGTGACCAACCTGGGAAAAAATAAATCGTTGACGAATACATCACTCATGTTCCCCTGAGGACCATCTTGGTCAAAAGACTGGTGATGACTGGTGATTATTTAGCACTGCATCAAAATAAATGCTGCAGACAGCGTGCTATGGACACAC
>CM060342.1:26765356-26780356 GCA_030674155.1 Stramonita haemastoma | reverse complement strand
GTCTGCCACAGCAAGCAGCATACTCTTCTTTCTTTCTTTGCTGTTGTCGTGTTGTTTATCTTTGTATTTTGTGTTTTGTTGTTGCAGTATCATCCTTCTTTCCTTTTTGAATTCTGTGTGGTATTGTTTCTTTCTCTTTTTTTTCTTTTTTTGCTGGACTTTTTGTCGTTTTAGGTTTGTTTTCCTTTCCGGGGTTTTTTGGGTAGTGAGTTTTGTTTCAGTTTCTTGTCAGGTAGACGTTTTGTAAGGTATCAAAGCTGGCTTAGATAAACATAAGTCCTGTTGCGGTATACACACACGTCTACAGACACGCACGTATGCATGCATGCATGCACGCACTCAAACATATATGCATTATCATCATCATTTCAGACGCTTCTTCTTCTTCTTCTTCTTCTTCTTCTTCTTCTTCTTCTTCTTCTTCTTCTTCTTCTTCTTCTTCTTCTTCTTCTTCTTCTTCTTCTTCTTCGTAGTAGTAGTAGTAGTAGTAGTAGTAGTAGTAGTAGTAGTAGTAGTAGTAGTAGTAGTAGTAGCAGCAGCAGCAGCAGCAGCAACATCAGCAGTAGCAGCAGCAATAGCAGCAGTAGTAGCAGTCAAAGTAGTAGTAGTAGTAGTAGTAGTAGTAGTAGTAGTAGTAGTAGTAGTAGTAGAAGTAGTAGTAGTAGTAGTAGTAGTAGTGGTAGCAGCAGCAGCAGCAGCAGCAGCAGCAGCAGCTAGTAGTAGTAGTAGTAGTAGTAGTAGTAGTAGTAGTAGTAGTAGTAGTAGTAGTAGTAGTAGTAGTAGAATGTTCGTATCATCTATGTGGGGTGGGGGGCAGGATATCCTAGTGGTTAAATCGTTGAAGTCATGGCCTGACATCCCAGGTTCGAGCCCCTTCTGAGACGTCTGTCCCTTCAAGGGGATATATTATTTTCCCCGCTGGAGTCACCATCAGTACCAACTTCCTAACACAGACTCCACTCTGCAGACTCGACCCTCACACCCTCATTAAGCGTCAGGAGTTAAAGCAGACACAGTCTAACCACTCGGCTGCTCCACTCGGATCCTCTGAAGAGACATTAGAGGAGCAGTTTTATAGTAGGGGATGCGTCAGTTGGGTGAAGGTCGTATTGCTTACCTTTGACCTCTCCGTGGACTTAAGCATGCCCATCACGGCTATTTACTGCTTGGAATCTCAATTTCAGTCCATTCTATTTCTGTAACTGACCATCATGGAATGGATAATTTCAAGCGTTTTTGACTTGACATACATCTATCTATCTATCTACCCACCCAAACACTTCGTGTTGCATTTCAATAATTACACTTCTATTGCACTCCTTCTTTGCTGCTCGTTTGAAGTGATGGTATTATGTAGTGTTCATTCAATTCATTCTTTTGGTAATCGTTTGGTGTGGTATTATGTAGCGTTCATTCAATTCATTCTTCTGCTTATCTTATAGTGTGGTATTGTGTAGCGTTTATTCAATTCATTCTTTTGCTTATCGTTTGATTTCGTATTGTGTAACGTTTATTTGACACACCTAACACATTAAAACAAAACCACCAACACCAACAATGACAACAAAAGCAAAACCCAGCAGCACTTCCTACCTCTGAAAACAATCTTGAAAATGTCCAAACCCTAAGATTTCAAGCAGAAAATAATAACTGTGATGGGCACACAGCTGTTGAATGAAATCCACAGAGAGGTCATCAATTTAATGTGAGCAAGCAACATAACAGGATCTTGGCCCAATTGACGCATCGCGGGCCTAGTGGGTAGTGACAGGAGGAAGAGAGAAAAGCAAGGGTAGGGAGCTGCTATCAGGGCAGTGAGGGGGGGGGGAAGCAGGCAGGCAGGGAGGGAGGGAGGGACTAGGGAGGGACCACCCAGAACCTCCTGTGTCTCCCTGACAGTGCGAGTACAGTACAGTCCAGTACAGTCCAGGTTACTTACTGACTGATAGATGGTAGCGATTACAGTGGGAGGGGGTCGCACACTGCACACATCATTATCTGTTAGCGCTGTCCCACGCTTACTACTAACACACACCCACACCCACGCGCTTGCATGCACGTACGCACGCACACAAGCGCGCACACGCACACGCGCACGCGCGCACGCACGCACACACACAGAGGATGTTTTGAAATGGTCGTGGTGAGCTCTGTCTGTCTGTCTGTCTGCGTGTCTGTCTGTCAGACATTGTCTGTCTGTCTGTCTGTCTGTCTGTCTACTGTGTGTGTGTTGCTGTGTGTTGTGTGTGTGTGTGTGTGTGTGTGTTGTGTGTGTGTGTCTCTCTCTCTCTCTCTCTCTCTCTCCTCTCTCTTCTCTCTTCTCTACCTCTCTCCCTTCTCTCTCTCCTTCTCAAAGTACAAAAGTCGAATCCACCACCACCATCACCATCATTAATTTTTGGTGTGAAAACAGGGTCGCGTTATGAACAGGAAGGACTCAAGCACTTGAAAGAGACCCCTGGCTGGCTTTCTCTCTCTCTCCCTCAACACGACAAAATGTCCCAGGAATTGACTGACTATGTGGGGCCTCCCAACACTATATCATAATGATGGCATTGTTGGGACTCTGCAAGGGGTGAGTTAGCCCCTGGACTGAAAAGCCTTATAATATAACGGCCTTTCAGGGGTGAACGGTATTGTGGGAAGATCAGGAAGGCAGATGGGACGAAAGGGAGAGTGGGGGGTGGGGGTGGGGAGTGAGGTTTGGGGGTAGTGGGGAAGGGGGTGCTCTGTTAAAAAAGAAGAACACTGTCTGTAAAGAAGACATTTATCAGATCATAAACAACAAAACGAATACCACTCATGATGTGATCCGTAAAGACGTTTAAGCTCTAGATAACGAACACGACGAAAGTTGCTGTCATCACAGCAACAAATCTTGGGTGATTTACGCGGCAAAGGGGCATAACTTTAGGCCTGGAGAAACCTTGACATTGCTTCTGTCCTTGACCCCTTTGACATCGTGTCAAGGCCAAGCCTTCCACATGGTGGGTAAACAAGGTGCGGGTGAAAGTGAAGAAGGGTATTGGCTTTCTCTGGCAGAAAATGGGATGTTTGAAAGCGGTGTGAGTACCTTGCACCCCAAACACCCTCTCTTTTGTAGTTTGCTGCCTGTGAGTCTGTTTATGCTGAGGGAGGGATGGTGAAGGGAGGGAAGTGGGGGTGGTGGTGGTGCGGGTAGGTAGGTACCTGTACAACAGGTCCTGTCAGCTCTGTGGCACCGAGGGTAGTAGTGACGGGGTTTGTGGGGGTCATGGCTTTGCCTGCTCAACAAAGAAGGCTTTATCACCTCGTGACTCTTGTGTAATGTGGCATAAAGCATCGACAAAGAAACAGCTGGTGTGGAGCTTCAGATGCCTGGCCTGGCTTGGAGGATGAGTGTGTGTGTGTGTGTGTGTGTGTGTGTGTGTGTGTGTGTGTGTGGTGTGTGTGTGTGTGTGTGTGTGTGTGTGTGTGTGTGTGTGTGTGTGAAAGATTTCTGCTGTAAAGGGTTTCTTTTTGCAGTCAACACACTTAACTTGACAAGCAGTTGGCTTCTTCTGTTTGAGAACCTCTTCTGTCAGCGAAGTGGGTTTTTTTTTTTTTTTCGTTTCTTCTTTTTTTTGTATTTCTTCCTTTTTCTTTTTTTTTTTACCAACAACCTCCTTTCTGAATTATAGTTAACTGTGTATAGAAACAAAGTCACTGAAGGTAATACAGAAATAACCAGAACTGCCAAACATACCAGCAGATTCTTCTAATAACATTAGTAGTCACTTTTACATCGTATTTCTTCCTTTCCAGCATAAGCAACCATCCATCAACTTTTTTTTTTTTTACTTCGGTTTTACATGTATTCTTCATGGTTGTATATTTTAGTATCCTTTTTTTCCCCACCACGTTTTAATAGCTGTTGAAGTACAGTTGCTGCATTTGAAGTGGTTTTAACCCCCTCAGTTTTATGATACCCTCCCTCCCCCGTTTCAATCCGATTTTATCTTCATCAGGGGGTCCTTATTATTGCCAGACAAGAGAAGCCCAACTACTGAGGAAATTATGCCGTCATGGCTGTCATAGTAGATAAGAAGCGGCACAAAGCGGAGAGGAATAAAAGCCTGGATACTTTCTCCTCGTTTGTTTTTCCCTCCCCCCCAAAAAATGAAAAGCTGCCCATGTCATAAATACATCAGGGGACAGACTTCACAGAGTGTCTTGCCCCATAAAGCAGCTGACTACATCCCCATCTTGCAGTCAAGGTACAGTACAGGGTCTGTGTGTGGGGAGAAATACTGCGGCTGTGGTGGGGGTGCTGTGGTATAAAGGATGGTGAGGAGACTGCCCCCACACCAAGAGCCTTGTTGTTGTTGTTGTTGTTGTTGCTGTTGTTTTTCTTCTTGTTCTTGTTCTTCTTGTTCTTCTTCTTCTTCTTCTTTGCAATTCTTCGCAATTCTTCGCAATTCTTTACACTTCTTCTTCTTCTTCTTCCTCTTCTTCTTCTTCTTCTTCTTCTTCTTCTTCTTCTTCTTCTTCTTCTTCTTCTTCTTCTTCTTCTTCTTCTTTCTTCTTTCTTCTTAATTCTTTGCAATTCTTCCTCTTCTTCTTCTTCTTCTTCTTCTTCTTCTTCTTCTTCTTCTTCTTCTTCTTCTTCTTCTTCTTCTTCTTCTTCGCAATTCTTCTTCTTCTTCTTCGCAATTCTTCTTCTTCTTCGCAATTATTTGCAATTCTTCTTGTTCTTCTTCTTGTTCTTGTTCTTCTTCTTCTTCTTCTTCTTCTTCTTCTTCTTCTTCTTCTTCTTCTTCTTCTTCTTCTTCTTCTTCTTTGCAATTCTTCTTCGCAATTCTTCTTTGCAATTCTTCTTCTTCTTCGCAATTCTTCTGCTTCGTCTAACACTCACACAACAACTATTTTTTGTCTGTCATAATTTGTACGAAAATGCCTTGCGCTGCCATTAAGCACCTGACAAGTCAGGCCCAGCGCATTCAACTTTTGACATGGGGAAGAATTGCTATCTTTGAAGTCTTTGTGGGGGGAAAAAAGGCAGAAAATGGACCAGGAAAGCAGAAAATAGACAGGAGGGAGGTGACAGGCAGAGAAGCTTTCGACAGGTAGGAGGGGGAGATGGTGTTAGCTGCGTTGGAGTTTGGGGGGTTGTGTACTTAACAGAAAGTGTCTTTCTTTAGCGCTTGGAACACAAGTAGCAGCTGTGAGAAGAAGATAGGAGGAGGAAGAGGAGGAGGAGGAGGAGGAGGAGGGAGGAGGAGGAGGAGGAGGAGAGGATGGAGGAGAATTAAGAAGAAGAAGAGAAGAAGAAGAAGAGAAGAAGAAGAAGAAGAAGATATTGCGAGGAAGAAGAAAAATTGCGAGGAAGAGAAGAAGAGATTGCGAAGAAGAAGAAGAAGAATGCGAAGAAGAAGAAGAAGAAGAAGAAGAAGAGAATGCAAAGAAGAATGCAAAGAAGAGAGAAGAAGGAGAAGAAGAAGAAGAAGAAGAAGAAGAAGAAGAGAAGAATTGCGAAAGAAGAAGAATTGCGAAGAAGAAGAAGAATTGCGAAGAAGAATTGGAAGAAGAAGAAGAAAGAAGAAGAAGAAGAAGAAGAAGAAGAAGAAGAAGAAAGCAAGAAGAACAAGAAGAAGAAGAAAACAACAACAACAACAAGAACAACAAGAACAAGAACAAGAATCAAGAGAATTGCGAAGAAGAAGAATTGCGAAGAAGAAGAAGAATTGCGAAGAAGAAAAAAAAAAGTCGAGAAGAAGAAAAGAAGAAGAAATAGCAAAGAAGAATTTCGAAAGAAGAATTGCGAAAAAGAAGAATTGCGAAGAAGAAAGAAGATATGAAGAGGAAGAAGAAGAAAGAAAGAAGAAGAAGAAGAGGAAGGAGAGCGAAGAAGAAGAAGAAGAAGAAGAAGAAGAAGGAGGAGGAGGAGGAGCAGAAAAAAGGAGAAGAGAAGAAGAAGAAGGAAGAAGAAAGAAGAAGAAGAAGAAGAAGAAGAAGAAGAAAAGAAGAAGAAGAGGAAGAAGAAGAAAGAACAACAACAACAACAACAACAACAAGAACAAGAAATAGAAGAAGAGGAAGAGGAAGAAGAACAAGAAGGAGGAGAAAGAAGAGGAGGAGAAGACGGAGGAGGTGGAGGAAGAGGAGGTGGAGGAGGAGGAGGAGGAGGAGGAGGAGGAGGAGGAGGAGGCAGGGAAGTTCACAGAGCAGCCACCTGTCGTGAAGGTATGGGCGCCTTACATCTTGTTGCTGAGGAAGCCCCATACCATCCCTGCTGGCATTTGAGATGTTTAGCTGCCAAACATTGCTCTGTTTCTTCCTTCAAACAGCCTCTTTGCATTCTTTCTCCGTCCTTTTTGGGGTTGAGTTTCTCTCTTTTTTTTTCTTTCTTTTTCTCTTTCCCTTTTTCTTTCCTAGTTTTCTCCTTCTACATTCTTCTTTCCTTCCATCCTACTCCTTTCTGCTTCTCTCCATTTTTCTCTTTCTTTTCCTTTTTCATCCGTTCTTCTCTTTCCTTCTCTTTTCCTTCATTTTTTCTACCCGGCTCTTTCCTTTAACGGTACTTCTTTTTTGTTTGTTTATTTGTTTTTTTGGGGGAGGGTTACCTACGGCTGATTGTAAAAAAAAAGTTTACTCATAACATAATCCTCCTTGAAATAAAAGTCAATTTTTCTTGCCCCCCCCCCCCTCCCTAGTTCTATTTCTTTCTTCTTCTTTCCTCCATTCTATTTCTTCCTTTCTTCTTCTTCTTCTTCTTTGCATTCTTCTTTGCATTCTTCTTTGCATCTTTCTTCTTCTTCTTTGCATTTCTTCTTCTTCTTCTTCTTCTTCTTCTTCTTCTTCTCTTCTTCTTCTTCTTCTTCTTCTTCTTCTTCTTCTTCTTCTTCTTCTTCTTCTTCTTCTTCTCAATTCTTCTTCTTCTTTCTTCTTCTTCTTCTTCTTCTTTTCTTCTTCTTCTTCTTCTTCTTCTTCTTCTTCTTCTTCTCAATTCTTCTTCTTCTTCTTCTTCTTCTTTTCTTCTTCTTCTTCTTCTTCTTCTTCTTCTTCTCTTCTTCTTCTTCTTCTTCTTCTTCTTCTTCTTCTTCTTCTTCTTCTTCTTCTTCTTCTTCTTCTTCCTCCTCCTCCTCCTCCTTCTTCTTCCTGCCTTTATTCTCATATCCTTGTCGCTGTGGTATTGCATGCTGCAACTTTCTTTCTTTCTTCCTGCTTTCCTCCATTCTGTTCTTTTCTTTCTTTTCTTTCTTTCTTTCTTTCTTTCTTTCTTTCTTTCTTCCTGCTTTCCTCCATTCTGTTTTTCTTTCTTTCTTTCTTTCTTTCTTTCTTTCTTTCTTTCTTTCTTTCTTTCTTTCTTTCTTTCTTTCTTCCTGCTTTCCTCCATTCTGTTCTTTCTTTCTTTCTTTCTTTCTTTCTTTCTTTCTTTCTTTCTTTCTTTCTTTCTTTCTTTTCTTTCTTTCTTTTCTTTCTTCTTCATCTCTTTCTTCTTCTCCTCTTTCCTTCTCCCTTCTTCTTTTCTTCTTCTTCTTCTTCTTCTTCTTCTTCTTCTTCTTCTTCTTCTTCTTCTTCTTCTTTCTTCTTCTTCTTCATCTTCTTGTTCTTCTTGTTCTTCTTGTTCTTCTTTTGTTGTTGTTGTTGTTGTTGTTGTTGTTGTTGTTTTCTTCTTCTTCTTCTTCTTCTTCTTCTTCTTCTTCTTCTTCTTCTTCTTCTTCTTCTTCTTCTTCTTCTTCTTCTTCTTCTTCTCCTCCTCCTCCTCCTCCTTCTTCTTCTTTCTGCCTTTATATTCATATCCTTGTCGCTGTCTTATTGCTGCAACTTCATCATGAACTTGTGCAACAGTTGTTTTTGTCTCCATGGAATTTACGATTAGTGTCTTTAGTGTTGCTGTCTGAGCTTTTGATGACAGAGAAGAAGAATTGAGTGTGGTTTTAAGTAGCATTAGTGTCTGCTGCTTTTATGCTTTATAACGCAACGTTTGTGGCCTTTTGAAGAGGTTTCTAATTTCGTGTTTATTACAAACGTCTCCATTCTAGAAAGAAAATCTGAGTTGTTCGCTTTATTCAACTTTTTATCCTTTTTTCCCCTCCTTTTCGCTTTTTGTGTGGTAATTTTTTATTCTTTCTTTAACTATTTGCTATTCTAGTTTCTAGTGTGTTGTTTGTGTTGTGTTCTGAAACAGTGGAGGTGGGGGTTATCAACAGTATGTGTGTTATCAACACCAGTGCTTAGTCCTTCAGTGCTGAAAACCAGCACTCACCACTCTGGCTCCTCTGCTATTGTTTGAAGTACTGTCACTGACACTGTCACTGACCTTGAAGTTTGTTTCCACCTTCACCCCTACATCTCCCCCTAGCCCTCCTCTCCCCCCCCCCCCCAACCCCACCTCCTTCTCTATCTCTGACAGTAGAACCTTTCAGCGACAAAGAATTCCTCATCATTTCACACATGGCGGTATGGTCTGACCGCTTTGTGGAAAGCGGTCACGTGACTTGGGTGACCTCGTTCTTGGCAACCAGAGCGAGGCTGTAGTCTCCTTGTGGGAGGGCAGAGGACGTTCTGGTGGCGCCAGGCTGTGGCGGCACGGCTCGGCTTCTACTGATGGTGACGACATGACGACAGGCGAACAATGGCTGTCGTCTGTCATCAGGTCAGGGGTCAGGAATTGTCATAACAGTGTTTTGTCACCGTGACATGAGGATGATGCTGCTGCTATGTGTGGGGAGGGTGTCCCATGTTTTTTGGGTTTTTTGGGGGGCTGGCTGTCATCACCTGCTCCCTGTCTTTCTTGTCATCGCTGCTTCTGTCTCTGTAGGCTGCTGTCATTCTTTCCTTACTGGGGTCTGTCCGCACCTAGATCTACCAGTGTGTGTGTGTGTGTGTGTGTGTGTGTGTGTGTGTGTGTGTGTGTGTGTGTGTGTGTGTGTGTGTGTGTGCGCTCGCGCGCACACACACACAAACACACGCTCACACTCAGACGCACGCACACAACACACACGCGCGCACACCTACACACACACACACACACACGCACGCACGCACACACATACACCTACACACACACACATACACACACACACACACACACACACACACACACTCTATAAAATCCTTCAAGGTTGTAATTTCTCGGTTACTGCGTCGTCTACCATTGAAGAGACGAAGGCAATAGACGAAACACATGAAATTATGACAGGGATAGTCTACAGAAGAGAGGAATGCAACAGATGTACACCTGAAATTCTGACAGGGATGTAATCTACAGAAGAGAGGAATGCAACAGATGTACGCCTTGAATTCTGACATGGATAATCCTCAGAAAAGTTTACTACAACAGATGTACCCATGAAACACTGACAGGGATGATAACAGTGAAGTCAACAATGGCAAGACTGCACCCTCTCCTTTAAAACTCCTTAGAATTGCTCTATAAACTGATTTCTTTCTTTTCGAACGCAAACAAAACTATTTTGAAAACACGCTGAAACTCCATCCCTAATGTAGAAGAGTCGCCCAGCTCTGGATAGTGGCTTGGATGATGCCAGTATACCCAGCATGCACCCTGCTGCCCGGAGAGGAATGGGCTCCGCCAGGTTCAAATTTTCCATGTGGATGCACTGCCTGACAACCTCAGTGCAGTAATGAACCCAGTAAATTTATCTGGGACTCAGGGGAGGAGTTTGATCAAGTCATTTGCGGGATCTTGGGAGGTGGGATAGACTTATTTATTTTATTTATTTATTTATTTATTCTTTCGAGGATGATGGAATAAACACTCTCGTGCTTTTTTACATCCAGTCCCCGTGTGCATGCAGTTTTGTAAACGTCATCTGTTCCCACTGGCACACGATGGCCTACTCTTACGATAGGCAGAACAGGATTTAACGTAGATTAGTGGTTAGAGCTTTACACTTGTGATCTGACGGGCCAGGATCGAACCACCATGGAGGTGCCTGTTTTAGGGGGTTTTACCCTGGAGTTATTATCAGTACTAACTCCACTCCCCTAAAAGTACTTCAAATGAAATCATAAACTAAGGCCCCGTGTGCGAATGCACGCAGAACATCTTGCATGCACGTAAAAAATTCCGCTCCGCCTTTTGCAAGAGTAAGCCATTCTGTGCCAGTAGGAACTTATGACAATATTTTTTAAAAACACATGCACGCGGATGTCGTGTTTAGACACCATCCCCGAAGTAGGACTGCGGCTGCCTTTACCTTCACCTATCCCGTAGCATTGTAGACCATTGGTGCACCACTGAAGATTTTGCAACCAGCTTCCTCCACTCCTCGCAGTTTTCAGCTTTCCGTAGTAAGTTGTTTCTCTCGAGGCCAGTCCGCTCTCTGATGCTGTCTTCCCATCGTTTTCTCTGTCTGCCTCTTCATCTCCCTCCTTGTACTATTCCCTGTAGGACAGTCTTAGTCAATTCAGATGTTCGTGTGACGTACGCGTACCACTTTAGCTTGCGTTTTTTTTCCCCTACAGAAATCAGGAGTTCCTCATACAAACCCTTGGCGTTTTCAATTCTGGTTTTCATTTCCTCGTTAGTTCTGCAATCTCTGTATGAGATACCCAGAAGTTTACAAAAGTATACAAAAAATTCACTGTAGGCGAATCTTTGAGCTCAAGCAGCGAAACTTAAAAAAAAACAACAACCAAACAAACAAACCCCCAAAACCAACAACCCCTAAAACATCTTCACTTCATCCATCCATCCTGTTCTGTTGTGTGGTGTTTTACAATGTTGATGATCTTCTGTAGCCTCTGGCCCAGTCAGTTCAGGGTGACGTAGATGTATTGTTTAGTCTGTGATGAATTGCCCCTGTTACACACAAACACACACACACACACGCGCGCGCGCGCGCACACACACACTAACACACACACACACACATACAACACACACACACACACACACACACACACACACACACACACACGCATACACACATAAACACACACACACTAACACACACACACACACACACACACACACACACACACACACACACACACACACACACACACACGCATACACACACGCATACACCCCCACACACCCCCACACCCCCACACCCACACACCCACACACAGAGGGGGGAGGGGGCGTGTGGTTACGTCATTGTTTGGTGACGTCAGCTGCACGCCTGTCTGGTGTTGGGAAGAATGGTGTGGGTGTTGATGCAGACGTGCATAGCTGAGGTGCTGTGGTGATGCAGCGTTTGGTTGGCAGGTGTGTGTGTGTGTGTGTGTGTGTGTGTGTGTGTGTGTGTGTGTGTGTGTGTGTGTTGTGTGGTGTGTGTGTGTGTGTGTGTGTGTGCAATGGAAACTATGGCTTTTAAAGTGGCCTCTTTTTGTGGTGTTTTGTTTGGGATTATTTGCTCTTGAGTTTTTGAGGGGGGGGGCGGATAGCCTAGTGGTCAGAACATTGCGCTGGCAATTTGACGACCTAGGTTCGAGTCCGGTCGAGGAAATTTTTCTCCTGGAGTTAACATCAGTGCCGACTCCACTGTCCCCAAAAGTCCTTCGGATGAGACTTTAAACCGAGGCCCCGTGTGCGAACGCACGCAGAACATCTTGCGTACACGTTAAATCCTGTTCCGCTTTTCGTAAGAGTAGGCCATCGTGTGCCGGTGGGAACAGATGACAATATTTACAAAAACTGCATACACACGGGGACCGGATGAAAAAAAGCACATGATTGCTTATTCTGTTATCCTCGATATAAAAGAATAAATAAATAAAAGAAAAAGTGTCTCTGTGTGTTTTTTTCTATCCGTATCTGTATCTTTGTGTGTGTGTGTGTGTGTGTGTGTGTGTGTGTGTGTGTGTGTGTGTGTGTGTGTGTGTGTGTGTGTGTGTGTGTGTGTGTGTGTGTGTCTGAGAATGAGAGAGAGAGAGAGAGAGAGAGAGAGAGAGAGAGAGAGAGAGAGAGAGAGAGAGAGGAGAGGGAGAGAGACGCAGACGCAGACGCAGATAGTTTATTCATATAGGCCTTAGCCCCTTATGAAGGGGAATGTGAACAATACAAGACATGGTATGATAAATATAGTGAAAAATCATTTGATCATTAAGCACACTGACTTATGAAGTGACTATTTCTCTGAGTTTGAGAGCCTTGTACAAGAATAGAGAAAAGTTATGTATAACTTCAGGATGTGTACAAGACATTAACAAATTCAATTTAAACAAACAAGGTTCCCTATAATACTTTGGTTGAATAAATTTTACTCTAAGGTTATGTAATTGTTGGCAGCAAAGAACAAAGTGGACTTCATCTTCCTTTGACACATTGCATAATGGACATAACAAATCCAGATCATTATGGGTTCTATATCTTAAACGATGTACATTCAAATCAGATATACCAAGTCTAAATTTTGCTGTGATGTGTTTCAATTGTCGATTCATATCAAGTTCTAAATAGCATTTTAAATCATGACCATTACAATATGTTCTATAAAAGTCAAACCTTTGGCTATTGTTAATATGATAGTTCCAGTTCTGCCACCTGCAGTCAATCAATCGTTGACGAAAGACTTTAATGAACACATGAACATCACCCACACCTTGATTCAACCACACATCTCCGAACCCATTTTCATTTAAACAGATACGCACACTTGATACCCAATTTTTCTTACCTATTACATCTAAATTATACAACATTTTGTATGCCTTATATGGTAATCTGAGATCTTCCATTTGTAGCAACTTAATCCAATAACGAATACAATTAACTGCAGAATTAATGTACAAAGGATATCTATCAGTTTCACCATAAACGATGTCATTAGGTGTACGTCTATCAACTCCTAAGTACTTCTTTATTGCAAACAAATGAACAGATTCACAATGAACTGCTGCTTTGTCCAATCCCCATAATTCTGAACCATACTGAAGAACAGGTTGAACCTGTGAGTCGAATAGTTTCATTAATAGCCCAAAAGAATTATTATTAAGTGTGTACAATCTTTGCATAATATATACCAACGCATTCTTTGCCCTACTAGAAAGGTCCTTACAAGCAGCAGTAAAACTCAGACGTGTAGAAAACAATATCCCTAAGTACTTATAAACATTAACTACCGGTAGCAGATTACCATTGTATGTCCATCTTTCTTGCATACCCAAATAACCTCCCTTACGAAACACAATGATGTTACTTTTCTTCATATTTACTTTTAATTGAAGTGAAAAAGCAGCATGATACAAATTATTTAACTGATTTTGAAGCCCCACAATAGTCTCTGATAACAGCACTACGTCATCAGCTAATAACAGAATGAACAACTCAAACGCATCATGTGACAAAACTGCACCATGTTTTCCATTATTAATTACTTGTAATGCTAATTCATTTATGAAAAGTGAAAATAAAACAGGGCTGCACACATCTCCTTGCTTGACTCCGGCTGTGCATCTAATGAAATCTGTCAATTTTGAACCACATCTTACTTTACATTTTATATCTTCATACATTCTTTTTATACATGTGTGGAGTTTACCTCTAATACCATTTTTTACCAAAATGGGCCAAAGTAAATTTCTGTTAATGGAGTCAAAGGCTTTTTCGAAATCGATAAAAGCTACATATAACTTACGGTTGCATGAAAACTGTTTCTGTATCAATGCTAATAACGTAAACATATGATCTAAAGTAGAATACCCCCTTTTAAATCCTGCCTGACATTCTCCAGTAATGTTATTTTCTTCTATCCATTCCTGTAGTCTTCTGTTAATAATGGAACTAAACATTTTGCTACTTATATCACTAAGTGAAATACCCCTATAATTATTAGGATCATTAACGTTTCCTTTCTTATATAATGGTAAAACAATAGACTCTGTCCAATTTTCAGGGAACTGACCGGTCTCAAACAGTGTATTAAACAATTTTACAAAGAAATCCACTATATATTCATTTGAATATTTGAATAATTCACCAATAATTGCATCTGGTCCTGCTGCTTTCCGACTTTTCAGCTTTCTTATGGCAAGTAATACTTCTTCTCTTGAGATGGGACGGTTCATGTAATCATCACCACTATCATCAATTATATCTTCATTTAGAGTATCATTACTAACGTCTGTTTCTAATAAAGATTTGAAATGTTGAAACCACTTCTCAACACTAATATTAGCTCTTTTCTGTTTTCTTTTGAATGAAACTTTTCGAACATTATCCCAAAAATCTTTTTGACTGAGAGAGAGAGAGAGAGAGAGAGAGAGAGAGAGAGAGAGAGAGAGAGAGAGAGAGAGAGAGAGAGAGAGAGAGAGAGGAGAAGTTGCAACATGAACTGTTTGCTTTCTTGTTTCATTTAATTTTTTTTTGGATGGGAAATAAGGAAAGGCTCTCAAGTGCAACATAAAGATGAATATCTATCTACAATCATATCTGCCTATCCGTCCCTTTGTCTACATATCTACTCATCTGTCTGTCTGTTGTTATTTTTGTTTGCTGTTTGTTTGGTATTGTCTTCCTGTTTTATTCATTCTGGTCTTCATTCAGAATTTATCTCTACCAGTCTCTTTGTTGATTTTATTTTCTGTGCGGTATCGTCTCCTCCCTGTTTGGCCTATTCTTTATTCAGTATTTTTGTACACCTGTTGTTATATCCTCTTTATAATTCTGCCTCTCTCTCTGTCTCTCTCTCTCTCTCTCTGTCTCTCTCTGTCTCTCTCTGTCTCTCCCCCCCCCCCCCCCCTCTCTCTCTCTCTCTCTCTCTCTCTTCTCTCTCTCTCTCTCTCTCCTCTCTCTCTCTCTCTCTCTCTCTCTCAAGGGGCTGTGGCCTTTATGAGTAAACGTCTGCGTCTGCGTCTGCGTCTGCGTCTTCGTCTGCCTCTCTCCTCTCTCTCTCTCTCTCTCTCTCTCTCTCTCTCTCTCTCTCTCTCTCTCTCTCTCTCTCTCTCTCTCTCTCTCTCTCTCTCTCTCTCTCTCTAAGGGGCTGTGGCCTTTATGAGTAAACGTCTGCGTCTGCGTCTGCGTCTGCGTCTTCGTCTCTCTCTCTCTCTCTCTCTCTCTCTCTCTCT
>CM060342.1:26745356-26747856 GCA_030674155.1 Stramonita haemastoma | reverse complement strand
CACACACACACACACACACACACACACACACACACACACACACACACACACACACCCAACTCCCACCACCCCTAACACACACATACCACAAACCCATCAGTAGGGCTACCCTACAACCATCAAGCACAAACAAACACACGCCCAGAACAAAGCAATCGTGAAGGTGTATTACAATAATAACCTGCCAGCCTCCTACAGTTGTCATGTCAGCATCCCTGTAGTTCCGCGCCAAGCTCTCTGTCTGTATGTCTGTCTGTCTGTCTGTATGGCTCTGTGAACCACAGTGGGTTGCAGAGAGGGCCCCTTACTCTTCCTCCTCCTCCTCCTCCTCCCTCTCCTTCCCTCCCCACAGTCACCACTGCCAACCAACTCAAAGGTCAGTCGTGTACTGTGACTGACTTTTTTGGACAGATGTGACAGCACTCTTTTTATCCCTGCATGATGTGCCAGGTCCCTACACCTCGCTTTAGTCCTTAAAGGGGTGGTGAGGTACTAGACCTTCTAGGTTGGATCGGTGGTTTAGAGGTAAACGCACCTATCTACTTACCTACCTGCCTACCTACCTACCTACCTACCTACCTACCTACCTACCTACCTACCTACCTACCTACCTACCTACCTACCTACCTACCTACCTACCTACCTATCTACCCACCCACCTACCTACCTACCTACCTACCTACCTACCTACCTACCTACCTACCTACCTACCTACCTACCTACCTACTTGTCTAGACAGCAAAAAAGTCCGGGTTCGAAGTTAGCGTTGGTTCAATTTGTGCCCAGAAACTCACCCACCCTCACATCCACCCTCACCACCACCCCACCCAGTAAACCGTAAGTGGTAGTCTGGTTGCTAGTCTCTCAGATGAGACAGATAAACTGGGGTCCTGGCTTTCGGCACATTTAACACACGTAAAAGAACCCACGGCTACAAAAGAGTTTTCCTTGGCAACATTCTATATAGAAGAAAAGCCACTCTGAAAAGGAAACTAATACACGTTCACATGCATTCAGGAAAGAAAAGAAAAAAATGGGTGGCGCCGCTCTTGTGGCGATGCGCTCTCCCTGAGGAAAGCGCCTCGGTTGTAGCTTGATCCAGGGCCCTGATATAACAAAAACAAGGCTCTGACCACTAGGCTGCCCACCCCCCCCCCCTCCTCATCCCCCACCCCACCCCCTCTCCGTGAACAGAATATAACCGTAGCGAGCTTTAAGCCATCACTTTTGACAGGGTATTTCTTCCCAGCCAGGAATAATAATAGATCAGCCTAACCCTGAAGAATAGCACATCTTCCTAGCCTTGAGAAGAATATTGCATCTTCCTTGTCTTGAAGAATAGCAGATAGGAAGAAGAGGATATCTTCTTAATATTGAAGATTAATAGATCTTCCTGGCCCTGAAGAAAAGCACATCTTCCTAGCCGTGAAGAATAGCACATTTTCTTAGCCTTGAAGAATAGCAATCTTCCTAGCCTTGAAGAATAGCAGATAGGAAGAAAATCAGATCTTCCTTAGCCCTGAAGAATAGCACATTTTCCTAGCCCTGAAGAATAGCAATTTTCCTAGCCTTGAAGAATAGCGGACAGGAAGAAGGGGAGATCTTTCTATCCCATGAAGAATAGCAGATAGAAAGAATAGGATATCTTCCTAGCCCTGAAGAATAGCACATCTTCCTATAACCTTGAAAGATAGTACATCTTCCTAACCTTGAAGAATAACACGTTTTCCTAGCCTTGAAGAATAACAGTCGGGAAGAATAGGAGATCTTTCTATCCCCTGAATAATGGCAGGTAGGAAGAATAGCACATATTCCTAACCTTGAAGAATAGCACGTTTTCCTAGCCTTGAATAATAGCAGATAGGAAGAATATGATATGTTTCTATCCCCTGAATAATAGCATTTAGGAAAAATAGGAGATCTTCCTAGCCCCTGAAGAATAGCAGATCTTCTTAACCTTGAATAATAGCAGATAGGAAGAATAGGAGATCTCTCTATCCCCTGAATAATAGCATTAAAATTTTGGAAAAATAGGGGAACTTCCTAGCTCCTGAAGAATAGCACATCTTCCTAGCCCTTGAAGAATATTAGATCCTCCTTCCTAGCAGAACACTGACCGACAAGGACAGAGGACATGGAGGACAGCTAAGGACAGAGGGAGAGCTAGAGGTGTGGGGCGTGGTGTGAGATTCGAGGCCAGGGCAGTCAGACGAGCAGACACGAGGAGATAAGGGGCCCAGCCAGCGCTTAGATGACAGCCCGGACTGGGCCATGGGGCCGTGAGGTAAATGTCAGCGGGGCAGAGCATTCCTGTCAAAATGGACCCTGAAAACTGATCGCCCCTCACGTCCGTGTGAGTCACTGTGGATGTGGACCAGTGCTGTGCTGTACTGTTCTGTACTCTGTGAGTGTTAGAGAGAGAGAGAGAGAGAGAGAGAGAGAGAGAGAGAGAGAGAGAGAGAGAGAGAGAGAGAGAGAGAGAGAGAGAGAGAGAGAGAGA
>CM060342.1:26732856-26735356 GCA_030674155.1 Stramonita haemastoma | reverse complement strand
TGTATCTAGATAAACCGTGCTTGCACTCATCATTTGTTGCTTTGAGCAGATCTGGCAAGGGCACGTTGACACACTTGCTTAGAAACTTTTCTCTCATTCAGCCAATTCTATTGTATTCATCAGAAATATGGGGCACAAACAGACTAGATCACATCGAGAAAATTCATTTGATGGCATGTAAAAGATTTTTAGGAGTACCTGTAAGAACACCAAATAAGATGGTATACGGTGATTTAGGAAGATATCCACTTTATGTCAATTCTTGTATAAGAGCCATTAGGTACTGGTTAAAACTACGGCATTTGATCAAAATAGAATATCATATAATGCTTATTGCATGCAGTTAGAGTTAGATAGAAACGGGAAATATTGCTGGATTTCAAAAATAAGAGAAATTTTGTGTGAAACTGGTTTTTAACATTGTTTGGATGCAACAAAGTGTGGGGGATGTAAAGGCTTTCTTAGGTATGTTTAAACAAAGATTAGTAGATCTGTTCATTCAAGAATGGGATGGGACTATAAGAGACAAAGAGAGGTATGACAGTTACAGATCATTTAAAAGTATTTTTGAAAAAGAGGAATATATAAACTCTATAAATGTCTACTGCTTTCGAGTAGCAATTACACAAGCAAGATGTAACGTGTTACCTCTTAATAATAATGTATATAGATATAGTGAGAATGCTCAAGAAAAAAAGTGTCCTTTCTGTAAAACAAAAGATGAAAACGAAGCCCACTTTCTAATGGAATGCTGCATGTATGCAGACTTGAGAGGAGAGAGAGAGAGAAGAGAGAGAGAGAGAGGGAGAGAGAGATGAGAGAGAGAGAGGAGAGAGAGAGAGAGAGAGAGAGAGAGAGAGAGAGAGAGGAGGTGGTGGTGCTGGAGTGGAGGAGGAGGAGGATGCGAGTTAGCTGTTACTGTTATAGTGTAGAAGAATATGTGTGTTGTGTGTGTGTGTGCGTGTGTGTTGTGTGTGTGTGTGGTGTTGTGTGTGCGCGTGCGCACGCGCGCGCGTGCGCGTGCGCGTACGTGTGCTTCAGTGGCCTAGACGGAGCTCACCTGCCTGTAATACCTGCCACAAGTCATGGGTTCGGTTCCTATCCTCTGTTTAAATTAAACCTGAACTTTTCTCCCCAACCCCTAAGCTAGTGGTGGTCTACGTGCTAGTCTTTTTGAATCAGTTTGGGATCGGTGGTCTAGAGGTACTGCACCTCCTGCCTGCCTAGAAAGCGAAAGGTCCGGGTTCGAAGTGTGTGGTGGCTGTTTGCTGCACTCTCCCTGGGGAGAACAGCCTGAATTTCTTACAAAGAAATCTGCCGTGACCGAAAGTAGAATCACTTCACGAAAATGCAAATATAGAATAATATGATGCGAAACAATACAATGATACTGCAATATAATACAATATGATGTAATACAGTACAATGAAATGCACTACAATTTAATATGATATGATACAATACAATTCTATGCAATACAATACGATGCAATACATTGCAATACAAGACATTACGATGCAATACAATGAAATACAGTACAACGCAATATAATACAACATTATACAATATGATGTAAATCAATACAGTACAATGCAATATGATAAAATAAAAATATGATACAATGCGATACAATACAGTAAGCAGCACAGAGACACACACAGAGACACACAAACACACAGACACAGACAAACACACACAGGACACACACAGACTCACACACACACACAGACACACACAGACACACACAGACACACAGACACACAGACACACACAGACTCACACACACACAGACACACACAGACACACAGACACACACAGGACACACACAGACTCACAACACACACACAGACACACACAAACACACAGACTCACACAACACACACAGACACAACACTACACACACAGACACACACAGACACACAGACACACAAACACAACACACACACATACACACACCACCCACCACCACACACACCACACACACACACCACACACACACACACACACACCCACACACACACACCACACACACCCACACACACAACACACACACACACACACACACACACACACACACACACACCCACACACACACACCACACACACACACACACCACACACACACCACACACACAACACACACACACACACACACACCACACACACACACACACACACACACACACCCACACCACACAACCACACACACACACACCACACACACAACACACCACACCACACAACCCACCACACACACACACACACACCACACACACACAACACCACACACACACACCACACACACACACACACACACACACACACACACACACAACACACACACCACACACACACCACATTGATATCTATCATAGGTCACAAAGCACTTCCCAACCAGTCTGGGACCTGGGCTGCCTAATTTATTTATTTATTTATCTATTTGTTTATTTATTTATCTACTCATTAAAATTCTTTTATTTCGAGGACGTGTGCTTTTTTA
>CM060342.1:26722856-26725356 GCA_030674155.1 Stramonita haemastoma | reverse complement strand
ACAGACACACAGACACACAGACCACACAACAACCAAACCACCCACAACCCACCAACACAACCAACACGACCAACACAACCAACACAACCTATTTATAAATACATACATACATACATAAATAAACAATTAAATAAACACATAAATAAATAAGCAAATAAATAAACAAGTAAATCAAGATATAAATGGATAAATCAATCAACAAATTAGTCAATCAATCGATCAATCAATCACTCCATCCATCGAACACTAAATCAGTGTTGTGCTGTCTGTGCTCTCCCTACCAACAGATCTATGGGAATACTGCGGCAACAAGCCGGCAGACGTGGCCTTTCTCCTGGACTCCTCCAATAGCATCTGGAGGCCGGACTTCAGACGCCAGATCGACTTCGTGGCGGACGTGGCCAACATGTTCCAGATCGGCCCCAACGCCACGCGCGTGGGCCTGCTGACCTACAACGACCACGTCAACCTGCACTTCAACCTCAAGCGCTATGACCGCAAGCGCCCTTTGCTGAGGGCCATCCAGAGAGTGCAGCAGGACAGCGGCTATGTCACCGCTACCGACCTGGCTATCAAGTTCGCTAGGACTTATCTTTTCAAGACTAAGGTCAGTTTGGTTTTTTTTGGGGGTGGGGGTGGGTGGATGCGCGGGGGTAGGGGTTGGTGGGGTTGTAGGATGTGGTAGGGGTTCGGAGGTGGAGGGGGAAGAGAGTGTGGGGGTGGTGATGAGGGTTGAAAAAGGGGTGGGTCGGTGGTCAGTCTAGAGGTAACGCCCCTTCCTTAGAAAGCGAAAAGTCCGGGTCAGAGTGTGTGATGGTTCGAATCCCGTTCGGGCCCAAAACTGTTTCATTTTTCTCTCTTACATTAGACTACGAGATGTGGTCTGAGTGCTAGTCTTTGGGATGAGTTGCACACGTAAAAGAACCCACGGCAACAAGAGGGTTGTCCCTGGCAAAATTCTGTAGGAGAAAAAGCCACTCTGGTTAGGAAACAAATACATTTGCAGACAGGAAAAAGAAAACAAAAATAATAGGTGGCACAGCACTTTTGGCTACACGCTCTCCCTGGGGAGAGCACCCCGAATTTCATGCAGAGAAATCTACTGTGGCATAGAGTGGTCTAAAATTTAAAATAAAAAAAAGATGAAAGGAGGTGGAGTTTGAGGAGGTTTGTTGTGGGTTTTGGGGTGTGTTGATTTCTTGTTGTTGTTGCCCGTTCCCCAAGCTTAACACATTATAGGTCACCCAGAATAAGTACTCTGACTCACTCATCCCGCCACCTATCTGTGTTGGTCTGGCCTTGACCAAAACCTGCGCCCGTTACTGATGTCACCAAAGTGGCAATTTAAATCAGTTCAGAACATCCTATGAAAGGCAATTACAACACTGACAGACACATACAGTGATAAGGTAAAAGAGTAAAGGTGTTTCCATCACCTATGCTGTCTATGGGTAGCGATATGTCAGAGACCTCAGCTTCTTTAGGGACCAGCATATTGAGGGCGGCGCCCATCTCCTTCACATCGCTGCTTTACCTTCCCTCACCCTAGAGAGGGCAGGTACCCATTGACAGCTGGGTGAACTGGGGGAACTGTACTGAAGTCAAGGCGTGTAAACGGTCACCCATCAACTTGGTAACCACGCTCAATGCTCTTTAATAGTTTTTAAAAAAAGAAAGAAGAAAAACACGACAGACTTTCTTCAAATGTCGTGCTTCGAAAAATTGGGTCGTCACGGCGTGGTGAAAGTAGTCATCATCATCGTCGTCGTCGTCGTCGTCATCATCATCATCATCATCATCATCATCATCATCATCATCATCATCATCATCATCAATATCAAACAGGGAAACAGCCAACACTATCTATCTATCTATCTATCTGTCTGTCTGTCTGTCTGTCTGTCTATCTCTCTATCTATCTATCTATCTATCTATCTATCTATCTATCTATCTATCTATCTATCTATCTATCTAGACAGACAGACAGACAGACAGACAGACAGACAGACAGACAGACAGACAGACAGACAGACAGCTAGACAGCTAGACTGACAGACAGACAGACAGACAGACAGACAGACAGACAGATAGATAGATAGATAGATAGATAGATAGATAGATAGATAGATCTCTGTGTGTGCATGCGTGGGTACATACATCCATGCATACTTACACGCTTGCGTGTACGTAAACAGGGTGGAGGCAGACACGGCGTGGTCAAAGTGATCATCGTCATCACGGACGGCAAGTCTCGGAATCAGCTGCGGACTCTGATCGAGGCTTCCCGCGCCAAGCGGGGCAACATCCACCTCTTCGCCATCGGGGTGGGGCAGGCCATCAACTCCGGGGAGCTGGCCCGCATGGCCTCCCGCCCCTCCAGTGACTACTTCTTCCAGGTGGCCGGCTACTCCGCCCTGGACTCCCTCAAGAAGATTCTGGCTATCAAGACTTGTCAGGGTAAGGGGTTGTGTTTTGGGGGTGTTGTTCGGGGTGGGGTGGT
>CM060342.1:26712856-26720356 GCA_030674155.1 Stramonita haemastoma | reverse complement strand
GCAGTGTAGTGTAGTGTAGTGTAGTGTAGTGTAGTGTAGTGTCAGTGCAGTGCAGTGCATGCAGTGCAGTGCAGTGCTGCAGTGTAGTGTACTTTACTGTAGTGTATTATAGTGTATTATTATGCATCATATTCTATCTAATCACACAGGGAAAGGAAAGCCCAGTGGTGAATAACATCAAACTTGCAGTCTGAAAAAATATAAGAGTGAGTCTCTTGGGTGGTGCGGCCATAGTGTCTCGTTGTCGACAGCATCACCACATCATCACTCTGATTGGCTGCTCGTTCTGGTCACCCGGATGTTGTGTCGACTCACGTGGCTTTTACATATATCATGTTGAAATTACCCAAGAGCGTTAGTGTGCGCTGACGTTGGATTCCGGCCCGACAGGGAAGATAGCAATGATACCATCATAATCAGAGAGATAATGACTACTACAGAGTTTTGGGTCTCGTCTGATGTCCACAACGATAACCAACAATCCGGAAATACGTCCGTGACCTTTTAGAACAGTGAAGGTAAAGATGGTGAAAGGGCTGACCAGTCATTCACTCAGTCAGATGACTTCTCTACCAACCTGGACACATGGCTAGCGGTCTGTTTGCCTGATCCTTTGACCTTTCACCCCCCCACTCCAGCTGAACCAACCCCCACAGAAGGCGCCTCCTGCTGGGCAACGACAGAGTTACCTCCCTATGATTGTTTTCACCTCTGACCTGACCCAGGGATGGGGTGAAGGTTACGGTGGGATGACGGTATGGAGGATACAGCGCGCGCACGTGACCTGAAGGATTGTTGCAGGGTCAGATTAATGGCCCGTGACAGGCAGGCGACAATACAGACCATCCGGGGATTATGATCTAGGGCCTACAACACAGATCATCTGTGATCCTGATGCTGGATCATGCAGGCAACTCTTACAAGTAAAGCAGATTGATGGCCTTCACCTCTGACCTGAATGACATTTATTTTTTTTAAAAAGTGAAGGTCGTTGAGAACTAATCCTTTCTGACATGGCCATGCACGAGGTTAGCTGCGGTGTCATGAGTAAGGGTTTCTCTCTGTCGCTGGAGGTTTCATGTAGATGTACATATACACACAGATATATGTTTCTGTAATAATTATATGCATGTTTGTATGTCTGTCTATCTATCTATCTATCTATCTATCTATCTATCTATCTATCTATCTATCTATCTATCTATCTGTCTATCTGTCTGTCTGTCTGTCTGTCTGTCTGTCTGTCTGTCCGTCCGTCCGTCCGTCCGTCCGTCCGTCCGTCCGTCTATCTATCTATTCTATCTATCTATCTATCTATCTATCTATCTATCTATCTATCTATCTATCTATCTATCTATCTATCTATCTATCTGTAAGTAGGATAGCTCAGTAGTCAGAGCACTCGCTTTCCCCAAGCTAAGGTTAAGCAGCATTTCGCGTGGTTACCAGTTGGATGGGTGACCGTTTGCGCGCTTCAGCTTCAGTACAGTTTCCCAGTTCATATATATATATATATATATATATATATATATAGATAGATAGATAGATAGATAGATAGATAGATAGATAGATAGATAGATAGATAGATAGATAGATAGATAGATAGATAGATAGATAGATAGATAGATTTTTTTTTTTTGCTGTTGTTGTTTTCTCCCTGATATGCAGGTGGTCAATACTACAATGGCTGTACAGTATTCTTTCTCCTCTGCCACAGCTGTCTCCAAATCTCCATAAAACCTTAGCCTGCATATATTATGTCAAAATGGGGTGGGATAGTACACAGGGACTGGATATATAAAAACAAAAAGCATACGAGTGCTTATTTTATCATCTTCGAAATAAAAGAATAAAAACCAAAACAAGCAAAGAGATCATCTTGTTTCCTGATTTGACGGCCCGGATTTGAACCACCACTGAAGAACCCGTTCGAGTAGAATTTTTCCCCTGGAGTTAAGATCAGTACTGACTCCACTCTCCCCAAAAGTCCTTCGAATGAAACTATAAACCGAGGTCCTATGTAGAAATACACGCAGTGTGTATTCAAAAGTGTTCTTGTAACAAAGTCCACACAGAGGAATGAAACATAAAAAAAACGAACTTGTCTTCTGACAACCAAAAGTTTAGTAAGGTAATCTAAGCTTGGAAAGAAAAGCAGTATAGGTATATAATTATTATTGTTCACAAAATGCTTCCGAAAAGTGAGAACTCCAGGAAATAACTTAGTGAAGTTTATTTCTGATCATAATTATGTGGAAGACAACACCTGCTTTGAACCTATGATCTGTCATAGAAATGAACGTCTAGTGTTAAGTCTGACATTTTGGCTTGTCATGAAATGACAGTTTGTAATGTGTCAACTATAGGCACATGTTGCACAAGAATTTCACTGTTCGTGTGCCTTTGTGTATTAACTGAATAATGACGAAAAGCGATCGTGTGCCTATGTATATCAACTGAATAATGACAAAAAAAAGCGTAAAACCAAAAGAAATAAAAACACTTTTCTTTCTTTTTCATAAACACAAAACTTAACAAAAACAACTACCCACCCACCCCTGCCCCCAATCTCACATCATCAATATCAATAACAACAGCAACAGAGAAACAAAAATAGCAAGCAAACAAAACTAAACTAAAACTGCAACAACAACAAAAATCATGTATAGACTCTAGCTGAGTGGTGGCGTTGCAAAAGACAGCGGTGAAGGGATTCCTTGCTTGTGTCGCCTCTACCTCAGGACATGTATGTTTAGGTCTCATTTGCTCCTGTCAGCCCCCAGGCTTTGAAGTGACGTGTGGGCAGACGACCCAAGACACACAGACACAGACACAGACAGATAGACAGACACACACAAAACCACAGACACATATAAACACACATACAAACGCGCGCGCGCGCGCGCGCACACACACACACATACACACACAATAATATACTAAAATATATATATATATATATATATATATATATAGAGAGAGAGAGAGAGAGAGAGAGAGAGAGAGAGAGACAAGAGACAGAGAGACAAGACAAAGACAAGACAGACAGAGACAGACAGACAGACACACTCATATGTGACGCTCCACCACATAATAGACGAGTGCACCTAGTCATTTAAGTATGACATTATTAATGTGCAATAAAGTGGCTATCAAATACAAAAAACAGATGAAAATCGGACAATTCTGTGCAACATTATACAAATTGAAATGATAGACTGCAGGATGGGACAAAATGAGAAACGGGCAAGTTATTTTAGAGTAACAGTTGTCAGAATGAGTGCTTTGGAATTTCAAACACATTAAAGCAAAAGGAATAAATCATGCCTGATATTTCATTATAAGTAGATAAACAGATCTAGTTTAATATCAATCAAAATCTCAAATGACAACTTGACCCCATCGCCTTTAAAGACTCCTAGCGCAAATTGGTAATGTGCTAAGCGACTCATTCGTGGGAGCGTCACATATACACACAGAAAACACAGACACACATCACACAACACAACACAGACACAGACACAGACACAGACACACACACACACACACACACACACACACACACACACACACACACACACACACACACGACTTGCCAGATCAGACAAAACATGCCTACACTTGTCCCTTAAAGCAAAGGGACACATGATACTGTTCGACCTTGAGACTCAGACAGGCCCTTTCTTCTTCTTCTTCTTCCTTCTTCTTCAAACGCCCAGACAGCAACTATTCTTAACTGTCATATGAGCGAAAATGCAATTGCGCTGCCGTTAAATGCCTGACAAGTCAGGCCCAGCATATCCGACTTCGGCGTAGGAAAGATTTGGTATCTTCTAAGTCTTTCTGGGAAAAAAAGGCAGGAAAATGGACCAAGATGGCAGAAAATTGACAAGAAGGAGGTGACAGGAAGAAAAGGAACAAGGCAGAAACAAACTACAAAGAGAGGGATAGAAATGAAGGAATTGCTAGCATGGAATTTTCAGAAGGTGGGGGGATTCGATTCATGCTAACAGAACCCGACATTCCCACAGAGGAGGATGGGCCGTTTGAACCTGTTAGTTTAGATAATTATGTCATGTGGGCAGGATGAACTGTTTGTTTGGACCTGTCAGTATGGACACATGGTGAACTATTTGGACCTGTCAGTATGGACACAAGGTGAACTATTTGGACCTGTCAGTATGGATACAAGGTAAACTGTTTGGACATGTCAGTATGGACACGAGGTCAACTATTTGGACCTGTCAACATGGGTACAAGGTGAACTGTTTGTTTGAACTTGTCAATGTGGACAGCATAAACTGCCACACCACACGTTTGAAAAGGTGTGAAGGGGTGAAGGTGGTTGTCAGTTCCAAGGCTTCCATCTCACATACCAGGAAGACATCCTACAGACATGCTTGTGCCCAGAACACTGGGCCAGGGCTTTATTCACGTTGAGCGTTGATTGGCTAGAGGTGTGTGCCTTCTGTCGTTGATTGGCTAGAGGGTGTGTGCCTTCCGTCGTTGATTGGCTAAGGGTGTGTGCCTTCCGTCGTTGATTGGCTAGAGGGTGTGTGCCTTCTGTCGTTGACTGGCTAAGAGGGTGCTGCCTTCCATCGTTGCCACATCCAGCCCCTTCAGGCATTCGTGAATAACTATGATAGCATAAGGACGCTCTATGTCTGTTCACTGGAAAGCCTTGACTGTTAGTCAATTACCGCGCCTGGACAGAGAAACAGAAACACACACAGACAGACATACAGACAGAGACAGAGCGAGACGTTTCTCGTGTGTGGTCGTCCATAGTCTGATGATATTGCACACTGTCCTTACCACGCTGTTCATGGTCTTCCTTTACACTAAAAAGTAGAGGCTGTAAAATGAGAACTGGCCCCATGAAGGAGACGTAGGATGGCCTGTGGTGGGTAGTAGAACTAGAAGTGACACCCATCTCCCTTTGTCTAGCTGCCATCTTCAACCATCATCTAATTTTGTTTATGGCTCATTTGAATTTTTTTTTCCATAAGCCATGCATGCTTAGTACGCCAGCAGGCATGCTGACTTTTACTACAGTGTTTGTGAATGAATGGAGAAATGTAAAGTAGGTAATCACCTCAACAACATTCTTACTAGAGTGAGATTACTGCTGCGTAAAAAAGTAGACACAAACAACCGCACTCTGCTATGTAATCAGTTTCATTGGCATACATTTTTAAAGCTTACTACGTTTTCTGTCTTTCAGATTGGTTTTTTAGATACTTTTGTTTGAAAAGGAAGATAGGAGGATAGCTTCGATTACTCACCTGCCTCACAAGTAAACCGTGAGGTTCTGGGTTCCATTCCCAGCCTTGCCCTTCTTCCCAGACAGACAGGAAAAAATGAATGTCAAGGATTACGTAGGAGACTCTAAACCAGTCGGACCCGTGTGCTTACGGATTTGTGCACGTCAAAAGAATCCCCGAACGTACAGTGTTTCGAAGTCAAAGGGAAAGAACGGGCGGCGGTTTCCACGACTGCCTGGCAAATGAAATCCCCAACTTATTCTGGAAACTGGTAATGCGGGATACATTAATAGTGGGGAAAAACGGTCACATACGCAAACATCTCACCATTGGTAAACTCTGGAGTTATATCAAAAGATTTTTTTTAACAAAAAAACAACAAAAACATAAACCCTGTTAATAATTGCTGCTTCTTGTGTTCCTGTTTTTTTTTTTAATGTTTCTTTATTTTCATGAAGAAAACTTGACTTCAAATGGTGCAAATATTCAAATCACCGTTTGTACCTTTAGAAGTTTTAGTTACAAAACAGAGTCAGTTTCTATGCATAACTAGTTAAAGGTAAAATGTAAGGGTGTCCCATAACCTATAATATGGTCGTAGGGGAGCGAGGCGTCAGAGATCTCAGCTTCTCCAGGGGCCAGCATATTGAGGGCGGAGCCCATCTCCTCTCCCTCGCTGCGTTACCCTCCCTGACCCTCAACAGGGCAGGTACCCATTAACAGCTGGGTGGACTGAAGGGCTGTACTAAAGCCAAGGCGTGCAAACAGTCATCCCTTTCTTTACATGACTAGACGGAGTAAATGCATTGAAGTAGCGCCCTCATTGTTAATGGTAATTCAAAGTGTGTTTCCTTTCTTACGTTGTTGTTTGTGTGTTTGCTTGGCTTGTTTAGTTTGCTTTACTTTTGAGTTTGTTACTCTTTTCCTTCTCTGTATATTCTCATTGTTTTCTTCGAAACTCAAACCTATATAAATCTGACCAATGCACCTGTGTGAAAATGCAAAAGATGTCTCTTTTCTAACGACGAAGTAATATTTTGATTTTGAGGGGTGAGTTTGTGGGGGGGGGGGGGGGGGGGGGTTACTAATGGCGGTTAAGCCCCTAGTCATCAATCTTCTATATAAACCTGCTGAGCCCTCAGACGTCATTGTGCTGTGTATTGCATTTTATCGGCTTTAATCATCAGTAGTTGCTTTTGCATGACCTTGTTGTTGTGTGTGTGTGTGTGTGTGTGTGTGTGTGTGTGTGTGTGTGTGTGTGTTGTGTGTGTGTGTGTGTGTGTGTGTGTGTGTGTGTGTGTGTGTGTGTGTGTGTGTGATTGTGTGTGTGAGGGGGAAAGGGAATGTGTGTGTGTGTTTGTGTGTGTGTTAGTGTTTGTGTGCATTTCTTTGGTGTGTGTGTTGTGAGTGTGTGTTTGTGTGTGTGTGTGTGTGGTGTGTGTGTGTGTGTGTGTGTGTGTGTGTTGTGTGTGTGTGTGTGTGTGTGTGTTAGTGTTATTGAGTGTTAAGGGAAAGGGAATGTGTGTTTGTGTGTTTGTGTGTGTGTTAGTGTTTGTGTGCATTTGTTTGGTGTGTGTGGTATTGTGTGTGTTGTGTTGTGTGCGTGTGTGTGTGTGTGGTGTGTGTGTGTGTGTGTGTGTGTTTGTGTGTTGTGTGTGTGTTCTGTGTGTGTGTGTTGTGTGTGTGTGTGTGTATGTAAATGTGTGTGTGCGTGTATGCACTTGCTTGCGAAAGTGTGTGTTTATTCTATGTAGGATTAAGGGTTTGATCTTGCTGTTTTTTATTTGTGAAGCGTCTTGCTTGGCCTTGACACAAGTTTGATAGAAGAGAATGGTTATAAGCAGGTTCGTGACCTCTAGCAGACGGTTTTATTCATTGTATCAGAGAAAACCCAATAACAAATATCGTGGACGGCACTATATCGTCAAAAAAAAAAATGGCCTTGTCTCTTAGCTAGAAACGATAGAAGACGGAACAAATGTGTGTGTGTGGTGATGTGTTTGTGTGTGTGGTGTGTGTGTGTGGTGTGTGTGGTTGGTGTGGTGGTGTGTGTGGTTGTGTGTGTGTGTGCGTGTGCATGTGGTGTGTGTTTTGTCTTTCTGTTGTCTTTCTGTGATGTCTGTTCTCTGTGTGTGTTTTGTTTGTGTTTGTTGTGTGTTGTGCGTGTGTTGTGTGTGTGTGTGTGTGTGTGTGGTGTGTGAGAGAAGAGAGAGAGAGAAGAGAGAGAGAGAGAGAG
>CM060342.1:26705356-26710356 GCA_030674155.1 Stramonita haemastoma | reverse complement strand
CATTCACTCCTTTTAGGAGTCATTAGGGTGGATGGGGGTGGGGGGGAGGGGGTGCTGAAGGGGGATGGGGGTGGTAGGGGGGACTGGCTTTAGAGTTTTCACGCAATGTGTTTGGTAAGGTTGTTTTTGTGTTTTTTTAATTTTACAAGATAATGTAATAAGATCACACTCTGTGTGTGTGTGTGTGTGTGTGTGTGTGTGTGGTGTGTGGTGGTGTGTGCGTGCATGCGTGCGTCCGTGCGTCTGTGCGTCGTGTGTGTGTGTATTTATGTGTATGTTTGTGTCTTATTACATCGAATCCCTACTGCGTATGCGAGTTTTGTCAATGTTATATCATGAGTTTCCCACCTGCACACAATGGTGCCTACTCTTCTTCTCAAAAGCATGGGATAGGATTTGACGTGTGTGTGTGTGAGTAAGATGTCTGCTGCGTGCTCTCGCACAGGGACCTCATTTCTAGTCTCCTCCCAAAGGACTAGAGGTGACCCTGGCAGACACAGATTTCCACTCTCTCTGTAGAGTTGAACGTGACAAACTTCATTTTTTTTTTTTAACGTGTGTGTGTTGTGTATTATGCCTTACCTGGCCCTCCAGGCCTCGCAAGCTTACAACAATCCCCTGGCTGTGTCCTAGCCTTTCCTCCAAGGTCAGGGGACGACGTGTAGCAAGCAGGGTCATGACCTCTGACGTCAGTAGCCTTGAGGGCAGGTGGTGACACCTGGTGACACCTGGCCGCTAGCTTTTCAAGGGAGACCATTGTGTAGTTTTTTTCGAGGGGGTGGGGGATTGTGTCGTCGTTGTGCTCTGTCTGCTGATTGAGAGAGAGAGAGAGAGAGAGAGAGAGAGAGGGAGGGGGGGGGGGGGGGGTGAGACAGAGAGAGACACAGAGAGAGGCAGGGAGAGACAGAGATAGCGAGAGAGAACAGAGAGAGAGAGGGGGGGAAGTGAAGAGAGAGAGAGAGAGAGAGAGAGAGAGAGAGAGAGAGAGAGAGAGAGAGAGAGAGAGAGAGAGAGAGCAGAGACAGACAGACAGACAGACAGACAGACAGAGACAGACAGACAGACAGAAGAGAGACAGAGACAGAAGGGGGAGTAAGAGAGAGAGAGAGCGAGAGAGACACAGAGAGAGAGAGAGGGAGGAGACAGAGACAGCGAGAGAGAAGAGAGACAGAGACAGAGAGAGAGAGGGGGGGGGGGGGGGGCAGACTTGGGTAGGAGGTGGTCAGCAAATGAGTTAGCACCTTGTCTCAGTGGGCAGTGAGGCCGGCAGTGCTGACAATGCTCTCCTGTGTGACTGACCACTGTCCATAGAGAAACACACCCACAGTACACACAGGCACGCACGACGAATGGTGACGTTACTGTTCATTATTGGTTTTATTATTTTTTTGATATATTCTATCTTATGTTGCCTTCACACCACTTTCAGCCTTTCTGCGAAAAAAAGGCAGGCAGGAGAATGTAACAAGAAGAGCAGAAAAAAGACAAGAAAGGGTTAACAGGAAGAAAACCAAACGTACAAGGCGAAATGAGTCGCCATTAACATGAAGAGACAAAGAAACAAAGAGAGAGATAGAAAAGAGGAATTTCTAGCACAGGTTTTCCAGAAGGCGAGGATGCTATTCATAGTGACTAGCCACAGTTACCCCCGCGGAGATGGTTTAAAAGAAATTCTTTCATTTCTCGGATATGAAATAAGCAGTTATATGCTTTTGTTACATTCATATACGTTTAGTTCATGATAGGGCTCTACTTTTTACTTCACAAATACACATCTACGCATCAATCACAATCAGAAAGCTGTCAGCAAAAATGAAAAATAAAAAAGAAGAGGAAAAAAATGTCTTCTAGTTTTACAAAATGATTTTTGATGGGCCTAAGTTGCAAGTGGATCTAAGAATTTGTTCATCATATTTTTTTTATTTTGTAGGAACTAAAATATTATAGAAAGTAAGGAATAGGAAGGAAGAGAAAGAGAAAGAAAAGGAGGAAGGGGAGGAGGGGGAAGAATTGAAGAGGATAAACAGAATCACACAATGTCAGAGAAAACATTAACTTTGAGAAAAGAACAAATAACAAACCGACTTTTTTTCACATAGGCATTTTAATTATACACAATGTTTATATAATTCTCTTCCTGAGCGAGTCATATGATTTGAATTTCTACCAAGATTATGTGTTATTCTTTATTCATTCTTTTATTTCGAGGACAATGGAATAAACACTCATGTGCGTGTATTGTGTGTGATGCTTGTGTGTGTGTGTGCGTGTGCGTGTGTATGTGCGTGCGTGCGTGTGTGAGCGTGTGTGTGTGACGTGTGTGTGCGTGCGTGCGTGTATATGTATGTATGTGTACGTGTGTGTGTGTGTGCATGTGTGCGTGCGTGTGCGGTTGCGCGCATGCGTGCGTGTGAGCGTGTGTTTCCATAACACTAAAAGGTGAAAGCAGTGAGGGACTGTGTGTGCCACCTAATTATTCCCTCTGTGGCTCTCTCTCTCTCTCTCTCTCTCTCTCTCTCTCTCTCTCTCTCTCCTCTCTCTCTCTCTCTCTCTCCTCTCTCTCTCTCTCTCTCTCTCTCTCTCTCTCTCTTTCCCCCCCCCAGGGGGGTTGTGCTTTATTGCGCACAGCTGAAGAACTGGTTTTCCTGAAGCCGTCTGTCTCTCCATTTTAATGGCCACTGGTCATCGTGGCCAGCTTGACCCCCCCGTCATCATGGCTGTAAACACTTGATGTTTATGACAGACAGACAGACCGAACAATGGTCTCGTCTCTCTCCTGCCCACCATTCAACTATGCTGTCCTTTGTTTGTTGGGGCTGTGGTGGAATGCAGTGCGTAATAAACAGACGTCAGCGTTGTGTTGTGTTTGTGTTTGTGTTTGTATTTGTATTGTTTTATTGTATTGCATTGTTTTGTTTTGTATTGTATTGTACTGTGCTGTAACTGTGCTGTACCATACTGTACTGTACTGTACTGTATTGTATTGTTTTGTATTGTATTGTATTGTTTGTATTGTATTGTATCGTATTGTGTTGTGTTGTATTGTACCGTCAATGTATGGAATGTTTTGTTTGGGAATGTCTGTGTGGAATGCTGTGATGGAATGTTCGTAAATGGGAAAGTCTCTGTATTGGAATGTCTGTATATGGGAATGTCTGTGGATGGGAATGTCTGTGTGCGTATAGGAATGTGTGTGTTGGAATGTGTGTGTGGGGATGTGTGTATGGGAATGTGTGAATGGGAATGTCAGTGTGTGGGATCGGAATGTGTATATGGGAATGTCTGTGTGTATAGGAATGTGTGTATATGGGAATGTGTGTGAATGGGAATGCCTGCATAGTACATGGACTCTCTCTCTCACTCTCTGTCCTTCTCTCTCTCTCTCTCTCTCTGTCTTCTCTCTCTCTCTCTCTCTTCTCTCTCTCTCTCTCTCTCTCGTCTCTCTCTCTCTCTCTCTCTCTCTCTCTCTCTCTCTCTCTCTCTCTCTCCTCTCTCTCTCTCTCTCTCTCTCCTCTCACACACACATATAATTTTATTGGATGGTCAAACTTGATTTAGGTAAGTATAATTATGGGCTTTCATTTCCGTGTATTGGTTTTATTATTCCGGTTGTTGTTTATTGTTTCCTGTTGCTTATTCTGGACTTTTTGTCTGTCTGTCTGTACTGTTGTATTCAGTTTGTGCTGAGTGGACCCTAGAATCCATAGTTAACCTTCTTCTTCTCATTACGTTAACTGTATTATGTAATTTCTTTTGTAACTATTTGTATTCACTAAATATCATTTATTTGAACCCCCCACCCCCTCTCACCTTTCCCTACCATAGGCCACAATGGCAATGGCATAAATTGTTCAACCCCTCTCCCCCCTCTCTCTCTTCTCTCTCTCTCTCTCTCCCCCCTCTCTCCCCCCCTCTTCTTCCCTCTCACTCCCCTCTCTCTCACTGTACTTACGTGCCTGCGTGCTTTTTGCCCTCTCTCCAACTTTCTTCTGATCTTCATCACTTTAGCTACTCTCCTCTCTCTCTCTCTCTCTCTCTCTCTCTCTCTCTCCTCTCTCTCTCTCTCTCTCCTTCCTCTCTCTCTCCTCTCTCTCTCTCTCTCTCTCTCTCTCTCTCTCTTTTTCGCAGTTAAAAAAATCTTTTTTCTCCTATTATCCTGCTTTTCTCTACCCCCCCCCCCCCCCACTCTCTTCTCTCTCTCCCTTTCTACCCCCTCTGAGTGTCTCAGACACGAAACCGTGGTCAGACGGCAGGCAGGATGACAGCAAATGGTCTGCATAATGTCCAGCCAATCATCCTAAAAGGCCAAACTGTGCTGACTAAAGTTACTGTGGATACAGTCATGTCCTCACAAGAACTTGGCGTAGGACGATTTCCCAGTCATCTCACGTTTCCCCTTCTCCCTGCACCATACACCACTCAGACAGCTCTCTGCTTCCTGATCGCATAGGACGTAGTTCGGTATGGAATGCCAGGGAGGGAGTGGTAGAGGTTAGGTGAGGGTGGGGTGGTGGGGAGGAGGGGAAGGGGTCAGTGGTGGTGTGTGTGTGGGGAGGGGGGGCGGGGGGGGGCAGGAACGGTGTCTTTTATCTTCTTGTCACGATGGCAAGAATGCTACTTTCATACTGCTATGTTCGTCTCACTGTAGTGGGAATGCCAGGGTTCTGAGCGTATATAAGCACATCCCCTCTTCCAGGAATTCTGTGCTGGCATTCCATCTTCTAGAAATTCTGTTCCAGGCATTCCATCTTCTAGAAATTCGTCAGCATTCCTCAGATCTGTTCCAGGCATTCCACTTTAAATTCTGAGCTAGGCTCCCTTTTTTACATTCAACTCTTGGTTTCTTCTCTTTTTTTTTTTCTTCTTCCTGTCACAACCTCCATCTTGTCTACCTCTTTTTTGCCTTGTAGGCACGTCCATTTGCCTGCCTCCCCCCCCCCCCCCCCCCCCAAAAAAAAAAAAGGACTTTGAAGATTGCAATGTCTTCCATGCCGAAATCG
>CM060342.1:26687856-26695356 GCA_030674155.1 Stramonita haemastoma | reverse complement strand
TTTACCTACGCCATGGAAAGCTGCACGTAGAAACAGGCCTAGATATCAGCATGTTTGTTTGCATCTGAGATGCTGACTGCCTTGACTATGTTTGTGTGCATCGGAAAATTCTGATCACTTCGTACCATTTGATACTGTTTCTCTGTCATCTTACAGCATGGCCCAAAACCTTCTACCTTGTGTATTATCACTCTCTGTCTCTGTCTCTCTCTCTCTGTCTCTTCTCTTCTCTGTCTCTCTCTCTCTCTTCTCTCACACCATGCATCTACCCAGGGGATGGATGTGGTGTGTTTGTCTTGTGTGTGCGTGTGCCGTGTGTGTGTATGTGTGTGTGTGTATGTGGTGTGTGTTTGTGTGCGTTGTGTCTGTGTGTCTGTGTTTGCATGTGTGTATGTGTGTGTATGTTTGCGTGCACGCGTGCAAGCGCGCGCGCCTATGTGTGTACAGCAGGAGTTCACTGACAGACATAAGCAGTATATTGGTGTAAGGAAGGCAAGGGGGAAGGGAGTCCACAGCAGAATAGTCAAGTTTTGTGTATGTGTGTGTATGTATGCGTGTGTGTGTTTGTGTGTGTGTGTGCGTATGTGTTTGTGTGTGTGCGTATGTTGTGTGTGTGCGCGTATGGTGTGTGTGTGTGTGTGTGTGTGTGTGTGTGTGTGAGTGGGCGCGGGCGCATGTGTGTGCGTGTGTGTGTGTGAGTGAGCGCGCGCGCGCACGTGTGTGTGTGTGTGTGTGTAGTGTGTGTGTGCGCGCGCGTGTAAATGTGATCTTTCCCGAAGAATACAAACAACCGGTCTAGCTGCTTTGACTGGTAATGTAATCCGCTGTCAAGCAAACAATAACACAAACAACACACAACAAAACAAAACATACAAAACCATAACAAAACCATAACAAAACAAAGTTAAGCCACAAGCCAACAGAAAGAAAGAAGCCTGAAGTGCATCCACACACAACAAACAAAATACACACACACACAAACACACAAACACACAAACCACACACACACACACACAAACACACACACACTCAACACACACGCACACACACACACACACACACACACACATACACACACCAACACACACACAAACACACAAACAGACAAACAAACAAGCAAACAACACTCACACACCCACCACACCCCACATCTACACACAACCACACACACACACACACACACACACACACACACACACACACACACACACACACAACACACACACACACACACAACACACACACACACACTACACACACTACACACTACAACACACAAGACAACACACACACACATACACACACACACACACACACACACACACACACACACACACACACACACACACACACACACACACACACACACACACACACGAAAGGTTTTAACCCTCGAAGGCTCTCCAAAAGGCTTAACTAGTGAAGAGCTATTAGTCCAATCTTTCCTAACAGTCTAGAACCTGTGGCTTGGCTTTGCCACCTGACAGAGTGAGTGAGAGGGAACTCCTGGGTTATAGTAACTCCACAATCCCTGAATCGGATAGCTTCGCTGGGACTATAGAATACAATCTACAAGAACAACAACAACACAGTCAGCAGTTTTATTTTGTTTGTTTTTTTTCCAATAGCATGCCGCTTTGTGTGTGTGTGCGTGTGTGTGTGTGTGTGTGTGTGGGGGGGGTGTTTGTGTGTGTATGTGTGTGTATTGTGTGTGTGTGTGTGTGTGTGTGTGTGTGTGTGTGTGTGTGTGTGTGTGTGTGTGTGTGTTGTGTTGTGTGTGTGTGTGTATGTGTGTGTGTTGTGTGTGTGTGTGTGATGTGGTGTGTGTGTGTGTGTGTGTGTGTGGGTTTGTGTGTGTTTGTGTGTGTTGTTGTGTGTTTGTGTGTTGTGTGTGTGTTTGTTATGTGTGTGTGTTATTTATGTGTGTTTGTGTGTGTGTGTATTTTGTGTATGTGTGTGTGAAAGGAATATCAACCCAGCGAGAGGTGTACAGCAAATAATCTAGTTTTAATTGTACTGAATTCAATTCATTCGAATTGAATATCACTTTCCGTCTCTGCAGATGCCTCTGTGGAAATTCAGTATTGCTCATTCCAAAAGAACGAGCCCGTCGCCACAAAAGCAGCACTGAGCCACCCATGTTTTTCATTTTTGTTGTTGTTGTAGTTGTTGTGTATTTGTTTCCCTAACACTGACAGTCTGGCTTCAATTAATCATGTTTCTGTCATTCTCTCTCCCCATGCATTCCAGATTTTCATTAGTCATTTTCTGGTCCCAGCTTCCCGCTGTGTCAATAAATTATCAACGAAAATACAGTGCCAAATAAACCCCGACATGCAAACCTCGTTATACTTTGACATGTTAGGTTGAGATTGCCTTCTTCCATGACAAACTCTTAGCATCACAACTCACCACTCAAGTCCTTCGAGTGAGACTATAAACCAAGGCCTCTTGTACCCAGAACGTCTTGCTCACACACTAAATCCTGTCCCTCTTTTCGAAAGAGTAGGCCATTGTCTGCCGGTGGGAACAGATGACATTTACAAAACTGCATACACACGGGGGCTGGATGTAAAAAAAGAGAGAGAGAGAGAGAGAGAGAGAGAGAGAGAGAGAGAGAGAGAGAGAGAGAGAGAGAGAGAGAGAGAGAGAGAGAGAGAGAGAGAAGACAGAGAAGACGAGAAGACAGAGAGACAGACAGACAGACAGAAGAGACAGACAGACAGACAGAAGACAGACAGACAGACAGAAGACAGAGACAGACAGAGACAGAGACAGAGAGACAGAGCACAGAATATTCCGGGTGACCCCAGTGTGTTAAGCCAAGGAAAGCCCAACAGCAACAACAACAACAACAACGACAATTGCACAATCCTAGAAAAAAACCCAGCATCTATCACCATGTCTGAAAAAAAAAATGTAGGGAACAAAAAGAAGAGGGAGGGATGTATCTGGCTGGATATACAAAGCCTTGTTACCTTGTCAGAATTCTGCTGCATTTTGTCGTGGTGAGATGTTGTCCATGTTTGGGGTGTTTTTCTCTCATCTTGTTTCTGAGGTAGACAAACATTGCACAAGGATGTTTTGATGTTGTTGCGACAAGGGGTCTACAACGTCTGTGTGTGTATGTAGCAGAAATTACAGAACATTTTGAGAGAGAGAGAGAGAGAGAGGGGAGAGAGAGAGAGAGAGAGAGAGAGAGAGAGAGAGAGAGAGAGAGAGAGAGAGAGAGAGAGAGAGAGAGAGAGAGAGAGGAGAGAGAGAGAGAGAGAGAGAGAGAGAGAGAAAAGAGCTTCACTTGCGTGATTAATTTTAAAGGCTTTCTCGTGTGTGTGTTTGTGTTGTGTGTGTGTGTGTGTGTGTGTGTGTGTGTGTGTGTGTGTGTGGTGTGTGTGTGTGTGTGTGTGTGTGTGTGTGTGTGTGTGTGTGTGTGTGTGATCCCTCCTGCTTAGAATATACCCCCCTTTCAGCTCACCATCAAGATAGCCGCATTTTGACGTCGAGCATATTGTCTAGATAAGACACTAGTGTACGTACGTTTTTTTGTTGTTAATTTGTTTATTATTGTTTGTTGTTTGTTTTCTTCTTGGTTTCTTGCTTACCTTTCGGGTCCTACCGACCCGCAATAGCCTACTCTTCCAAACAGTGGAACAGGCTTTAACGTGTGCGCAACGGGTTTTTTTTGTTTTGTTTTTTACCCGCCTGTATTCATACACGTTTCAACGGTTTATAGTCTCATCCAAACGTTGGAGGAGTGGAGTCGGTACTGGTGTTAACTCTAGTAGGGAGTAAATCCCCTCAAACGGGCATCCCAGTAGGGGATCGAACCCCGCACCATCAGATCACGAGCTCTACGCTCTAACCACTAGGCTAGTAAAATCAGTCTGTCTTATGCAGGCCAGATGGATGCTTAACAGCGGGTATATAGGTATATGATGGAGAACAGGATGAAAAAAACAAAACAACAACAAAAAAGCGCAAAGTAGAAGTGTAAATGCCATAACCAAAACCATACCCAGCCACGTCCAGAAAACAAACAACTCTGCCTGGAGTCAGTCTAGTTAGTCAGCATTGAAACAGGAGTTTTGTTTTTCTTGTCTCCTCTTGCCTACCCCCTCCCCCCCCGCCACACACTTCTCAGGCTAACCCCCCCCCCCCCCCTTCCCCACTACGTGTTCTGTCTGATGTGGTAAGACCTCCCTCCCCCTCACTCTTCTTACCACCTCCCCTTTTTACTTTTCTGTTCTTATTTCTTTACTTTCTTTCCCCCACACAAGAATAATGAAAATCAACATTCACATAGAAAGAAAAAGAAGACACACATGCAAGCAGGCACGCAGGCACGTACACAGGTACGCACGCACGTACACACGCACGTACGCACGCACGTACATGCACGCGCGCACACACACATACACACAGACAAACACACACACACACGCTCGCACGCGCACGCACCACGCACGCACACACACACACACACACACACACACAAACACACACACACAGAAATGGAACAGTTTTTCTTGGCAGTTGTTTGTTGTTTGTTAAGGTTTCTTTTTCATTTGTCGACTGAAAAGGTGTCTATTTGCATGAGTGTTTTGTAGTATGTATGTATGTATGTATGTATATGTATGTATGTATGTATGTATGTATGTATGTATGTATGTTGTATGTATGTATGTATGTTTTATGTATGTATGTATGATGTATGTATGCATGTATGTGTGTATGTATGTATGTATGTATGTATGTATGTATGTATGTATGTATGTATGTATGTATGTAGTATGTATGTATGTATGTATGCAGTGTATGTATGTATATGTATGTATGCATGTATACGTATGTGTTGTATATGAATGATTGAAAGGTGAGGTAGACAAAGCTAAGAACGTCATGTTGTAATGACAAGAGAAGCGATAAGAAATATGATAGTTGGATTCAGCAAAAATCAGGAGACAAGAATCCCCAATACAACAAATACCCCAAGAAACAAAACAAAGAGGAAACAGAAGAAAACACAACAGAATAGAAACTAAACCCCCCACCACACACACACACACACACACACACACACACACACACACAATAAACATACAAATTATCATCATCTTCATCCTCTTCACATCACCACACCATCACCATCATCATCATCATCATCATCATCATCATCGTCGCGTCGTCGTCGTCGTCGTCCTCTCCTCCTCCTCCTCCTCCTCCTCCTACCTCTCCCCCTCCCTCCCCCTCCTCCTCATCATCATCATCATCATCATCATCATCATAACCCTTAGCAATAACAAAAATAACAACGATAAAGAAAAAACAAAATAGAAAACAATAAGACCTATAAAATGTAATACAACCGTTATCATCATCAAAATCAGCAGCAGCAGCAGCGTGCATAGCAGTAGCACACAGCAGCAGCAACAGCAGCAGCTGCATTAACATCATCATCATCATCGTCATTATACAAGATCATCATGATCATCGTCTCCTCCTCTCCTCCTCCTCATCATCATCATCGTCACCCACAGCATTGCAACAGCAGTAGTAGCTGTCGCAACAACAACAACAACAACATCAACAACACCACCACCACACCACCACCAACAACAACAACAACAACACATTCTCAGCCACGACAAACTAACTAACAGCGAGGAGAAAAGACAGGGTGTTTGTTTTGAGCTAAGTGTCAGTCTGGTCATGGTGATGGCAGGCGAGCTAAGCAGATGGCTGACTCTGCCCCGAAACGTGATGACAGCTGCCTGTCTACTATACCGTCACTGTGCAGGCTTGTCTGCCCCTTTTCTTTACTTTACCCTAACTTACCGCACTTGGCAAACAACGAAAATTTAAAAAAAAGAAAAAAAAAGAAAAAAAAACGCCAGCTCCCTCATGTCTCAGTGGTCAAGGTCATCTTTTGCTGTAGGGGAAGGGGGGGGGGGTCACAGTCAACCGAGGTCAAAGGCCAGGGAGAGAGAGAGAGAGAGAGGGTCGGGGGTGGGGAGAGGGGAGAGGAGAGGGAAATAGAAGTGCTTTCTTTGCATTGTGTTGTGCGTTGAAGAGAGAGAGAAGAGAGAGAGAGAGAGGAGAGAGGAGAAGAGAAAGGAGAGAAGAGGAGAGAGAGAGAGAGAGAGAGAGAGCGCTATAATTGGAGGGATTTCTTCTTCTTTGTCTCTCCTTTTCGTCAGTAACTACTGATTACTCTCTTGAGGAGAACACGTCACCACAAGAGCAGTGTCACTTTTATTTGTATTCTTCTCTGTCTGCACGCGTGTATATTTTATTTCCCTCAAAGAGTGGCCTTTTCTCAACAAATTTCCCTGAGAAGCAGCTTCTTATTGCAGTGGCTTCTTTAATGAATTGAGCGACATATATGTCGCACACGAGAACCTCGTTTATTGTCTGGTTAAAAAACAACAACAACAACAACAATAACAACAAAAAAACAAACCTAACTTAGTCTACCACCAATGATCTAGATCTAGCAGATAGATGTTACTTTTTTTTCATTCCTCGGCTAGAGCTCTGAAGTGCGCCATTGGTGAGATTTTGCGTATGCGACCTTTTTTGGCCTACTTTTATTTTTTATTTTATTATTTGTTTTGTTTTTAATTTATCTTTTATATCGAGGATAATGAATAAGCACTCATGCGCTTATTTTCATCCATCCCCGTGTGTATGCAGTTTTATAAAATATTGTCATCTCTTCCCACCCGCACACAATGGCCTACTCTTTCGAAAAGCGGAACAGATTTAACGTGTGCGCAAGATGTTCTAACGTGCGTTCGTTCGTACACTGGGCCCTCGTTTATAGTCTTATCCAAAAGTTTTTTTGAGGAGAGTGGAGTCAGCACTGATGTTAACTCCAGGGGAAAAATCCCCTCGAATGGAATCAAACCCCATGAAGGTAGCCACATTGCGACTTCGGTGATTAGTGGATGGGATGGAATTTGAGGGGTTTAAACGGGGATGGAACCTTCAACCTTGTGTGTTTTAGCCGGTGAAGCATCAGCTGGTCCACACGGCCACGTGGGGACTGGACTGAAAGGGAGGGGAAAAACAACACCCTCCACTGACCTTGATGGGGAAGGGAGCTAATTGAAGAAAGACTTTCTGTGCTGAGGGTTGTTTGCCCATAGGATCATCTTACTCCTTCTGCCTTCCAAGGGCCCCCTCCCACCTCCTCCCAACCCCACCCCTTCCCGTCCCCACACACACCCATCCCTGCCTGATCCAGTTACACACACACATACACAAGCACACACGCACGCACACACAAGCACGTACACACACATTCTTACACACACAGACACTCACACATTTACACAACACACACACAACACATAAGCACGCACATTCACACACACACACACACACACACACACACACACACACACACACACACACACAACACGCACATGTATACACACACACAAGCACGCACATTCACACGCATTCTTACATACACACACATTTACACAAACATTCACG
>CM060342.1:26675356-26677856 GCA_030674155.1 Stramonita haemastoma | reverse complement strand
TGGACTGGTCTGGTCTGGACTGGACTGGTCTGGACTGGACTGGTCTGGACTGGACTGGTCTGGACTGGTCTGGACTGGACTGGACTGGACTGGTCCCGGACTGGACTGATGATGATGATGATGAAGATGATGATGAGATGATGATGATGAATGATTTGATGATGATGATTTGATGATGATGATGATGATGATGATTCGATGATGATGATGATGATGATGATGATGATGATGATGACGATGATGATGAATAACAGATGATGTTTTAAAAAAAAATCTGTTGAAAACTTGTATTTTGTTGGCATGCAAATACACACACATATACACATTCACATTCACACTTACATTCACACGTGCGCGCATGCATCTACACACACACTCTAACACCGCACGCACGCACGCACCACGCACGCACACACACACAGACACACACACACAACACACACACACACACACACACACACACAGACCCCCCCCCCCTTCCTTCTACTCTCTCAGTATGACGGCTGGACTTGTAGCCTACTTATGTGACATGAACATCAGAGGCATGCACTCAATGCACTAACCCCTTTCCACACCCCCTCCCACTCCCAACCCCCCACCCCCGTATCCTTTTCCATTAATTATTAAAGAAAAAAGATTCGAAACAAAAAGTATGCACAAACAAGGAAACAAAATCCGACCAACGTACAAACTAACAAAGAAAAACTCCACCCAAAGACCACCTGCAGTGCTTTCTTTCTGTCTCTCTAAGGATTTCACACACGTGCGCGCGCGAGCGCGAGCACAAACATACACACACACACACACACACACACACACACCACACACCACACGCGCGCGCACACACACACACGAACACATACACACACACCACGCACACCACACGAACACACACACACACACACACCACACACACACACACACACACCGCACACACACGCACGCACACACACACACACACCACACACACACACACACACACACACACACACACACACACACACACACACACACACACACACACACACACACGCTAACATATATAAATTATTGTTTTATACAAGTAGGACTGCTCCATTTCTCTGTATGTCTCTCCCGGTTTCATTGTCCCTGTCTCTGTGTCTCTGTCTTTCTTTGTCTGTCTGTCTGTCTGTCTCTCACCGCCCCCCCTCCCCCTCCCCCCCACCAGCTTTTTTTTGGCAGTCCATTTCTTATTGTAACCTAACATGTATGCTACCTTTTCGGTTAGTTATGCATTTTAAAGATAAAATTCTCTCTCTGTCTCTCTGTCTCTCTCTGTCTCTCTCTGTCTCTCTCTGTCTCTCTCTGTCTCTCTCTGTCTCTCTCTGTCCTCTCTCTCTCTCTCTCTCTCTCTCTCTCTCTCTCTCTCTCTCTCCTCTTCTTCTCTCTCTCTCTTTCTCTCTGTCTGTCTGTCTGTCTGTCTGTCTGTTTGTCTGTCTGTCTGACTGTCTGTCTGTCTGTTTGTCTGTCTGTTTCTCTCTCTCTCCCCTCTCTCTCTCTCTCTCTCTCTCTCTCTCTCTCTCTCTCTCTCTCTCTCCTTCTCTCTCTCTCTCTCTCTCTCTCTCCTCCTCTCCTCCCTCCCCCCCCCTCTCTTTCTCTCTCCCCCCTCCCTCTCTCTCTCTCTCTCCTCTCCCTCCCCTCCCTCTCCTCTCTCTCCCCCTCTCTCCCCCCCCCCTCTCTCTCTCTCTCCTCTCTCTCTCCTCTCCTCTCCCCCCTCCCTCTCTCCTCTCCCCCCCCCTCTCTCTCTCTCTCCCCCCCCCTCTCTCTCTCCTCTCTCTCTCTCTCTCTCTCTCCTCTCTCTCTCTCTCCTCTCTCTCTCTCTCTCTCTCTCTCTCCTCTCTCTCTCTCTCTTCCTCTCTCTCTCTCTCTCTCTGTGTCCCCGACCTTTCCAAGCCTCGGCTATGTATGCACTAGGCCAGGTCACTACGTACACAATACTCCGGCACAAAATGGCTTCTGTGGCATTAGGGTGTTAGGTGAGGTGAGGGGGGGGGTGGGTGGGAGAGGGGAGGCCGAGGACTATGTAGATTGTCAGTAGGGAAATGGCCCAGCGGTTAGACCTCATGGCCTAATAGTAAGTGAAGGCGTGGGTTCGAGTCAGCTACCGCTTTGATGGCAGATTGGTGGTCTAGAGTTAACGCACCTGTCTTGAAAGCGAAAAGTCTGGGTCGGTGTGTGCAGCGGTTCGAATCCCGTTTGAGCTCTAAACTTTTCTCCCTCCCTATCCATTAGACCATGAGTGGTAGACTGGGTGTTAGTTTTTTCGGATGAGACGATAAACCGAGGTGCCGTGTGTTACACATCATTATTTAGCGCACGTATAAGGCCCGACGGCAAGAGAGTTGTCCCTTGCAAAATTCTGTAGAAAAAAAAGCCACTCTGATAGGGAAACAAAATACAGTTGCAGACAGGAAAAAGAGAAGAAAAAAAAGTAGTGGGTGGCGCTGCACTTGTGGTGACGCGATCTTCCCGGGTTGAG
>CM060342.1:26640356-26650356 GCA_030674155.1 Stramonita haemastoma | reverse complement strand
ACACGCTTTTAGACAGACCTGCCAGGAAGACAAATAGACCACACACACAAAAAAAAGCAAAAATGATAATTGTGGTTTTTAACTTCTATAATGAAAGCACTCTGAGCTGAGCTATGGGGGGAAATGGTTGCAATAGAGAGGCGAAGTGTGAAAGTGGTCCATTTGAACAGATGATCACAGTCTGCTTTCATCATATGACTGCCTTTGACATAAGATCATAGGCAGCGGTATCACGCCTTCTGTGCACTGCTTACACACATACACACTTACCCACACGCACACACGCGCACACACATACACATACGCACGCACGCACGCGCACACACATACGCGCGCATGCATGCCCGCACGTGCACACACACATACACACACACATGCACGCAAGCACGTACACACACACCTGTTTAAAATTACTTTGTAATGGATGGACCTTCACATGAAGAAATAAAAGAATAATGTAAACGAATAAAATACACACACACACACACACACACCACACACACACACACACACACACACACACCACACACACACACACACACCGCGCGCGCGCGCGCGCGCGCGCGCTCTCACACAAGCGCACACGCACGGATTAAACGCACGCACGCACGCATACACACACACACACACACACACACACACACACACACACACACACACACACACACACACACACACACACAACACATTCACACATCTGAATACATCTGCACACATCTGCACCATGCACATACACATTTTAACATTACGCTAAAACGGATCCATGTATTCAGTTTTTCTCTGTGTGTGTGTGTGTGTGTGTGTGTGTGTGTGTGTGTGCGTGCGTGCGTGCGTACGTGAAGGTATGTTGTGTGTGCGTGTCATGCCCGCCCGCATACGGAATATCTTTATTTTAATTTTTTAGAAGTGACGTCAAATTGAAGACCACACACACCCCCCCAAATCGTGGTCTAGTAGATAGGGGGAGAAAGTACAGCATCAGACAGGATTGGAACCCACAACCTGTTGTTTTTTATAGATGGGTGTAATACAGACAGACTCCCCTGTGGCAATGCTGGGAGCATATCAGTAACAATAGCATCCCCACCTGCAAATTATGTGCTTTCAATTCTCCTTTTCTATCCCTCTCTTTGTTTCTGCCTTGTTTCCTTTCTCTTCCTGTCACCTCCTTCTTGTCTATTTTCTGTGTTCTTGGTCCATTCTCCTGCCTGTTTTTGTTATTTTTTTAGCTAGAAAGACTTCAAAGATAACAGTTTTCTCCTACGCCAAGTTCGGATGATGCGCTGGGCCTGGCTTGTCAGGCGCTTAACAGCAGCGCAAACACATTTTGACGCATATTATGACAGTGCTGTTTGAGCGTTCGACGACGACGACGACGACGATGGCAACGATGACAACGACGACGAACAAGTAGAGGAAGAAGAAGAAGAAGAAGAAGAAGAAGAAGAAGAAGAAGAAGAAGAAGAAGAAGAGAAGGAGGAGGAGGAGGAGGAGGAGGAGGAGGAGGAGGAGGAGAAAGAAGAAGAACAAGAACAAGAACAAGAAATGATAGTAATAAGAAGAGCAACAAGAACAAGAACAACAACAACAACAACAACAACACACACAACAACAACAGCAACAACATCAAGAACAAGAACAAGAAGAGCAAGAAGAAAGACAAGAAGAAGACAAATAGATAAACAACTGACAATAGGGAAGTGAGAACACTGGCTGTAGGTGGGGTGTGGTGGTACTGGTTGTAAAGACTTGTAGATTAACGATGTGTTTTAAATCCTCTAATCTCCTTCCCCCTCTCCTTCCCCTCCATGCCCACCTCGCTCCTGCTGCTTCAAAAATAATTATGTGGGGTAAATCAGTTACGCTTTTTTGTAATGAATTGCCTGTGTCACCCCTCACCCCTCCCCGACTTTTCTTTTTTCCTGTCTCTGTCTTTGTCTGTCTGTTTATTTCTCTGTCTGTCTGTCTGTCTGTCTGTCTGTCTCATCCTAATAATATTAGTATACCTTCTTCGTAGCCCCTCTGCTCCCCTCCCTCTCTGTCTCTCTGCATCTGTCTGTCTCTCTGTTTCTGTCTGTGTCTGTCTTGTCTGTCTGTCTGTCTGTCTGTCTGTCTGTCTGTCTGTCTGTCTGTCTGTCTGTCTCTCTCTCTCTCTCTCTCTCTCTCTCTCTCTCTCTCTCTCTCTCTCTCTCTCTCTCTCTCTCTCTCTCTCTCTCTCTCTCTCTCTCTCTCTCCCCCTTCCACTCTTATTTTTTCGTCTTCTTTATAGAACAAAAAAACACACACGAGCACGTTAGCGATGGTAAATAAAACCTTACAAGTTTCAAAGACCTAACCCGAACTACCCTATAGGAGCCAACTCATACCTAGAGCTTCCCTTTGACATACACGCCCACTTAGCGGCATAAGCGCTGCACTTGAAGATTGTGGAACACCTGCACTTGGTGGAGAAGGGGGTGGTAGTGGTGGTGGTGGTGGTGATGGAAGAGAAGAAGAGGAGGAGGAGGAAGGGGGGGGGGGGGGGGGGGTAGAAGTTAGGGATTTAGAAATATTCCCAAAGCTTCCTTTTGTAGTGGTAGTGCCTCGCCTAACTGGATTCTCAGGATTTGGAATCACACAAAGAATGCCTGTACGGGGGTGGGGGGGTGGGGGTGGGGGGGGAGAGCCTTGTGAAGATGCCTTCGTGAAAGCCCTTGAGTGTATGTAGTGTGGATTTTTGCACAGTGTGGGTTGGTTGTTGTTGTTGATGCTTGTGGGGAATATGGGTGGAGGGTGGTGGTGGTGGTGGTGGTTGATCATGTAAGAGACCTCCTATTGACCTTGCTCTGGGTACCATACATAACTCCTTTCCTTTGCTGTTTTGTCTATGTATGTGTGTATGTATGGATGTATGGATGTATCTATCTATGAATCTATCTATGTATCTATCTGTGTGTCTATCTATCTGTCTGTCTGCCTGCCTGTCTGCCTGTCTGTCTGTCTATCTACTCTTCCGAAAAGAGGAACAGAGTTTAAGGTGCAAGCAAGATGTTCCGCGACAGTTCTGTGTGTGTGTGAGAGAGAGAGTGTGTGTATGCGCGCGCACGTGCACACGCACCTTTGTGTGATTTTTGCCGACGTATATAATATATATATCTCTCTATCACGTTTAGACGTGCGCACTCGCATGTTTGCGTAGATACACATTAGTGATATTACTACTATATTTCTGTTCTGTGCTCTGTGTGGAAACGTGTGGCGCTAGACATGAATCATGAACAGTTTGATCTGACGCTCTCCATGTCTGTTTTGTCTGTTTGTTGCAGAGTTATAAAGGCTTCACAGGCCCGCGGCCACTACCACCACCACCGCCACCACCACCACCAGCAGTAGCACCACAACAACAGCACAGACAGACAGACAGACAGACAGACAGACAGAAAGAAACAGACCTGGAGGGACTTCTCGCCTATATGGACATTCTCTCTCCTCTCCTCTCCTATTCCCACGGCCCTGTTGGGTGTCACTGCTGCGCTATCTATCGCCATCCACTGCCTTCCTCAGCCGCTGCCCTGCCCTGTGTCTGGGTCTGCTGTACACAGCTAGGCTAGCTGTCAGCAGACAACGACAGAAACTAGTACAAAATACAGATAAGGAAACAATTAACCACGTGAACAGACAAGGAAATACACAATCGCGTGAAAACAGACAGGGAAATAATCAATCACATGAAAACAGACAAGGAAATAATTAATCACACGAAAAGACAATGAGATAAGCAATACAATAAACAGTGATTCAAGCAATCACAAAATCTGAACAGGAAAATTAGCAATAACATATGACAAACGAGGAAATAAGCAATCACAAAATCCAGACAGGGGAATAAGCAATCACATGAAATCAGACAAGGAAATAAGCAATCACACACAAAAACAGACGAGGAAATAAGCAATCACACAAAAAAACAGACGAGGAAATAAGCAATCACAAAAAACAGACAGGAAATAAGCAATCACACAAAAAAACAGACCAGGAAATAAGCAGTCACACAAAAAACAGACAGGAATAAGCAATCACAAAAAAAACAGACGAGGAATAAGGAATCGCATAAAAAGAAATGAGCAATCACATGAAAACAGATAAGGAAATGAGCAAAGAAACCCCATCTACTCCTATTCCTCCCTCCTCACCCCCTCCCTTCTTTTCCATAATTATGATCACTGCCGTTTTTTTGTGGACATCAGAAACACTACAAGACATTCTACTGAACGAGGAAACCTTGTTTTTTTTTACATGTTGGCGAAATCTCATTGCTCTTCTTCATCACTACCTCTAGTGTTGGAAAGAAACACTGACCCTCCCCCCTACCTCACAATGTTATCTCATCCAACCAGCCCTCTCTCCACCCCCAGCCCCCACAGTATGCAGTTTTGGTGTATGTGACCCCTTTTACTATAGGTAATGGCTATGTGACCCCCTTTACTATAGGTAATGGCCTATGTGCCCCCTTTACTATAGGTAATGGCCTATGTGACCCCCTTTACTATAGGTAATGGCCTATGTGACCCCCTTTACTATAGGTAATGGCCTATGTGACCCCCTTTACTATAGGTAATGGCCTATGTGACCCCCTTTACTATAGGTAATGGCCTATGTGACCCCCTTTACTATAGGTAATGGCCTATGTGACCCCCTTTACTATAGGTAGTGGCCTATGTGACCCCTCTTCTATAGATGACGGTCTATCTGACCCCCTTTACTATAGGAAATGGCCTATGTGACCCCTTTACTATAGGTAATGGCCTATGTGACCCCTTTACTATAGGTAATGGCCTATGTGACCCCTTTACTATAGGTAATGGCCTATGTGACCCCTTTACTATAGGTAATGGCCTATGTGACCCCCTTTACTATAGGTAGTGGCCTATGTGACCCCCTCTTCTATAGATGACGGTCTATCTGACCCCTTTACTATAGGAAATGGCCTATGTGGCCCCCTTTACTATAGGTAATGGCCTATGTGACCCCCTTTACTATAGGTAATGGCCTATGTGACCCCCTCTTCTATAGATGACGGTCTATCTGACCCCTTTACTATAGGAAATGGCCTATGTGACCCCCTTTACTATAGGTAATGGCCTATGTGACCCCCTCTTCTATAGATGACGGTCTATCTGACCCCCTTTACTATAGGTAATGGCCTATGTGACCCCCCTTCTATAGATGACGGTCTATCTGACCCCCTTACTATAGGAAATGGCCTATGTGACCCCCTCTTCTATAGATGACGGTCTATCTGACCCCCTTTACTATAGGAAATGGCCTATGTGACCCCCTCTTCTATAGATGACGGTCTATGTGACCCCCTTTACTATAGGTAATGGCCTATGTGACCCCTCTTCTATAGATGACGGTCTATGTGACCCCCTTTACTATAGGTAATGGCCTATGTGACCCCCTTTACTATAGGAAATGGCCTATGTGACCCCCTCTTCTATAGATGACGGTCTATGTGACCCCCTTTACTATAGGTAATGGCCTATGTGACCCCTCTTCTATAGATGACGGCCTATGTGACCCCCTCTTCTATAGATGACGGCCTATGTGACCCCTTCACTATAGGTAATGACCTATGTGACCCCCTTTACTATAGGTAATGGCCTATGCGACCCCCTTTACTATAGGTAACGGCCTATGTGACCCCTCTACTATAGCTGACGGCCTATGTGGCCCCTCTACTATGGGTAACGGCCTATGTGACCCCCTCTACTATAGATGATGGCCTATGTGACCCCTCTACTAAGGTAACGGCCTATGTGACCCCCTCTGCTATAGATGACGGCCTATGTGACCCCCTCTACTATAGATGACGGCCTATGTGACCCCACTACTATAGTTAATGGCCTATGTGACCCCCTCTACTATAGATGACGGCCTATGTGACCCCTATGCTAAAGATGACAACTTATGTGACCCTATCTGCTATGACCCCCACCTCCTCTGCATGCTGTGACTGCCCCGTCCTCCTCTGCAGTTACCCCTCCTCCTCCTCCTCTACTGTGACCACTCCAACCCTCATCCACCCACCCACCCACCCACCTATGCTCTGACAACCCCCACCCGCACCCCACCCCTCCAGCGTGGACATGCTATACACCTTCAGCTTCAGGGACAAAGTGTGACTCCCGTTGAAATCTCAAAATGAAGCAGACATCTAAAGTAAGCCATACCAAAAAACAAACAAAAAAACAACAACAACAAAATGGAGATAGGAGGAATGGAAGAGATGGTTGTTAGTTGTACTCACATGACTGGGGTTGGGATGGTGGGGGAAAAGAAATAGTGGTGATGGAGGGAGGTGGAGGTGGGGAGGAAAGAGAGAGAGGGGAACTGGAATCGTGTTCGGTTGTCCTGGAAATTGCCAGAGAGGAAGAATCTACACATGTATAACTATGAGTTTAGGGAAAGGTACTGTTCAGTGTCTTTCTTGTTGTGTGAAGGCTTCACAGCAACACACGCTCAGAATAACATTATACTCCTAGGTCTGAAAATCATCAGTGGTGAAGCACACAGAGACTTGAAACAGGAACAACAAATATCTGGATGTGCACACTCTCTGTGTCTGTCTGTGGTGTGCACATTCTGTGTCTGTCTGTGTGGTGTGCACATTCTCTCTGTGTCTGTCCGTGTGGTGTGCACACACACTCTCTATGTCTGTTTGTGTGGTGTGCACACTCTCTCTCTGTGTCTGTCTGTGTGGTGGGTACACTTTCTGTGTAGTGGTAGTAGGCTAGGCCACATACATACAAGGCAGGTTGGTGTGAGGACTGCAGCATGTCACATCATGCATACCCTGTGTTGTTGTTCGTTTTTATTGTGTTCTGCCTTGGACAAGTCGTGATGAAGAACACAAGGTCCTGATAATTAATGATGTAGTGATAACAAGACAAGGCGATGGAGGATGACAGCTGTAGTGGAAGTACACAAGGACTGTGGAAGTGTTGGATATGGAGAACGACAGAGAAAATGAAAAAAAAGGCAAAAGCCATTTAATTGACTAAGACAATCACGCACAACTTCTTCCTCTCTTCTCTTTCTGGCTGTACATAATATTTTACTGAGCGTTGAACAGATACCCGCCTCGTTGAGGGTCAAAATACAGAGCAGTGATGTAGGGATACGTTACGTTGGTGGTGGTGACGTTACGTCACGCCGATGATCAAAATACGTCACTCACGTTGATGATCGAATAATAATAATAATTATACGTCACGTTGATTGTTGACTTGTCTACATCACGTTGAGGATTGAACTACGTCACGTTGAGGATTGAACTACGTCACGTTGAGGATTGACTACGTCTCGTTGAGGATTGACTACGTCACGTTGAGGATTGACTACGTCACGTTGAGGATTGACTGCGTCACGTTGAGGATTGACTGCGTCACGTTGATGTTTGACTGCGTCACGTTGATGATTGACTGCGTCACGTTGATGATTGACTACGTCACGTTAATGATTGACTGCGTCACGTTGATGATTGACTGCGTGACATTGATTTACAGACGCAAAGCTTCTTCGATGCTTCCAGGCTTTCAGCTTTATTACGCTATTCTTGTGTTCGCTTTAATTAAGTATGGCAAGCAGTCTGTGGAGGTCTCTCTGATTATTATGGTTCTCCATCTTGTAATGAAGACTTTTGGAAATGTTGCTAGCTTGTTCTGCTTCTGATCACTGTAGTGTGTTGTGTACTCCGTGCTTTAGGTCTCTTTTTGCTTTGTGATGTTTTCAGATCAGCTTACTTGTTAAAGAGATTACTGTGTAACATTGTAAATTCAGAAGGTAACATGTAGGAATATAGGATGTTGTAATTTCGAGGTTGAAGCGATAATTGTTTTTTTTCGTGGAATAAAGTGTCATCTGCTTGTGTTTACTTTTCTTGTTTATGTTTTTTTTTCTTGTGCTACGAGTGTTTTGTTTTTGTTGTTATTTCTCTTTGTATGATTCTTTTTTAATTTTTGCATTATTGTTCTGAGTGTTGACTTTTTAATAGTCCGTTTTGATAGGCTAACTCTCGATGATAGTATGCAAAGTCATTGTTCTGCTTTGTTATATAGTTGTTGTTAGTATGCTGTTTGATGAAGTTGGCGTCTAACAAGAACCTACTCTCTCTGTGTCTGTCTGTCTGTCTGTCTGTCTGTCTGTCTGTCTGTCTGTCTGTCTGTCTGTCTCTGTCTCTCTGTCTCTGTCTCTGTCTCTGTCTCTGTCTCTGTCTCTCTCTCTCTCTCTCTCTCTCTCTCTCTCTCTCTCTCTTTAACTCTAACTCTCTCTCTATTTCTCTGTCTATCTCTCTGTCTGTCTGTCTGTGTCTGTCTGTATCTGTCTGTCTGTCTGTCTCTCTCTCTAACTCTCTCTCCTTTGTATTTTTTGTCCCCAACACTACAGACCGACTGATGACTGTATATGCATGTGTTAGTCGCTGTTGCCTATGATGGAAATGAGTGCAGTAAATTAAATATGGAGACCCTGGATTCTTTTTCCCTGTTTTTGCCTGGCTAAGCAGTGTGGGCATTGCCCAAATGGCTAGGGTTCCTGAACAGTGCGCGCGCGCGCGCGCGCGCGCGCGTGTGTGTGTGTGTGTGTGTGTTGTGTGTGTGTGTGTGTGTGTGTGTGTGTGTGTGTGTGTGTGTGTGTGTGTGTGACTGTGACAGTGACTTTGACTCTGATGCTATGCAGCGTCTGTGACTCCTTTCTCTCTCTCTCTCAAGGCATGACAGAACTCTACCTCCTGTATCCCTCACTCGCATTCTCAGCTGATCTCGCTTTGGACTTGACCTGACTTGACTTGACTTGACTTAATACTTGACGATTTGACTTGATTTTGACTCTACTCAGTCTAATTTTGATCTGACTTTGACTTGATTTGACTCGACTCGACTCGACCTGACTTTGACTTTAACATGACATGACTTTGACTTTAACATGACCTAACTTTGACTTGACACGACATGACTTTTGACTTTGATACGACCTGACTTTGACTTCGACACGAGGTAATTTTAACACGACTGAATTTGACTTGACTCAACCTAACTTTGACATGACCTGGCTTTGACATGACCTGACTTTGACTTTTTATTTGACATGACCTTACCTGAATTGACTTGACTTGACTGAGTGCTCCCTTCATTCCCTGCAGAATTATTGGGGCTCTGCATTTAACATTTCACACAGGGTGTCGTAGGCAAGTTAACCTGACGAAGCCTGTCCCTTTCTTGCATCTAACTAAATGTTCAAAACCAAAAAGGGGCTCCTGTGGCTTATTTTTGGCTTTTTTTTTGGCTTTTTTTTTTACCTGATGTGTGTGCCATGTCCATGGTGTATCTTCTTTCAGCTGATGTTACCATGACGTATGCTAATTATATCTACATATGTGTACTTTTGGCTGACATCATGAATATGTATTATATATTCGTGCTTGCAGATTCATGAGTATGTATTATATATATATCTTCGCTCGTGCAGATTCGTGATTATGTACTATATATTTGATAGTGCAGAGTCATGAATATGTAATAATATATATATATATATTATATATATATATATATATATATATATATATATATATATATATATATATATATATATATATATATACACATATATATTCCCTAGTGCAGATTCATGAATATGTATTGACCTTCATTCATGCAGATTTATGAATATGTACTAGGGTATATTCATTGGTGCAGATTCATGATTATGTACTATTAATATTTGCTTGAATATATACATATGATATATTCATTGAATCGTCTGAATTTTTTCTCTCTCTCTTGGTATTATTGTAATGATGTGCACTGTCTACAGCAGTATGTATCAGATAATTCTATAATCATCAATCTGTGATGCTGATCTGATTTTCCGGTTAAGGGTTTCTGTTCTGTTAATGCTTTGTGTTGCTTTGTGTGTGTGTTGTCATTGTACTCTGTTAATGCTTTGTGAATGCGTGTTG
>CM060342.1:26632856-26637856 GCA_030674155.1 Stramonita haemastoma | reverse complement strand
TGTGGTATACATACACTATGCAACACAATACGATACTTTATGTAGGTGTATTGTACCGTACAATTCGCACGTAGAACACCTTGTGAAGCATGACGATTTCCTCTTAAAAATGCAGTTTCTGGTGACAAGATTCATGTCCCCTATTTCCTGTTGTTGATGCTGTTTGGGGATTTTGTTGGGGCTGTTATTTGTTAAATAAGAAGAAAAAATGGCATTTTTACTAATTTGGGTGAAGATCAGGATATGTTCCTATTGACCCCCTAAAAATGATATTTATTTTCAAAACCGACTAAGGTAAGATCAGGCTTGGATTTATGACTGATCCCAACTCGTTATCTGTTTTGAATCCCTTTATAAGAACCCTATTTGGCTATAAAGAAACCCGTCCACCCGACCCCTCCCCACCCCTACCCCCCCCCATCCCCCCCTCCATCCCCTCCCCCCCAAAAAAGTCTTGTTTTTGAACTCATGCTCGTGACTACACAATTAACAAATGCTTTAGAATCCATTTCACTATCGATCACAACTTTGTTGGGTGAGATTTTCAACTGAGGTTGGTTTTTAAGTGTATTTTGATTTCAATCAGAATTGGGTGGGAGACCCCCCCCTCCCCCATCCCTGCACCACTCCCTGTTCAACTCCCATAACGTTAAAACCCGTTCCGCTATTCAGAAGAGTATGTCATTGTGTGCCAATGGGAACGGATGACAAAATTGATAAAACTGCAGACACACAGGGGCTGGGTGTAAAAAAAAAAAAAAGGACAGGAGTACTTATTCCATTTTTTTCGAAATAAAAAATAGATCACAAAATTATAGACAAACAAAAATTTTTCTGTTGCTTTTGTTGATGCCTGGGACAAGAGTTTTGCTGGCGGCAGTTTTTCCAGTTGTCTGGAATGGTGTCTACAGTGTCGTCTGCTAGACTGGACTGGGTGTATTATATGTATGTATGAATGTATGTATATTGTACATAGTGTACAGACTTCGGGTGACCCCCGCTGGGTCACTGAAGACAGCCATTCTTTCTACAACAGCTGAGGTTGTCTTCTGTTGAGGACAACTTGTGACATTGTTTTTGTTGAGAAATAAAGTTATTTACTGTTTTGACGGGTTTGCTTTGATCTGTGTGTGCGTGTGTGGGGTGGGGGTGGTGGGGGGTGGGGGTGGGTGGTGGGTGGGGGGTGTGTGTAGTGTGTGGTATGTAGTGTGTGTATGTGTTGAGTTGTGTTGTGTGTGTTTGTGTTGTGTTGTGTTGTGTTGTGTGTGTGTGTGTGTGTGTGTGTGTGTGTGTGTGTGTGTGTGTGTGTGTGTGTGTGTGTGTTGTGTGTGTGTGTGTGTGTGTGTGTGACTTAAATAATATTATTGTATCTTGAGCATCTGAGAGTGGTAAACTGATAAACTTTCCCTTGGATTCTTTTTGGCTACACACACACCAGCATTACTTGTAGGCCCTTCCTATATCACTCTTGCATTAATACCTCACGTATACTATAGCGTCGATGTAAATAAAATTGAAAAAAACAACAACACTTTTGTGGTAAAAGGCCATCCTCTGACTCAAAACTCATGGGATTTTGTACAAATTTGGTAGGTTTGATTTTTTTTCTAGAAAACACTGTACCCCCTTAGTCCTTGGCTAGCTTCCTAACTTCAATAATTATGCATGGGCGGGGTCAAACTGTTGGAACACAAGCAATCCTTATTGGATGATTAATTCCTTTTTTCTTCATAACTACCCGATATTCCTCTATGTCTTTCACCCGAAAACACGTAGACATTGTACTTTTTCATACTTTAAAAAGATCTCTGTAAATCAACAGAATTTGCTTTTGGACTTGCACTCTCTAGAAGAGGCTACATGACCTGGAAGCTAAATGTGGAGTGTAGCCTGTGTTCTGGGAAAGCTGAGCCTTTGGTTACACTTCTGTATCATATTGTGAGTCATGTGTAGTATCTTGTATAGAGTGCCGGTCTGAATTTTTTCTTATTGATATTCAAAGATGTTCAGTGTATGAAAAAAATGCACTGTGCACTTGTTTTGGGGGAATTGAGGAACAAAAAAAAAAAACCTGGTAGTTACGAGAAAGTTGGAAATAATCATTCACATAAGGATTGATGGTGTCTCTACAGCTTGACTCTGCACATGCATATACCTATTGCAGATTGGAAGCTAGCAGATGACAAAGGACTGAGGGGACACATGTTTGCTGAAGAAAAAAGAGTCAAATTCAAATCTACTAAATTTCTTCAAAATCACACGAGTTTTGAGTCAGAGCCTAGTCTTTCACACACACACACACACACACACACACACACACACACACACACACACACACACACACACACACACACACACACACACACACACACACACACACACACAAATGTTTTCATTTCTCTGGATATCATAGTACGTGCGGTATGAAAATAAGAAGTCATATAGAAAAAAAAATGTAGGAAGAGTTCATTTTCTTAAAGGTGGTGTGTAGCCTGTTGTAGCACTGGCGGGTCTTTGGGTCATATTACCCAGACAGTGTCCTATAACTACAATCAGTTCAGCCACCTGTGTCCTAGCCCCTACCCACCCACCCACCGACCCACCACACACTCCCTCTCCGTGTATCTGGCCAAAGCTGTCTGAGGCTTGTGTTACACCACTGCCTCTGTGTGGACCTGATTGAGTTAAATTGAATAGACTTGAATATCACTTTTAGTCACGGCTGGTTTCTCTTGCCTGAAATTCAGCCTTACACCGCTCTCTCTGTGTGGACCTGATTGAGTTAAATTGAATAGACTTGAATATCACTTTTAGTCACGGCAGGTTTCTCTTGCGTAAAATTCCAGCCTGCTCTCCTTTGAGAGAGCATGTGCGCGTCACCACAACAGCAGCGCCACAAGTATTTTTATGTGTTTGCAAGTGTATTTGTTTCCGGAAAGGAATGGTTTTTTTAATAACAGAATTTTTTGCCAGGGACAACTCCCTCGTTCCCGTGTGGGTTGTTTGACGCACACTGAATGCGTGTTAAACACAGGATCTGGGTTCTATCGTTTCATCGGAAAGACTAGAATCCAGGCCACCGTTCAAGGTCTAGTGCATGGGAAAGTTTGGAGCACTAAGCGGGGATCGAACTCGCTCTTCCCGAATAATAGGCAGGCAAGTGGTCAGACCCCTCGCTTTCCCCCAATCAAGTTAACCAGCATCGAACGTGGTTACCAGTTGGATGGGTGACCGTTTGTGCGCCTTGGCTTCAGTATAGTTCCCCCCAGTCCCCCCAGCTGTAAATGGGTACCTGCCCTCTTTAGGGTCAGGGAAGGTAAAGCAGCGAGGGAGAGGAGATGGGCGCCGCCCTCAATATGCTGTCCCCTAGAGAAACTGAGGTCTCCGATGCCTCGCTCCCCTACGACCGCCTAGATTATGGGACATCTTCACCTTTACCTACGTTACTCCCAAACCCATTAACACATCATCAGCTCAATTTCTTTTCTACATGATGTGTGTGTGTGTGTGTGTGTGTGAGTGTGTGTGTGTGTGTGTGTGTGTGTGTGGGGTGTGTGTGTGTGTGTGTGTGTGTGTGCGAGAGAGAGAGAGAGAGAGAGAGAGAGAGAGAGAGAGAGAGAGAGAGAGAGAGAGAGAGAGAGAGAGAGATGCTGTGCTTTTTTACATCCAGTCCCCGTGTGTATGCCGTTTTTTTTAAATCGTGTCATCTGTTCCCACCGACCGGCACACGATGGCCTAAGCCTACTCTTACGAAAAGCGGAACAGGATTTAACGTGTGCGGCAAGATGTTCTGCGTGGGTTCGCACACGGGGCCTCGGTTTATAGTCTCATCCGAAAGAATCAGTGGTCGGCAGAGCAGTAAAACATAATGACTGGATCGTCTCTTTAAGCTGACCCTAACACCTTTCACCATCAGGTAAACGAACAGCAGCACAGGTGTTGTATTCATCTCCATGATGAAAACATGTTCTTCACCTTGCATTGACCTTCATCTTCATCTTCTTCTTTTCTGTTCTTTTCTTTCCTTTTTTTCCCCCCCTTTTGCCACATTTTAACGGGGATGTATGGAGCATTAGAACATTAGTCTCTCGCGACTTTTTCAGCGTCACGGGAAAAAAAGTTGTTCCAGGGGAAAGCACTCGATCCAATGTGACAGCAGATTTACTTCCCTTTTTAATGTCGACACTAATCCCCTCTATTCAGGGGCAGTAATTCAGCACCAGGGAGGGGAATGGGATCCACCCTGGGGAGGGATTTGAAAGGACGTGTCATTTGTCTGTAGAGATGGGATTTGATGGTCTTGCCATACATGGCTCTCTACATTTATATCAACCGTTACCAATTTTGTTGGTTTCGGTTTGTTTTTGTTGTTTATTTTTGTGGTGGATCTGTCTGTCTGTCTGTCTGTCTGTCTGTCTGTTGTCTGTCTGTCTGTCTGTCTGTCTGTCTGTCTGTCTGTCTGTCTGTTCTGTCTCTCTCTCTCTCTCTCTCTCTCTCTCTCTCTCTCTCTCTCTCTCTCTCTCTCTCTCTCTCTCTCTCTCTCTCATTCTCTCTCTCTCTCTCTCTCTCTCTCTTTACCTGTTGTTTGATACTTGGTATGGTTTCTTGCTCTTGGTATTTGGATCATTATAACTGTTGTTGTTTAGTTGAGGCTATCTTTTTTATCTTGATGTTATCCCTGAAAAGGGTGGGGACTGGATGTAAAAAAGCACACAAGTGCTTATCTATTATCCTGGAATAAAAGAATTTTGCACCTTACCTACTCTCTCTCTCTCTCTCTCTCTCTCTCTCTCTCTCTCTCTCTCTCTCTCTCTCTCTCTCTCTCTCTCTCTCTCTCTCTTCTCTCTCTCTCTCTCTCTCTCTCTCTCTCTCTCTCTCTCTCTCTCTCTCTCCGTTGTATGATTTACCATATTTTACTTTCTGTCTTTTCCTTAAATTTTGGGTTTGGGGTGTTTTGGGGGTGTTGTTTCCTATCTTTACGTTGATATTTTCTTTTGCAT
>CM060342.1:26607856-26620356 GCA_030674155.1 Stramonita haemastoma | reverse complement strand
TCTGGGCTCCACGACAGCGGTAGAATCCTGGACATGTGTAGGAGCTGCAGTGCATCTCGTCTTCCTGGCCAGGACAGTCCGGTACACGGTTACACCGGACATAGACAGGTAGGCAGTAGCCCTGCCCTGGACACTGGAAGTGTGTTTCAGGACAGAGGGGGCCGGTGAGGGAGTTGTTGATAGCAGTGACATTGAGGTGGCCATCTCCTGCATAGTGCACGATGGCAGGGGGCGTCACCATGTTGGAGACGGTGACTCTCACGCTGGAAAAAGAGCACATCTCTTCGTCGCTCCCATCAGCACAGTTGCAGACTCCATCACATAGGTACTCACGTGGAAAACACTGAAAACACAGCCATTGTTACCAGTCATAGATAACGTCAGTCTAAAAACCAATTTAACATATATTTCAACAATCAGAAAATGTGTGTGTGTGCGTGCGGTGCGGCGTGTGTGCGTGCGTGCGTGCGTGTGTCTTGTGTTGTGTGTGTGTGTGTGTGTGTGTGTGTGTGTGTGTGTGTGTGTGTGTGTGTGTGTGTGTGTGTGTGTGACATTAAGTAATCATACACATGTGTGTGACTGCATGTATCATAGACATGTGTCATTGTGTGTGGCAGCAAGTAATTATAGACATGTGTGTGACACCATGTTATCATAGGCATGTGCGTGACAACAAGTTATAAACATTCGTGTGACATCATGTTATCATAGACATGTAAGTGACATGATGTTATCATAGACATATAAGAGACATCATGCTATCATAGACATATTTGTGACATTATGATTAATATCATAGACATATTATTATATGAATAGTATGTATGGTATGTATGTTGTAATGTATGTATGTATGTATGTATGTATGTATGTATGTATGTATGTATGTATGTATGTATGTATGTGTTGTGGTGTGTGTGTGTGCGATGCGTGCGTGCGGCGTGCGTGCGTGCGTGCGTGCGTGCGTGCGTGCGTGCGTGGTGCGTGCTGCATGCATGCATGCATGCATGCATGCATGTACCTACCTACCTACCTACCTACCTACCTACCTACCTACCTTCCTACCTACCTACCTACCTACCTACCTACCTACCTACCTACCTACTCTACCTACTATCTATCCTACTATCTATCTATCTATCTATCTATCTATCTATCTATCTATCTATCTATGTATCTATCTATCTATCTATCTATCCCTTAGTCTGGCGACCGTGGGGGCACCCCTGAAGACTTGACATCCAGTTCCCCCCAATCCTGTCTCTGTTCTGCCTTTCTCAAAGTTTTGTTGAGTTCTAGGCCTGTCCATTCGCTGATATTGTCATTCCATCTCTTCCTTGGCCAGCCTCTTTTTCTTCCTCCCTGGACAGTGCCTTGCAGTATTTTTTTTGCATGTCCTTTTGATCTTGTTACATGCTCGTAACATTTAAGTTTACGCTTCTTTACGATTGATAGAAGGTTTTCATAGTGACCAGTGATTATCTGGATTTTGTTCTGCACTTCTTTGTTGCTTATGTGGTCTCTGTAGGAGATGCCGAGGAGTCTCCGGGAGCATCTCATCTCTACCGCCTGTACTCTTCTCTCCAAATCAGCAGTCAGGGTCCACGATTCACAGGCATACAGGAATGCGTATGATGCATGCAGAACAGTGCAGAGAAAAACCAATGACAAACAGGCCAATGCACACAGCTGTTCAGAGCGGACTGTTTAGAAGGTAACTGTGCCTTTACCCTCCCCTCTCTCCCCTTTCACCAAGGCGGGGTTCAACGCCATAGTAAACCAAACAGGTAGGCCCTTTGTGCACTCCGCTTGTTGCCGCATACAATGCAATTAATAAAATGCATTAAATTGCACTTTTCTCAACCAGCCATCACGGCGCAGTGATTAGCGCCTTGGATTTTTGACAGAAAGGTTGTGGGTTTGAATCCCATAAGAGTCATAGGGATTTTTTGGACTCAGGATGGCTTCTATCCAGAAGAGTATGCTGTGGGCTCAGTGGGAACACTGGGACCACACAGTCGAGCTTTATCCACTCTACTGATGCGATTTTGAGGATGTTGCTCAATTTACCTGACCAACACTGCAGGTGTCAGTATCTCTCGGGCCGGTTGACACTGGGATATATTATGATAGTAAGTGTAAAATACAACCCACATCAAGTAACATTAGATACCGGTAATAATACTCTGAACAGCTGTCATGACAACGTTATTATATTTTGTTAATCACCCTTACCTGTCTGGTTGACTTGCAAGAGAAGTGGTTACTGGGACAGGGGGGAAACTGGCAGAAATCCTCATCACTGCCATCGAAACAGTCCTGTCGATGGTCACAGACGAAGGTGTATTGCACGAGTTGACTGGAATCTCTGCACGTGAATATAGTTTCTGCCAGGTAAGGCCTTTTCTGCAGACATGTTTCCACTCCCTCTTCATGATGTACATTGCAGTGACTTTCTGTATCACACTGGGAAAAGATGTAGGTGGCTCCTTGGTCCCAGCATTCAGTGACATAAGGAAGGACTGATGCCGGTGTGGAAGGTATGGGCAGTGTGATGTTGCTCTGCTCACTCTGCTCTACAGTCTGCTCTGGCTGTGAAGGGATTTCACACAGGTAGCTGGCTTCCAGAAAGGTGTTGCATGAGATAACTGTCAGGTGCTGTTTTCTCTTTGGAAATGCAGCGCAGTAAGGGAAGGATGTAGGAGTTGGATGACTGATGTTAAGGTAATAGGCTACAGTTCTATCCTGCCATATCCACATTAGTCTGTACCTGCAACACAGAATATTTGTTAGGAACAGTATTGCTCAATGGAAAATGCATTGGCTACAGATGATATTGTTCCAGGGAAGAAAACTAGTTACGGAAAGTATTGTTCCATGAAAAAGACATTGGTTAGGGGCTGTATTGTTCCATGAAAAAGACATTGGGTAGTGACTGTATTGTTCCAGGGAAGACATTGGTTAGGGAGTGTATTGTTCCAGGGAAGACATTGGTTAGGGACTGTGTTGTTCCATGAAAAAGACATTGGTTAGGGACTGTATTGTTCCTGGGAAGACATTGATTAGCGACTGTATTGTTTGGTAAGGAACAGTGGGTTTTTTCAGGGAGAAAACTGGGTAGTGATTGCATCATTTCAGGGAAAAGCGAAAGAGAAACCCTTTACAGATGCCCAGGCTTTTGAACAAAACTGTCAAGATTGAAGGTTTTATTCTACACTTTTTAGTGCAAAGTCCTGGTGACTCACAACAAAATTGGGAGAGAAGAATGATTCAAGTGCTGACGATAACACCTGATAAGAAATTGTCTACAATGTCTTTGGATTAATACCTTTTTTTAAAGATAATATTTAACAAAGGATATGATATAATATGGGGACAGGAGAGCACAGTGCTCAGAACACTTGCTCTCCCCAGGTTCAAGTTAAGCAACGATGAGAGTGGTTACCACTTAGGTGGGTGACCATTTATGTGCCTTGATTTTGGTTCAGTCCCCTAGTTCATCCTGGTGTGAATGGGTACCCGATTTATCTAGGGACAGGGAAGGTTAAAAAAAAACAGTAAAGAAGAGGATATGTGACATAAGGAGTCGTAGTGCACCAGAGGTCAAGTTTTAGTTATTGGCATGTTTTTAAACTGCAATAAAATGGCTATACAATACAAAAACAAATTGAAAATCGAACAATTTTATCAGAAAATATTAAAAATTGAAATGATAGACTGGAGGAAATGACAAAATGAGAAATTGACAAGTTTAGCATACTAATAGGTGGTCAGAATGAGAGTTTGGCTATTTTCAAAACACGTTTAAAGACTAAAGAAAACAAAATTATGCCTTGATATTTCACAACAAGGTGGAATTAGTGCTAGTTTTATAATCAATCAAAATCTCAAAAATGAAAACCTGACCCCACCTGCCTAAAATGGCTCCTAGCGGAAAACTGGGTTCGGTGCTAAGCGACTCATTTTCGTGGTGGAGGTCACATATGGGCTCTACTCTCAATGTGCTGGACCCTAGAGAGCTAATTTTTTTTTATATATGTTGTTCCCCAAATGTAACAACCACGTAAGTTATGTGAGACCTTAATTACATTTTATGATGTACGAAAAACTGGAAATCTTTTTTAGCAAGTATTGTCTTAGAATATATCTTACTTGAAAACTAGACACTAGCTTTGGTCTTTATTAAACATTCAAATGCATGATTCTTTTCAAAAAGACAATATTCTATGGATGATGTCTTGAAATGGTAATCATGGTTTGGTAAATAAAGATATGAAAGCAGTTTTACATCAAATAACAACTACCTATGAATTGAAGCTGTACACATCTGCAAAAGAAAGAATTAGTGATTTTTAAAACTAAAGTCTGATGGGGTAATCCTAATTACCCCCCTTGCCAAAGAAGTAAGAATTCAACGTCATGTGTCTCCAAAATGGAACACACCAGCAATTTTGGGGGGTGGTAGTTTTAACTTTTGCCAAAATGCCTTTCACCTTTACAGTAAAGTTTAGAGTACAGCCTCTTGGTAGAAGCTACATTTCTCATTGTTCTGATCATGCTCTGTTTCTCATAGGTTGTTGCAGACGAAGAAGCTAATCTGTATTCAGTCTATCACAGCATAAACCCTAGTTTTGGAAAGATCTAATAATCAAAATCTCACTTTCAAAAGTGCTAACCACACAAAAACTATTTCTTACAACACACAAACCTAGTTCTCGCATCTAACGTTTGATGTTGTGCTTTTCGCATTAAAAGATTAACAGCAATAATTATAACAAATCATTATAACAAGAAAACCAGAAAAAGTCACTGTAACAGTAAGTAAAACAGTCGTAACCAGAAAACCAGCAGCAGATGCAACAGAAAAAAGACTGGAGATAAGACAAAGAATCAGCTGCCATGGTGCAGTGGTTAACACCCTGAATTTCGAACTTGAAGGTCGCAGGTTCGATTACCAGAAGAGTGCTGTTGCAGGAGCCGCCAGAACGTTGCCATGTAGGCCAACATCCCTAAACCGCTCTGGGGACTCGCAACTCCCCGATGTTTCCTCAGGGATGGAGTCCAAATGCGCCACGTGTTTGCATACTGGGTTTTTTCGTTGCCATCCGCTCTTAAAAGCACACAATGGGCTACTCTTCCTTAAGGCGGAACAGGTTTTTAACGTGTACGCAAGATGTTCTGTGTGCGTTCGCACACTGGGCCTCGGTTTATTGTCTCATCCCAATGACTTTGACATTCAGTTCGATTTTTTGTCAAACTGGGAAGAAAGGGCAAGGTTGGGAATCAAACCCAGAATCTCACGTTTTATTTGTTGCAGGCAAACGTTTTAACCATCCTACCACTTTCCTTCTAAGCAACAATAGCTGCAACAGAAATACACAAACACAGCTGTAACAGAAAAAAAGCAGCAGTATTAATGAGAAGTTGTGAGGAGAATAATGAGGACAGTTAAAAAGAATGAGAACAGTTGTGACAAAAAGAATTAGGAAAGATTTAGCAGGAAGACGAGCATTGTAACAAAAAAAAAATGCAACAGCCATATCAAACACAACAATAAAAGTTGTCTCTGTGACCCATCTACTCACTGCTCTAAACCTTTGTAAGATAGCGAGACCTGTCCCAGTCCCACCATCAGATACTGACCACCGTCAGTGATGTTAGCCCAAAATTCAGCCACTCTCTTCCACTCCTCTGCGGAGTTGAGGCTGACCATGTGGCCCTTGTTCCTCCTACACAACAGTACCATTTCAATCCAGCTGACCTTCCTGCCGGATGGAAATAGCGATAGCACGTGCTCCCTATCTGAAAGAAAGATGCTCCACACAGATGCTCAGGAGGGCAGCCATGAACCCTATCTTCAGCATCCTCACAGAAGGTCTGGCTACTGCAGATGAAGTGCTGCACCAGAAGACGGCCGTTAGTACCAGAGCACACCCATTTTCCATCCCACAGCCGTTTGGGCAGGTTGTCCACCCTGTGGAAGGAATATAAGAGTCTGAAGCCTCTGTCTTCCATAGACGATCCTGACATAAAACCAAAGGATAGGATTCTGGTGTGTTGAACTTTAGGAATGGCTCCGGTGATATCGCATATAGTAGACACTGGGGGGCCTGTGCATGCAGAGGTGTGATAAATCTGCAGAACGTCGTCACAAGACACAACATTGTTGAGCTTAAGATCCACAAAGCTGATCATCACGTAGTGATGGGCAGGGGCCGTGATAGTCATGCAGGTGTTCATCATGCTGTCGTAGGGATGCTGGTTATTCCAGCCTGCTGTCTGTATGTATCCTGTCAACACACAGTCAACAAAGTCCTTTGCACACACACACACACACACACACACACACACACACACACACACACACCACGCGCGCGCGCGCGCGCGCGCACGCACGCACGCACGCACGCACGCACGCACGCACGCACGCACGCACGCACATATGTGCACACAACAGAGTAACTACCCTGGAGCCTAGTGACTAGTGTCTGTCTTGCACACAGTCTTTCAGCAGAGAAGAAAAGCCACACCCCAGTGCAGAAACCGTTGTTCAAGCATCACGCGATGACAAAAGCCAAATTTGAACACTGGCTTCTAGTTGTTTTCCATTTAGCTCCCCCTTCTTTACCAATTAGCGTTTTCAGCAATTCCCGGTAGAAGTGATAATTGTCTCATAATCATGCTAATTTTATTTGCATCTAATATCAAACAGCTATAAACAGACACTTCAATGTATTGCTCGGCAATTATTACAGCAACTTTCTCTGGGACTTGCTTCAGCCTGCTGAATCTGTCTCTTTTAAGTCTAAAATGATATACACTGAAAGCAGGGTCCTAGAGATTTTCTCAAAACAACTGGAATGTAAGGCAATCACCTGTTCTTCCAGTATTTCACGTGAGACAATTTCTTCCTCTGTTTTAGAGTGTTAATGTTGTCAGGATTTATTTGTTTTGTTTCAAATTCAATCTTTTTTTTTTCTCTAAGGTTAGCATGGCAATACATAAAAGAAAATTCTTACCAGTTTTTCTCATTGATAACATCCCCAAATGATGTGGCATGAGAATCCATGAAATCAGCAGGGCCGTGAAAGTCAAATTAAAGCAGATTAATGGAGAAGAAAGATCATGTAGGCGTCATTAAGTCATTCTACTGACGAACAACTATGTAACAAAAAGAAAGGAAAACTACACCCTTTATAAGATAGTTACAGCCCCTGAAAAGGAGGTAAAAATATGATGTCCACCGCTCCCAAATAAAACATCACTCAGTCAAGAGTGCTAAATTAAGCACGCCCTTTCCTTTTACCTAGAGTAAGCATGGTCAGTTCCTGCTATAAATAGCACCAGCTGGCCCCCCATGTGGGCTGGGATGCCATGGATTAATTAGCAGCTGAGAGGAGCTGACAGTGGAGGAAACTGACAGCTGTGTGTCCAGTTCATGGTTAGCTTTACAAACTCTATTTCAGATGCGTTGATCCGATGGTGGACATCAACGGTCAAAGGTCATGTGGGTCCTGACCATCAGCAGTGATATGTACTGCCATGCAGCGGCTGCTGTGTCCCAAAGATTGGCTGTGTGCACACTCATGGTGTGTAGAGAATGGGACGGGACAGTCTGGTGGTTAGACATTGGGTTCACAATCTGACAACCTGAGTTTGAGTTCCGTTCAAGGGGATTTTCCCCTGGAGATAACATCAGCGCAGACTCCATTCTCCCCAAAAGTCCTTAGGATGAGACTATAAACCAAGTGCCCATGTGTGAATGCATACAGAACATCTTGTGCACCTGTTGAATCCTGTTCTGCTTTACGAAAGAATAGGCCATTAAAAATGCATACACCCAGGGACTGTATGTAAAAAAGCTACCAATGTTTATTTCATTATCCTTGATATAAATGAATAAATAAATAAATAAATAAATAAGTAGATAGATAGATAGATCTATAGACAGACAGACAGACAGACAGACAACAGAGACAGACAGACAGACAGACAGACAGACAGACAGACAGACGACAGACAGACAGACAGACAGACAGACAGACAGAAGAAGATAGATAGATAGATAGATAATAGATAGATAGATAGATAGATAGATAGATAGATAGATAGATAGATAGATAGATAGATAGATAGATAGATAGATAGAGTCAAAGCTATTGCTCTGTGCACACTCTGTTCCTCAGAGGGAATGCCATCGCAGCTGGTCATGTTAAAGAAAAGCTTCTACGCCCTACACCTCTTCCTTGAATACCAAACATCTGGATCCATCTGTTTTTTGGTGATAGTCATCAACATTTTAGATCCACCTTCTTTCAACAACAACAACAACAACAACAACAACAACAACAACAACAACAACAACAACAACACAGCAGCAGCAGCAGCAACAACAACAACAACAGCAACAACAACAACAAAGCTTTTGAAACCTGTTGACACATCAACTGAACAGTCTAGGTTCATAATACAACAACACCCAACCTACCTGGTGAACCTGTTACTGGGCATTCTACTTCTAGTTGCGTTTTCCTACACCAGGGCACAGCTTCAAAGGTCAGGGTCAGTGGCATAGGGCTGTCAACGTTATTGAAGTAATACTGTGCATACTTCACAAACAGCACAGCTTTCCTTGTGGAAGAAAAAAGATTTCTGCCTCTGCTCAGTGAATGAAAGCGTTTGTCAGATTGTTGATAAAAACCAACTCGAACATGTGACATCTGATCAAAATAATGTAAGAGCTGAACTTGAATAATGGTAGATGGAGGACTTTGAAGGAAAAAACATGGATTTTTGGAACCAGAGACTTTACTCTTTCTCTGGAATAGTTCATCTTCAGCCCTAAAAGTAATACTCCCAGACACGATGTACTTTGCAGCACCAGACACCATGTCTCCATCACTACTACAAAGCTTGGCATCCTCAGAGGTCAGTGACAGGGACTGGTACAAGGACTGGTTCTCTGCGTTCAGGGAGGGCTGGTACAGTTCTGTCAAAGGACATTCAGTCACTGAGGATTTCAGGTCCGACCTGAGAAACGTTTTCGTGCAGTTTTCGTCCACAATGACGTGGTACATAGGATTTTTCTGCTGTCCGGAAGATGTGGATTGCACACTTGGCTCAGAAGTTGTTTCAGTATCCAAAGACATGTCATCAGATGGAAGTGTACTCAAACCTGCCACACTTTCAACACTTGCATTTTGCTCCACACCATAAGAAATTCTAGATAAAGAAGAGACAGTAGAGATATTTGAAAGCTGGTCTGCTCCTGCAAAAGCATCATAAATGCCAGAAGATCCTGAGTGCAGTGACGCTGTTTGGCCTGCATTTTGCTTCAGGGATTTTGTTTTCGAGTCATCAGTTCTCTTTATGATGTTTGGAATGACATTCTGTGAAGTGTCAAAATGATATGATGACAATGTTGCTTCTGGTGTCTGATTTTGCCATGACAGGGAGTGGCTGTTTCCTGCATCTGAACCACGTTGCTGGACTTCATTAACAGATATGACATCAGAAGAGTTCCCTCTGTGTCCCTGGCCATAGCTGGCTGATTTGGAGTGGAGACACAGGACTACCAGTATCAGAACACACTTGTTGCAGGTGGCCATGTCCTGGGCTGGCTGCTTGCTACCCCTGCAGACGAACACTGCACGTCATGAGGCCTCTGTGTCTCTTTCAACACTGTCCTCTCTGTGTCTCCTTCAACACTGCCCTCTCTGTGTCTCCTTTAGCAGTGCCCTCTCTGTGTCTCCTTCAACACTGCCCTCTCTGTGTCTCCTTCAACACTGCCCTCTCTGTGTCTCCTTTAGCAGTGCCCTCTCTGTGTCTCCTTCAACACTGCCCTCTCTGTGTCTCCTTTAGCAGTGCCCTCTCTGTGTCTCCTTCAACACTGCCCTCTCTGTGTCTCCTTCAACACTGTCCACTCTGTGTCTCCTTCAACACTGTCCTCTCTGTGTCTCCTTCAACACTGCCCTCTCTGTGTCTCTTCCAACACTGCCCTCTCTGTGTCTCCTTCAACACTGTCCTCTCTGTGTCTCCTTCAATACTGCACACTGTCCTCTCTGCACAATGCTCCCCACACACAGTGGCCTCCAGAATGCAAGCTGTTTTTTTTTAACCCCTGTTTCACTATCATGGCAGGCTGTCTATGTTCTCCAGAGAAACAGATTTACCTATGAAGACCATCTACTTTGTGATAGTGTATGTATGTCCTGTTTTCTAGGCAAGCAGATTTGCCTATGAAAACCTCCTACTTATAAGAACATAATTACTTATCTCCTCTTCTTCAGTCAAGCAGACCTGCCTGTAAAAATCATCTACTTCATGGTGACCTAGTTTTCTGCCTAAGCTTGTTAAGGGGTGGGATCTATGTTTGAGCACACCTAGGAAACTCCTTGTAAAGCAAAATTGTGCTTTCTTTATCTGTGTTTTTTTTTTTTTCAATCAGATGGCTATAGATTTATCGTTGCCACCACTCTTTTGCAAAGACGTGTCAAAGTCCTTGCTGGCAACCTTTGGTCTGTTGTGTCATGTGCTGAGTGGTTCTCAGCCTATCCTGAGTGAAGTGCTGCCAATGAAAGTCTCTTGGCTGTATGGACAGGGAGAGGAAACAGAGTGTCCTTATAAGAGAAATCATTTCTACATCATATAGAAAGTTCAGATAATGCATTATGCATGGGGGCACACCACACATACACACATGAAACACAAACACACGCACACAAACACACACAGGCACACAAACACAGAGAGAGAGAGAGAGAGAGAAGAGGAGAGAGAGAGAGGAGAGAGAGAGAGAGAGAGAGAGAGAGAGAGAGAGAGAGAGAGAGAGAGAGAGAGAGAGAGAGAGAGAGAGAGAGAGAGAGAGGGGATGCAAGAATGATCTTTGAACGTAAACATCCCCGCCTGTAAGTCATGAATATTTCGGGAGGAAAATTTCATGATGCTATTGTTCAGAAAAGGTGAACCCTCTTTGCTAAATAGTCAGAATGTATTCCCTGCCCAGTCTGTCTGTCCTGCTGACATTAAAAGTGCAGTCCTATTCCTCTTCTGCTCTTTTGCTTCATCATCGTTGTTATCTTCAAAAACTGTTGTGGTGAGAAAAAGAAAAAAAAGAAGCACAAGATGGATTGGAAGAACAATTGCAAAGAAGAACTGCAAACAATTGTGAAGAAGAACTGCGAAGAAGAATTGCAAACAATTGTGAAGAAGAATTGCAGAGAAGAATTTGCAGAGAAGAAGAAGAAGAAGAAGGAGAAGAAGAAGAAAAAGGAGGAAGAAGAGCAAAAACAAGACAAAGGAGAAGAAGAATTGCGAAGAAGAATTGCGAAGAAGAAGAATTGCGAAGAAGAAGAAGAAGAAGAAGAAGAAGAAGAAGAAGAAGAAGAAGAAGAAGAAGAAGAAGAAAAGAAGAAGAAAGAAGAAGAAGAAGAAGAAGAAGAAGAAGAAGAAGAAGAAGAAGAGGAGGAGGAGGAGGAGGAGAGAAGAAGAAGAAGAAGAAGAAAGAAGAAGAAGAAGAAGAAGAAGAAGAAGAAGAAGAAGAAGAAGAAGAAGAAAGAGGAGGAGGAGGAGGAGGAGGAGGAGGAGGAGGAGAGAGGAGGAGGAGAGAGGAGGAGGAGGAGAGGAGAAGAGGAGAAAAGAAGAAGAAGAAGAAGAAGAAGAAGAAGAAGAAGAAGAAGAAGAAGAAGAAGAAGAAGAAGAAGAAGAAGATAGCAAAAACAGCAATGACACCACTAACAAATATAATAATGTTCATTTGAAAAACAACTATAACTGTAATATTTCAGTAATTTACTATGATTTCTATGTATACTTTTATATTTTGACCTTGTTGTAATGTTGTAATGCATGCCTTATGGCAAAACATTTTTTCATGGCTTTCTTTGTCCTTCTATCTCTGTCTGTCTGTCTGTCTGTCTGTCTGTCTGTCTGTCTCTCTCTCTCTCTCTCTCTCTCTCTCTCTCTCTCTCTCTCTCTCTCTCTCTCTCTCTCTCTCTCTCTCTCTTTCTCTCTCTCTCTTCTTTCAAATCCAACACTATGGCAATACATCCTGACAAAACTAAATGGATTGGTGATACCAACCCGCCAAAAACATACACTTTTGGCCATCCCTTCCTTTCGATAATTCTTTAATGGAACAACACCGTGAACACCACGTTTTAGGTATTGCCTTAGATGATGAACTAAATTGATAGCCACGTGTGCACCAGCTAGATCTAGGTAAAACTCGAAGGAAAAAATATTTTCTTACTCCATCACGAAAAACGGTACATCACATTGATATTTCAAAACTTTTTTTCACAAACATAATAATATATGTCTGATATCGATCTTGCATAAAGCATATGGGAGGGACGCTACATACAGGGTCCATGAAAAGGTTAAACTCTGTTGTTCCCTGGTGGAATGATATATAGAGCCCCCCCCCCACCTCCTCCCCCCCCGCCATCCCGCCTATCACCCTTTTTTTTCGTTCCTCGGTTAGAGCTCCAAGGTTCACC
>CM060342.1:26577856-26605356 GCA_030674155.1 Stramonita haemastoma | reverse complement strand
TGGTAGTATTGAAGGAGACACAGAGAGGGCAGTGTTGAAAGAGACACAGAGAGGGCAGTGTGCCATGTTGAAGGAGACACAGAGAGGACAGTGTTGAAAGAGACACAGAGAGGACAGTGTTGAAGGAGACACAGAGAGGACAGTGTTGAAGGAGACACAGAGAGGGCAGTGTGCCATGTTGAAGGAGACACAGAGAGGGCAGTGTGCCATGTTGAAGGAGACACAGAGAGGACAGTGTTGAAGGAGACACAGAGAGGGCAGTGTTGAAGGAGACACAGAGAGGACAGTGTTGAAGGAGACACAGAGAGGACAGTGTTGAAGGAGACACAGAGAGGACAGTGTTGAAGGAGACACAGAGAGGGCAGTGTGCCATATTGAAGGAGACACAGAGAGGGCAGTGTGCCATGTTGAAGGAGACACAGAGAGGGCGGTGTGCCATGTTGAAGGAGACACAGAGAGGACAGTGTTGAAGGAGACACAGAGAGGACAGTGTTGAAGGGACACAGAGAGGACAGTGTTGAAGGAGACACAGAGAAGACAGTGTTGAAAGAGACACAGAGAGGATAGTGTTGAAGGAGACACAGAGAAGACAGTGTTGAAAGAGACACAGAGAGGACAGTGTTTAAAGAAACACAGACAAGGCAGTGTGCAATGTTGAAGGAGACACAGAGAAGACAGTTTTGCAGGAAAGACAGAGAGAACAGTGTTGAAAGAAACACAGAGAGGACAGTGTACATCATTGAAGGAGACACAGAGAGGGCACTGCTAAAGGAGACACAGAGAGGGCTTTGCTAAAGGAGAGACAGAGAGGGCAGTGTTGAAGGAAATACAGAGAGGGCAGTGTTGAAGGAGACACAGAGAGGGCAGTGTTGAAAGAGACACAGAGAGGGCAGTGTTAAAGGAGACACAGAGACCTCATGACGCGGAGTGTTTGTCTGCAGGGGTAGCAAGCAGCCAGCCCAGGACATGGCCACCTGCAACAAGTGTGTTCTGATCCTGGTAGTCCTGTGTCTCCACTCCAAATCAGCCAGCTATGGCCAGGGACACAGAGGGAACTCTTCTGATCTCATGTCTGCTAATGAATTCCAGCAACATGGTCCAGATGCAGGAACCAACCACACCTTGTCATGGCAAAATCAGACACCAGAAGCAACATTGACATCACATCTGGAGCAAAATGCAAGAGTTGAAAACGTAGCAGGTGTGATTACGCTTCCTTCTAACCGCATGTCTGTGGATACTGAAACAACTTCTGAGCCAAGTGTGCAATCCACATCTTCCGGACAGCAGGACAATCCTATGTACCAAGTCGTTGTGGACGAAAACTGCACGAAAACGTTTCTCAGGTCAGACCTGAAATCCTCAGTGACTGAATGTCCTTTGACAGAACTGTACCAGCCTTCTCTGAACACAGAGAACCAGTCCTTGTACCAGTCCCTGTCACTGACCTCTGAGGATGCCAAGCTTTGTAGTAGTGATGGAGACATGGTGTCTGGTGCTACAAAGTACATCGTGTCTGGGAGTATTACTTTTAGGGCTGAAGATGAACTAATCCAGAGAAAGACTAAAGTGCGTTTTTCCACAGGCCTATGTGTTCTCCTGCAAAGTCCCCCATCTACCATTATTCAAATTCAATTTTTACCTAATGGTGGCCCTGTGCCACGTGTTCGTGTTGGTTTTTATTCACAAGATGCGAAATACCTTATAGAATTGAAGAGAGGCAGGAATCTTTTTTCATCCACAAGTAAAGCGACACTGGTTGTACAGAATTTATTGTGGTACTTCCGCAATTTTGACAACCCTATGCCACTGACCCTGACCTTTAAAGCTGTGCCCTGGTGTAGGAAAACTCAGCTGGATGTAGAGTGTCCAGCAACAGATTCACCAGGTAGGTTGGATCTCTTTGTTCCGGGATATTGAAGGACTGATCAGTTGATTTGCCCACGTATCTCAAGCCTGTATTTTCTGCTGTGTTTTATGTTGCTGCTTGCCATATGCTCAGTATTTATAGTATGCACATGTATGTTTGTGTGTGTCATCTGCAAAATAAGTTGTTTTTTTTAACATGCACATGTGTTTGGCAAGCTTATCATTAAGTTACTGCACGTATTTTTCTTAGTGAAGATCGGGGTGTTTTCCTCTAATTATTGAGTTGATTCACATTTCTATATAGAGATGATTGGATTATCACTCACCTATTCAAATGGCCTGTATCTTCCCATCACTACTGGTGGTGATTGGCTGCAGTAGTCTTAACTGTACTTGTCCAAGTTGCTGTTCAAAAGCAAAAGCAAAACTTCAACACATTTGCATTTAGCCAGTGCAGGTCTGGGTCCTAAAGACTGACTTTTCCCATCGAACTAGGCTGTTGGGATTGAGAGGTTTTATTATTGGAAATATACCGAAACTTGAATTTGTCGAGTTAAACTCTTGAAGTAAGCTAAGTAAAAATATAAGAAGTGAAAACAAGAAAGGAAACAAAAACGAAAAGAAGAATAAATAGATTAAAGAAAGTGGTAACTGAAAGTAAAAAAACAAACATGGATGGAAATAAAAGATATTTATGAAGAAAACTGTAGCTGATGAAATGATAGGGTGACTTTCAAGGAATGGACCATCATCAGAAATACAGATTGAGTACAAAATGAATTTAGTTATTTAACTTAACAGGATCCTGTTGTTTTGTCACTGAGGAGCAAAGACATAAATGTGGGTAACTTTAGCCCAGACATAACTCTATATTTTTAACCTTACTGTGGTAGCAGCAGAAGATGCCATTGAAAGGCAAACAGATCCTAGTGGTGAATATTGAAATACTAACCTGGGAAATCCAGGGTGTCTGATCGTGCCACAAAAGGAAGAGAAGTTCCTAAAAGACTTTTGTGCAATGTTATTTTGGTCCTACTATCCCATGTCAGTGTAAAAACAAATGTGAATTGTTAACCAAAATTATCTTGTTATGTGATGCAATATACTTTGTACTGCCATGTACAAACTTAATAGTAATATGGTTGTAATGAATATATTTCCATGCAGATTGAAAGGGAACTTAACTTGATGTGGCTTTTGATTGATTGGAGAGATAAGCCTGAATGTGCTGGAAGTTGCAGCGATTGTATGTGTGTATAACTGCGCATGACTGCTAGTAGGACCTTCTTGTTGTTGCTGTTGTTGGTGGTGTTGTTGAGGTGTTTCTGTTGAAGAAGGTGGGAGGTGTTCTAAAACTCATGATTATAGCAAACACACAGATGCAATCTAGTGAGTTGTTTTTATGGAAGAAAAGTGGGCATGGGCTATTTCTTTAACCTCTTGTTGCTGCATTCTATAGAACTAAACTGCCTGTTGATTGGAATTTTTCGAAGGTTTTCTACCCCAATGAGCTTAGTTTACTCTGAGACATTTGTGTGTGTGTGTTGTGTGTGTGTGTGTGTGTGTGTTCGAGTTTTTACCTGTGTGTGTGTGTATCTGTGTGTGTGTGTGTGTGTGTGTGTGTGACAAGCTACGGAGATAAAATTTTGTCACAGCTAGATATGTTTTCTTGCTTGCATTTCAACGCAAGTTTACGTGTCTGGTCACCATTTGTCTTTCCACTGTCACCTTATTTGTCAACTTATTTGTCACTACAGGTAAAGGTATAATCATTATATACGATAAACCAGCAAAACATGTATAGATATGACGAAAATTCATGCATGTTAGTGTCGAAAAAGGAGCTGATGCCTAGCTGACGTATTTACCAATGCTTATGTGAAATTGAATTTCAAGGATGTGTCACACAATGTCCTCATACACCTGTTGTTTTATGATATGTGTTAGTGAGACAACAGTTTTGTTTAACTGGTTTTTTCTTTTAAAATTAAGTCATATTAACCAGTATTTGACCTTTATACTGCAGTTCAAATCTACATGTGTTACCACATGTTTGTTAAGTGCACAGAAGTGTACTATTGTGCATGAGTGTCCATTGGCACCATTGTTTAGCATGATAAGATGATATGTTGTTCTGAAAATTGGTCTGTGTTGTTATTTCCTATATTGTAGCTGTAATCATGAAATTGTTCATGAATTTCTACAATTGTTATAATTATATTGCACACTAAAATAAAAGTTGATCATCTACACATTGCATGCCCTATAGCAGTATGAGTATTTAGAATGGGATTATTTTGTTAATGTTTGCTTGCTAACTTCTCAAAAAGCAATGGAAATGGGTCTAAAATGGGTTTAAAAATTGCATGTATACCAACATTGAATTCGTAAAGTAGCCAAAAAACTGCCATTAAAAAGATACCTAGTAGTAAAAATATGATACACAAACGTTAACTAGTGCGTCAAAGTATGCTTATATATAATACACTATTACATAAAAATCATTTTGCCATGCTCACACAAACAGAACTTTATTCTGTAAAACTGTAACCCTGTTATGTAACTACTGGCTAAGCTCTTGTCAGACTCTGTTGATAATTGACTGTGTGACAACAAATTCAATAGTCATAAATCTCCACTTAGGAGGACTAGTCCTGAAGGTCAGAATACATGTAGGGTACTCTAAGATTTAGGTGCAGGGATGTCCTAATTAATGGAAATGGGGGTGGGGTAGCCTAGTAGTTACAGTAACTGGCTTGCAATCTGATGGTGCCAGTTTCAGTAATTACAGAGATGCTCATCTCATTGAAAGTACTGACTCCACATCCTTGAAAGTTAATGAAATGGGTCTTTTAAGCAAGGTCCTGTGTATACCAGCGTGAAGAACGTCTTCTTTACATTTAAACCCCATTCTGCCTTTTAGAAGAGTAGGCAATTGAATGCCAGTAGAAACAGATGACTAAACTATAGAAAAAGCATGCACACTGCTGTTGTGTTCTGATACGATTCCGAAAATCAAAATACAGGATTCAGTATAGTAGTGCACAAAGGATTATATAATAAAATAAATCGTGTAAAATTTTGATCACTAGTAAACCTCAGAGGTTTTGTCCAGGAACGAAAAAAGAAGAAATTCATTTTCAACATCCACATCTGTAAGTATGGGGGGGGGGGGGGGGGGGGGGAGGGGGGGGCGCAAACAGCCAGCAGACTTACTGGCAACTGTGGAGGGGTGACCTATAGAAGAAGACTAAAGACGGTCAAAGTGCCATCTCTAACATTCCAGCATTTTCAATGAGATAAGAATACAGTTATCAAATCCTCAACAACACTGCTAAAAGCAGTATTGAACATCACTGACGTTTCCAATATGGACTCATACAATTTGTTTCTAGGATTGTCTTTACGTATTGCCGTACTAACGTTAGAAAAAAAAAGTAATTGAGATTACTCTATTTTTGAAACAACACAAAAAATCAGATAAGCATTAATATCCTAAATCAGATGCAGAAATTGTCTAAAGTGAATACTGGAATAGAGGGTGATTGCTTTACATTCCAATTCCTTTGGGGAAATCTCACAGACACTGCTTACACCGTATATCATTTAAACTTAAAGCAGACACAGATGCAGCAGGCTGAAGCAAGTCCCAGACAAGCTTGCTTTAATAAGTAGCAAGCAATGCATTGAAATATAGTATGAAATAAGCATAATTGTGATGCAATCATCAATTCTACCAGGAATTGCTGAAAACACCCAATTGGTAAAGAAGAGAGAGCTTAAGGGAAAACAATTAGAAGCCAGTGTTCATATCTAGCTCTTGTCATCGTGTAACGCTTGAACAACGGTTTTTGCACTGGAGTGTGAATTCTTCTCTGTTAAAATATTGTGTGCAAGACAGACACTAGTTTTTTTTTTCACATAGTGTGTTTCACAGCTTATACCCGCTATCATAACAATAGTAAACGCATCTCTTCTTTCAGGAAATTTGCCATCAGGTCTTTAAACTGAAACGTGTGCACCTCAACTCAAAAGGCACAACATCAATTCTAACATTCTGAAGAATTATGGACATGTTTATCTCTAAAGTTATCAAAAAAGTCCTCTTAAACAACTGAATAGTCATCTTCTTTCCAAAAGACTCATTCCCCCTTTCCAGTCTGCCTATTGTACTACCACAGCACTAAAACCACTCAAGTCCACACCTTTAACATGCGTCCATATGCTTCTGAATCGGGGGAAATATCTCTTCTCACTCTTCTCGACTTATCTGCAGCCTTTGACACTATAGAACATTCAATTCCTCCCCTCCCATCTCAAAATAATAGTTTGGTATTAAGGGCACAGTTCTCACCTGGTTTAGTTCGTACCTTACAGACCAATTCCAAACAGTTGCAGTAAACATGATTCAGTCAATATCTGCCAAACTGGAATGTGGATTTCCACAGGGATCAGTTCTGGGCCCTGTTCTTCTTACTCTCTACACTGCTCAACTGTCACATATAATAAGCCGTTATCATGTCAACCATCATTTTTATGCCAATGACTACTAGATTCAAACCAGTGACAAACCTGAAAATCTGCCTTCTCTCTTGATAAATATGTCCTACTGCCTTCAAGATATCCCAAACTGGATGTTATATAACAAGTTGCAACTAAATGCAGATAAAACCAAAGCCATCTTGTAGGCAACAAACACAAACTCTCTTCCATCACAACAGCTTCAATAGAATTCGGCAATATGTCAGTTCCTCTTTCAGCTACTGTGAAGTATCTAGAGGTTGTTTTTGACAACACACTCTCCATGCAAAAACTTACGCTACTATCAACTACGTCATATAAGCACAATTCTAAAGTACCTGTCCACTGATGCAAGCTTCACACTTGTCATGTCTCTCATTATTCCACATCTGGACAATCCATTGCAACCCTCTTTTGACTAGTCTGCCAGCATTGTTCATCCACTCCCTTCAGCAGATACAAAACTCTGCAGCTTGACTAGTCCTCAAAGAGAAAACAATCTTAGCTCAATAACTTCTCTCTTGCAATTTCTCCACTGGCTGTCTGTGCCACAGAGAATAAACTATAAAATCAGAACCCTCTGTTACAAATGTCTCCACAAAACAGCACCTTCCTACCTCTGTGAATGTTTTCATCTGTACACTCCTCATTTCTTCCGCTCTGGTACAGATACCTTGTGTTTACAAGTACCTAAATTCAATGATTTCACAATTAACTGTCACTCTTTTTCTATTTCTGAATGACCTCCCTCTTTTCCTTCACCAAGAACTAACTTATAATACTTTTAAACACAGCCTTAAGTCAGACATTATTTAAATTTGAAATCTGAGAACTTTTCCTTAGTTTTATTTCATATGTGTCATTGCCTTCAGCAGTTAAAATCTCCATCACCCTGCCAAAATGTATAACCTGTGTGTGGTGTGTGTGTGTGTGTGTGTGTGTGTGTGTGTGTGTGTGTGTGTGTGTGTGTGTGTGTGTGTGTGTGTGTGTGTGTGTGTGTGTGCGCCCATGAGATTGTTTGCGCTTGTGTGTGTATGTGTGTGGGAGTGATAATGTGTGTGTGTGCGTGTGCACACGTGCGCACGTACGTGCGCGCGCGCGCGCGCGCGCGTGCGCGCGCGTGTGTGTGTAAGGGTTTTGTTGACTGTGTGTTGACAGGATACATACAGACAGCAGGCTGGAATAACCAGCATCCCTACGACAGCATGATGAACACCTGCATGACTATCACGGCCCCTGCCCATCACTACGTGATGATCAGCTTTGTGGATCTCAGGTTGAACAAGTTTGTATCTTGTCAGGACGTTCTGCAGATTTATCACACCTCTGCTTGCACAGGCTCCCCAGTGTTTACCATATGCGATATCACTAAAACCATGCCTAGAGTTCACCAAACCAGAATCCTATCCTTCGGTTTTAAGTCTAGATCGGTTTGGGAAAGCAGGGGCTTCAGACTCTTATATTCCTTCCACAGGGTGGACAACCTGCCCAAACGCTGTGGTATGGAAAATGGGGGTGCTCTGGTACTAACGGCCGTCTTCTGGTGCAGCACTTCATCTGCAGTAGCCAGACCTTCTGTGAGGATGCTGAAGATAGGGTTCATGGCTGCCCTCCTGAGCATCTGTGTGGAGCATCTTCCTTTCAGATAGGGAGCACGTGCTATCGCTATTTCTATCCTGGCAGGATGGTCAGGTGGAATGACATGGCAGGGTCGTGTAGAAGGAACAAAGGCCACATGGTCAGCCTGAACACAGTGAAGGAGTGGAAGAAAGTGGCTGAATTTGGGCTAACATCACTGACGGTGGTCAATATCTGATGGTGGGACTGGAACAGGTCTCGCAATCTTACAAAGGTTTAGAGCAGTGAGTAGATAAGAAACAATAACAACTTTTATTGCTCTGTTTATTATAGCTATTACTCTTTTCTTTGGTTTCGACTCTGGTTATTGTTCTTGGTAGAACTGTCACTGCTGTCTTTGTTGCAGCTGCTATTAATATTTTTGTTACCGCTTATTTTGTTGTTGTTGAATGTGTTATTGCTGCTCTTGTTATAATTGCTACTCTTATTATTGTTACAACTGTCAGCATTTTGTTTGTTACAGCTGTTAATGCTGCTCCTTTATTCTTGTTATAACTGCCATTCTGTGTTTTCACAACGGTTATCTTTTTGTGTCAAGTGTTTTTGGTTTTACAGCGTTATTCTTCTTCAGACAGTATTACTATTCCTTTAGTTGTAGCTGTTATTGTTCTTCATGTTACATCTCTTATTGCTACAACTGTTGTTTTTCTTTTTATTACTAATCTTCGTATAACAGCTGCTATTGTTGTTCTTGCTGTAACTGTTAGTTTTCTTCTCATCACAGCAGTGGTTCTGTTAATCATACCATACTTCCTAATAACGTGATGTTCTTTTTGGTTTCAGTTTTTCTTTTTATAACCACTGGTTTTTTTCTCCTGTTACAATTGTTTTGTTAATCTCAGGACCAATATTTCTATTCTTCCATCTCTTGTTACCTTTATTTTACAAATGTGTTATTTCTTCTTATTGATATCTTTTTTGTATGTTTGTTTTACATATACACCAAAAAGAGATCTCAAACTCTTACATATCAAAATAGTGAGGGTTTCAATAATTACATATTTCCAAAAAGAGTTCTATTTTGTAACAGAATGAAGTACAGAGTAAGTCATGTCTCTGCAATAACCCTTAGTTGCAGAGCAGGATCAGAACAGAGGGAAACATAGCGGGTGCACATAGGCAATATGAATTCTACTATTAGCTATAGCAGTGGACATAAGTGGTATCTGGGGAAAAGTCACAGCTACCACCTAAGAAAACAGTTTCACGCAATTCGCTGATGTGTTGTGTCCCAATGAAGTAATGTGTGATATTGTTCTGTTGCTGTACCCATAAGGAAGGCAAAATCAGGAGATACTCCTGCTTTAGCGTGCAGGTCATAAGTATCTTCAATGAAGTACTAGTCGAAAAATATTTGGCTGATTTTCACAGATATTTTAAAGTATAAAATAAAATGCACTGTAGACATGCACTGAGGATATAGACAAATACTATGTAGTCACGAGAAGGTTGAAAATGATCATCTTCTTGAGGATTGCATGTGCTCCTGCAGTATTGACCCTGCACAAGCACATGCAGTTGGGGAGCTATGGACAACAAAGGACTGAGGGGGTAATGTTTGCTCAAGTAACTGTAAAATTTAAACCTACAAAATTTGTGCTAAATCCCATGAGATCAAAACGGTCACTAACCAATATCTTTTCTAGGGAACAACACTGTCCCTAACCACTGTGGTCTATTTGTTTTTTTTAAAAATATTTATTCTTTTATTTCGAGACTATGGAATGAATGCTCATGTTGTTTGTTTTTTACATCACATGTGAAAGAAGTTTTGTAAATTTTGTCATCCATTCCCACCAGCACAAAATGGCCAACTGTTCTAAAAAGCAGAACGTGATTTAACATGTGTACAAGATGTTCTGCGTGTGTTCACACACGGGGCCTCGGTTTATAGTCTCATCCAAAGGACGTTCGGGGTCACAGGACCACGCCATGGGTAAGGAGGCAGACTTAAGAGCAGAAGAGAGAGAAATGAGTTAATACCGAAAATTGGCTGGAACGTGGCTAGGTGGAGGAAAGTTCAGAGTTAACATAGATTTGCTCTGATAATAATCAATAGAATTCAAGAGTATCAAACCCACCTGTAAGTTATGTGTTACCCTGTGTCAATTACAATGTACATCTGATCTGTGCTACAATGTATCAACTAAATAATGTTTATGTAGATTTGTGCTACAATGTTTCAATTACATATTGTGTAAATCTATGCTACAATGTAACAATTGTATATGTAAATCTATGCTATAATGTATCAATTGCATATGTAAATTTATGCTACAATGTATCAATTACATCTGTAGATCTGTGCTACAATGAATGGACTACATTGAAAGGGTTCCGCTTTTCCATGGAACAATACTTTTCTTGACAAATTTCTTTACCATGGATCAAACCTGTCACTAACCAATGTCTTTTCCATGGAACAATACTGTGCCTAACCAATGTTTTTTTTATGGATCAATACTGTCACTAACCAATGTCTTTTTATGGAACAATACTGTCCCTAACCAATGTTTTTTTTTATGGAACAATACTGTCCCTAACCAATATCTTTTCTATGGATGAATACTGTCCCTAACTAATGTCTTTTTCATAGAACAATAGTGTCCCTAACCAATTTTCTTCCCAGGAGCAATACCGTCCCTAGCCATGTATTTTCCATTGAGCAATACTGTCCCGAACAAATATCTCTGTGTTGCAGGTACAGACTAATGTGGGTATGGCAGGATGGAACTATAGCCTATTACCTTAACATCAGTCATCCAACTACTACATCCTTCCCTTACTGTGCTGCATTTCCAAAGAGAAAACAGCACCTGAAAGTTATCTCATGCAACACCTTTCTGGAAGCCAGCTACCTGTGTGAAATCCCTTCACAGCCAGAGCAGACTGTAGAGCAGAGTGAGCAGAGCAACATCACACTGCCCATACCTTCCACACCAGTATCAGTCCTTCCTTATGTCACTGAATGCTGGGACCAAGGAGCCACCTACCTTTTCCAGTGTGATACGAAAAGTCACTGCAATATACATCATGAGGAGGGAGTGGAAACATGTCTGCAGAAAAGGCCTTACCTGGCAGAAACTATATTCACGTGCAGAGATTCCAGTCAACTCGTGCACTACACCTTCGTCTGTGACCATCGACAGGACTGTTCTGATGGCAGTGATGAGGATTTCTGCCAGTTTCCCCCCTGTCCCAGTAACCACTTCTCTTGCACGTCAACCAGACAGGTATGGGTAATTCACAAAAAAATTATGTTGGTTTGATGATTGTTTAGAGAGGGACATTACTTGTATCTAATGTAACGAAATAAAAGATAACAGAATTATAGCTTCTTAAAGTTATAACAACATGAGAACCATCATCTTCATTTATGTGTACAGCTACTTAGATTTACAACAAAATGATAACTGTTTTCTTCATTTTTGATGTGTCTATCCTAATACAACAATTTCTTTTTCTTATGGATGGCATGAATAATGTATCTGGACAGATTGTGATTACTGCTAGTGTTCTCTGCTTAGCAGATCATGTAAAGTTGTATCAACACAATCACTTAAAAATTTGGTTCTTAAATCATTATGCATGAAACATATATAAAGGAAATTCTGTTCATCTTCAACTTTTGGTTTGCAAAAAGGACATTCTTTATTTTGGTTCTGTTTACTATATCAATGTACATTGCTGTTGAGTGGCAAAGCATTGCATCTCACCTGTGACACAGCAACTCTAAAGCAGCAACTTTCTAACTGTAGAAGAAACTCTTCTTTAGCAAATATTGTTTTGAAGCTCCTATCGCTGTTGCACCTGTCTCAGTCCCTAAATGTACTCTACTATTCTTGGATAAACAAATCAATCAGTGTCTATTTAAATAAACGTAAAAAACCTTTAAATCACCAACTCCCTGTTAAAGCCCCACAAAACTGAATCCTGTATCACATAGAATTTGTCTTATCTTAGTAACTCAACAGTCCTTTTTAGATTAGTCTATGCCAAGCACAATTTGATAAGCATTGCAAGGTAGTATGTCGGGATTCACTCATAATAGCTTAAACCAATATTTAAGAGCATGTCTGTAGAAGTTAATGTAAAGCGGGCCTCTTCCAAGCTCTTCATATATCATTTTATTTAGAGTTTTCATTTGTGCACTCAAACATTTCTTATAACCAATCATGTGAACTTTCTCTATAAGCCTCAATTGATGTAACCCCCATATCTCAGATAAGTATAGTAACATTGGCTGTATTTTGATGTTGAAGATCTTGAAAAATATTTCAGCTTAATTTTTTAAAAAATATATTTATTGAAAGCCCTATTTAGTTCTACAACAAATTTCCCCCTTAGTCACACAATGATCTCTGCCCAGCTTAACGCTAAGTTTTGTTGTAGAATTAAAACACAAATAGCAATGTTTGTTCGTCACTTCTTTTTTGAAGTTATCGTAAGCCCACCGTTCTTTTTTCCCCAAGAAAACTCCCTTTTCTATAGACAATTGCTTTGCTTTTTCAGAATTAACATTAATTTGTAAATCATCACAACAAGATTTCAAGTACATTCAATTGGTTGTGTAAACCTCCAAGTGTTGTTGAAATAAGAGGGACGTCATTTGTAAAATGTAACATGAAGACTTTAATAATATCTGGTACTAGCTGTATTCCATGTTTGCCTTTTTTACCTATAGTCTCAACTAAATGTTTAATAAAATAAAGAAAAAAGAGTAGGGTTTAACACACATCCTTGTCTCACACAATTGGGGTATTTACAAAAATCAGACAATTCACAGTTTGCTGGTATACGTGAAAAAATGTTTGATACATATCTGACATTGCTGCAAGAAACTTTCCCTTTATTTGTACCACTTTATGTCACAGCAGATTTCTCTACGTGAAATTGGGGCTGCTCTCCACAGGGAGAGCGCGTCGCCACATGTGCAGCGCCTACCTTTTTTTTTTCTTTCTCCTTCATGCAACTGTATTTGTTTCCCTATCAGAGTGGGTTTTTTTGTACATAATTCTGCCAGAATCAACCCCTTGTTGCCGTGGGTTCTTTTAGCGCTAAATAGTGATGTGTAACACACGGGACCTTGGTTTGTCGTTTCATCCAAAAGACTAGCACCCAGACCACCACTCATTGTCTAATGGCTGGGGGAAAAGTTTTGGGTCCAAACGGGTACAAACCACCGCACACTCTGGACCGGATTTTTTGCTTCTTAGGCAAGGTGCATTACCACCTAGACCACCAATCTACCCTTTACTCTCTGGTCTCTTATACACTCTGTAAGTAAATCATTTTTAAGGGAATCAAACTTTTTTTTTTAATCTATGAGTGCAACGTATAGCTTTTGACCTTTCTTGTTCATGTACTTCTGGACAATTGTTTACAGGTGAAAGATCTGATCCACAGTGCAGTATTTTTCCTAAACCATGCCTTATTTTTAATATCATTTAAATATTTTGAGCCAAGAATACAACATATTGATTGATGTTGAAGTAAAACACTTTGATAGGATACTCAACAGTGAGAGTTTACTATAATTGTCTATGTTATTGGAATCTTCCTTCTTAAAAATTGGAATGATAATGGCTTTTAACCAGGCTTTGGTAAATGCTTGTGGGAGGGAGAGAGAGAGAGAGAGAGAGAGAGAGAGAGAGAGAGAGAGAGAGAGAGAGAGAGAGAGAGAGAGAGAGAGAGAGAGAGAGAGAGAGAGAGTAATGTTGCCCTTACCACTGACGTGGATATTCTGACCTTGAAATACATGTATAAGCTGCCTTATGTGATTGATTTATCTATGACTAATGACAATGGCTGTGTTTTCAGTGTTTTCCACCTGAGTACCTATGTGATGGAGTCTGCAACTGTGCTGATGAGAGCGACGAAGAGATGTGCTCTTTTTCCAGCGTGAGAGTCACCGTCTCCAACATGGTGACGCCCCCTGCCATCGTGCACTATGCAGGAGATGGCCACCTCAATGTCACTGCTATCAACAACTCCCTCACCGGCCCCCTCTGTCCTGAAACACACTTCCAGTGTCCAGGGCAGGGCTACTGCCTACCTGTCTATGTCCGGTGTAACCGTGTACCGGACTGTCCTGGCCAGGAAGACGAGATGCACTGCAGCTCCTACACATGTCCAGGATTCTACCGCTGTCGTGGAGCCCAGAACTGCCTTCATCTGGATCACCTGTGTGACGGCCACTTCCACTGTAAGCACCAAGACGATGAACTGATGTGTAATACAAGCTGCCCTGACAACTGCCTGTGCCTAGGGATGGCTTTCCTATGTATGCGCTCTTTCCCAGCCTCTCTGACTCCACAGCTGAGGTATCTGAATGCTGACAGCACTGGCATGACCCTTCAGGACGTTGCCAGCAATCACCTGCTCATCTACCTCAGTCTGAGACATTGTGCCATCACAGAAATCGGAAGTGTCAACTTACCTAATGTGCAAACACTTGATCTTAGTTACAATGAGTTGACTAGTTTTGGAGAAAGAGAGTTGAAGCAAATGAAAAACCTACGCCACTTAAGGCTAGCTTTTAATAGATTGTTGTCCATCAGCTCTGCTGACCTCTTCAGCATGACCTTTCCTGGACTGAGTGTTCTGGATGTGTCTGGTGGGAGCACAGCTGAGATCACCAACACATCTCTCCTGCCTTTTCCCAACCTCCAGTACCTGAATCTCTCTGGAAGCAGACTGCAGAAAGTGGAGCAGCCAGGTTTCAGTGTTCTAGGAAACTGAAAGTCTTGGATGTGTCTGACTGTCCAGTGACGGAGTTCTATGGGAAGATGCTGAAGGGTCTGTCACGTCTGGACACTGTTCATGCCTCCAGCTTCCAGATGTGCTGCCCTGCTCACCTGCCTTCACACCTGCCCCCTGACCAGTGCCATGTTCCTCAGGATCTTGTGTCTTCCTGTGCTGCTCTCCTGAGAGTGGAGATGTTCAGGGTGGTCCTGGTCACCTACGCTGTCCTTGCGCTGTTAGGGAATTTGGCCAGCTTTGTCTATCGGTTTCTGGCAAAGGAAGGGCAGACAACCCTGGCTCTAATGTCTTTCTGACTCATCTGTGTGTGGCTGATTTCTCATGGGCCTGTACCTAGCTATTGTGGGTATAGCTGACGGCATTTATGCTGGAAGCTATGAAGAGAAAGGCAAGCACTGGAAACAAAGTGCAGTGTGCCACTTTGCAGGCTTCCTGTCTGTGCTGTCCATCCAGGTGTCAGCTCTGTTGATTGCCTTCATCACACTGGAACACGTTCTGCCCGTCTACTTTCCTGAAAAGAATCTTCGCTTCAGCTCCAAGTCCTCTGTGGTAGCATGCACAGCAGCGTGGATGCTGGGGATGCTGCTGGCTGCACTTCCTCTCTTGCCCTTTAACCCACCCTGGGATTTTTATGGCCACACAGGGATCTGCATCCCTTTGCCCACCACTGGTGAGGTGTTTCCTGGCAGTGACTATTCTTTTTCTGTCTTGATCATTTTCCATTTGATCCTGGTGCTCCTGATTGCAGTGGGTCAGTTGCTGATGCTGTGGTCAGTCCGATTCCAAACACAGGCAGCCAGGAGTTCTGAGGAGAAGGTCAAGGACAAGGTCTTTTCCCGGGACGTATGCTGGCTGTGGTGACGTCAGAGGTGCTGTGCTGGTTGCTGGTGGGTGTGTGTGGGAGTGGTGTCCAGGACGGGTGTTGCAGTGTCCGGCTCTGTCAGCGTTGGCCTGGCCATCCTGGTGCTGCCCTTCTGTTCAGCCCTCAACCCCTTCCTGCACACCCTCCTCACGCTCATCCAGCCACACTGCAGGGATCGCTTACAGTGCTGGTCTGAGAGGGACCCCATGCCTGAAGGCTGCCCCCACTGCAGTGCCTATGATCAGGGTCTGTCTCAACACAGCTCCTCTAGGACCAAGGAAGGACAGGCAGACCTCAGCCCCGTGCTGAGTGCCAAGGACCGGGCCAGGCTGAACATGATTGAAGCCTTCCTTGAAGAGCATCTCCTGACCCCCCAGCGCATCCATCTCTGTGGTCAGGTCATAGAGATGATCATAGCAGAGGACAGCCCACTTCTCAATGATGACGACGCTATGTAATAAGCATAGCGGCAATCCTAGGTTAACAGATTCTTCACATATTTCTTGAAACCAGCATCTTCTACTCCATGTGATTCTCGTCTTTCTGCAGCAAGTTGTATCATTCAAGGCCAGTACACTCTCTGATATTGCCTTCCCATCAATTTCTTGTCTCCCCTGTGTCTCCCTCCTTATTCTGTTCCTTGTAGAACACTCTTGGCCAGTCCAGATGTTCATGTGATGTGCCTGTACCACTTCAGTGTGCATTTTTTCACTTAATTCATGAGTGCTTCATGTGGCCCAATGTTGTTTCTGGTTTTTGGTTTTACTTCCTTGTTATTTATGTGATTCCTGTATGATATACCAAGAAATTTGCAAAAGCATCCTATATCCGTTGCCAATATCCTTGTTTCAATGTCGCTGTTATGGTCCATGTTTCATATGTATACAAAACTATAGACATGCCGCGGAATATATCAGTCTGATCTTGGAGCTGATGGCGATGCTCTTGTCATTCCAGTGGACTTTAAGTTTCGTCATTGCAGCTGTGGTCTGGGCTATCCTGGAGAAAAATTCCCGTTTTGATCTTTCATCTGATACTAAACTTCCAGATATTTGAAGATATGGACGGTTTCAATTTTCTTGCTGTCTTTGTAAATGTGTTTGCTGATGCCATTGGCACTATTTGTCACCAACAGGATTTTCTGAGCTGATCTGCATGCCATTTCCCGAAGAGGCTTCATCAAGGTGATTTTCAAAGTTGAACAGCTCTTGCTCTTTTTCAGCTAGGCTGTTGATGTGTCGCAAGACGTAAGTTTGTAAATGTTCTGCCTCCAATAATGACTGGTCCATCATAGTTTTCAAGTGCATATGCCATTATTCTCTTTAAGAAGATTGTCAGGTTTGCGTCATTATCCCATGTTAAATCTCTGTGTGTCTGTGTCTTAAGTCCAGCAGCCATTCTGTGTGCACACACGCATTCTTCGTGTATGCGAACTCCAGCTAGGTTGCATGTCCATTCCCTCCTCTCTGCATTTCTGCACACAGGCTAGCTTCTTGCAAAGTTCCTGGTCTTGAGGTACGGTTTGGATGGTCAGCTCAGTGGCAGTAGCCTCAAAATAGGAGGAGGTCGTGTCTCGAGTAGTAGGAGAGTTGTTCTTGGCCAGAAGACATGGTTGCCATTCCAGTGTTGGCTGTTGGGTGCCATGCGCTGGTTTATCTCCACTTTGGAGAGAAGGATGGAGGGAGTGGTTGCCTTGTAGAAGATTAGGCTTTTGAGGTCCTGGATGTCAGCGGATCTTCGTTCTTTGGCAGTGTTTCATCCTTGTCCGTCTTGTCAGCATCTGTCTTGGGTGCAGAGGTGCTCCCATGCCCTTCTCAGTGACGGTGAGGGTTCTTGAGCTGTTTGGGCTTTGGTGGTGGTTTTGATGTGTTATTGTGATGGCCGGATGGTGAGTCTTGTGTCAACTCAGTGCTTGTGTGGATTGTGTCTTGAGTTTAATTGGTACAAGTGTTTCTATGGAAGGTTTCTTCCCTCTTATGGCTTATTCTTTGTCAAAGAAAATTAGTATTCTCCTATAGTGAACAAAGGGGTGTCTTTTGATCATTATTCCTCTCAATATTGCCTGTCAGTATTGTAATTGCCCTTCAGGGATGACGAAAGTGTTTTTGACTTGACTTGATCTTAGTCTCTCACTGTTTCCCACCAACAACAATGTAACATTCGCTGGTCTCTAATATCTACTGTGCAATGTTCTTCTTCTTGCATGTTTTAAAGTTAATTAAAAACAAATCAACAAAGAGTTCCTGACTGTTTGTGAGTAGCATACTGATATCAGAGCATCGGCTAGCATGATCTGTTGTGTGCCAGCGTGTGTGTGTGTGTGTGTGTGTGTGTGTGTGTGTGTGTGTGTGTGTGTGTGTGTGTGTGTGTGTGTGTGTGTGTGTGTGTGTGTTCTGTGTCTGTGTCTGTGTTTGTGTCTGTGTTGTGTTTGTGCGTGTATGTTTGTGCGTGCGTGTGTGTGCGTGTGTACGTGCGTACGTCGTGCGTGCAAACGTGCGTGCATGCACGTGTGTGTGTGTGTGAGTGTGAATGTGTGTGTGTGCGTGTGTGTATACCTGCGTGCACATGCGTGCGATGGTGTGTGTGTGTGTGTGTGTGGTGCGTGCGAGTGTGTGTTTGTTTGCACACGGAAGTGTGTGCACATACAAGCGTACACATGCATGTGAGTGTACAAGCCAAAGGCCTTTCCTGGGTGGTGTCTGTGGTTGAGCTGAGGTAGCACTTACAGCTGTGGGAGAAAGCCAGGGTATGGAAATAGGCAGAGAATTCCACACTGCTGGGATGATACTGTAGGACCACATTTTCTTCTTCTTTTTAAAAAAAAAATCTTTTATTACGAGAATAATGGAATAACCACACATGTACTTTTTTTTTTTACATCCAATCCCCGTGTGAATACAGTATTGAAAATATTGTCATCCATTTCCTCCGTCACACAAGGGCCTACTCTTGCGAAAAGTGAAACGAGTTTTAACGTGTATGCAAGATGTTCTGTGTACGTTTGCACACGAGACCTCGATTTATAATCTCATCTGAAGGACTTTTTTTTAGAGGGGGGGGGGGGAGGAGTCGGCATGGATGTTAGCTCCAGATATAAAATTAGGAGAGAGAGAGAGAGAGAAAGAAAACACCAGATGTAAGAGAAATGAGAGAAGAGAGGAAAGAGAAAAAGATGTAGAGAAATGAGAGAAGGAAGAAACAAAAACAACAGATGTAAGAGAACATGAGAGAAGGACAGAGAAAACAGAGAAACAACAGATGTAAGAGAACATGAGAGAAGGAGGAAAAACAGAGAAACAACAGATGTAGGAGAACTGAGAGGACAGAAAAACAGAGAAACAACAGATGTAGGAGAACAGGAGAAGGAGAGGGAAAACAGAAAACAACAGATGTAGGAGAACATGAGAGAAAGACAGAGAAACAGAGAAACAACAGATGTAGGAGAAATGAGAAAAGGGAGAGAGATACAGAAAAACAACAGATGTAGGAGAACATGAGAGAAGGAAGAGAGACAGAAAAACAACAGATGTAGGAGAACATGAGAGAAGGAGAGGGAAACAGAAAAACAACAGATGTAGGAGAAGATGATGAGAAGACCACGGAAAAAAGAAAACATTAACCGCAAATGAAATCAATAAAATAAATAAATAATGAATTGAATGAGTGGATCAATCCATATTAAGTGAGTGAATGCATTGATGACTGTATAAATAAATGATGAATGATGAAGGAAGGAAGGAAGGAAGGAAGGAAGGAAGAAGGAAGGAAGGAAGGAAGGAAGGAAGGAAAGAAGGAAGGAAGGAAGGAAAAAGAAAAAAAAAAAAAGGAAAGAAAAAGGGAAGGGCGGAAGGAAAAAACGAAGGAAAGAAGGAATTTTTTTTGTTTGAGAACGAAGAATAAATACACATGTAATTCTTTTTATATCTATCCTTCAGCCAAGTCAAAGTAAGAATTATGATAATAAATGCAAACGAACAAATATATTAAGATCTAAAAGCAAACCCACCAAACACTAATATCAACACAAAAAGCATATGAAATAATAGAATTCAGCAACAACAAAAAACAAAATAACAAAAAAAAATTTGTATTTCTAATTTAGTAAAGGAAGGATATAAAAAATACTTAAACATCTTCAAAACTGCATTGTTAAATAAGAGTGGGGAAAAAAAGGTACAAAGAGAACACAAAATTAATAGAGAAAAAATTTAGAAGTGAAGATAGGGACAGAGCAAAAGGGAGGGGACTACAAAAAGCAAGTGCAAGGGGAGATAGTAAGGAGCAAGTAAGAGAGTGAGAGAGGTGAAAGAGAAGAAGAAAGAAAAAAAAGGGCAGGAACAGCTAGAAGACAGAGAGAAAGATGAAGAGAGGAAGAAACAGAACCAGCAGGGAAAAAAGAGACAGAGAAAGAGACGGTATACAGACGCAGAAGAGAGAAGTGATGACAGACGGAAGAAGAGAGAGAGAGAGAGAGAGAGAGAGAGAGAGAGAGAGAGAGAGAGAAAGAAAGAAGAGAGAGAGGGAAGAGAAAGAGAGGGGAAGAGAGAGAGGGAGAGAAGAGAGAGAAGAGACCAACATAGACAAGATAGAGAGAGAGAGAGAGAGAGAGAGAGAGAAGAGAGAGAGAGAGAGAAGAGAGAGAGAGAGAGAGAGAGAGAGAGAGAGAGAGAAGGACAGACAGGAAGAGAGAGAGGACAGACATATAGACCAGAGGGGAAAAGACTGAGAGACTGGCAAGATACAGAGATAGAGATAGAGACCAATAACATATAGACAATGACAGAGAGAAAAAAGAGAGAGAGAGAGAGAGAGAGAGAAGAGAGAGAGAGAGAGAGAGAGAGAGAGAAGAGAGAGAGAGAGAGAGAAGAGAGAGAGAGAGAGAGAGAGAGAGAGAGAGAGAGAACAGGTAGATACAGCAAAAACAAAGAGATAAACAGAGAAAGATAGAGACAGAGACTACTGCACTCATACACATAGTAAACAACCTTTTAAAAAAAAAAAACAATAACCCGACAGTTTGGCAAAACAACACACGATACAAGCACAGAGCTGTCATGTCGGCATCGCCCTAAAGTGGCTCTTGTAGTGGAACCCAAATTCAGAACCTCACTTTGAAGCCTGTGAGACAACCATCCAATCAGAGAGGTGATGAGGTTCCTGCTGTGACTGCACGTGCAAAGTGTTACCTTGGGTAATCCCCCTTTAGAGCACGTGCCCGAGTCTACACTCCACTTCTAGCTTCCGGATCAGAGTCAAATTATCTGTAAAAGTTCTAGTTTAAAAATGTCTGCTGAATGTTCACGGATTTTTTAAAGTATGAAAAATAGCAATGTGCGCTTGATTTGGGGGGATTAAGGACATAGCATAATTTCAGGTAGTCACGAGATCAAGTTGGAAATGATCGTCTTAATAGAATTGTTTGTGTTCCTAAGTGTTGACCCTGCCATACATATTGTAGTTAGGAAGCTAGCAAACGACATTGGACTGATGGAGTACTGTCTTTGCTGAAAAATTAAAAAAACGATCAAGCCTACAAATTTGTGCCAAATCATATGAGCTTCGAGTCAGATGCTATTATTTCTTTTACGAAAAAGCGCTGTTTTTACAAATTCGTGTTCCTTGATCTCGACGATCTGAATACAAAGAGTAATATAGGGAAATAGAAGGAAAAGTAGCGAAAAATAAAGGTGGTGTGTAGCCTGACGGACTCGGAGGCCCTACCCCAGCTTCATTGCCTTGGCTGAGGAACAAAATTTTGCAGAATGAATATGACGTCAGTCTTTATAATCCGGTGACCTAAAAAAGCCTGGGAGCAGCATTAGGCAATGCTCTTTAGCGTTACTAAGATTGACATACTTAATATCGATTATCTAAGAAACTTATGTTTCATAAACATGGATGCTCTAAGAGATTCTGCTCTAAGACGAATTCTCTAAACATATTCAAGCTGTCTCTAACAGATTGAAGCTGTTCTCGAATAGATTGAGCTGCTACTAAGAGTCTTGTCTCTCCAAAAGACTTGAACTGTCTTTTTATAGAGACTGGAACTTTCTCTAACATACAGGAGCTGTCTCTAACAGATGGAGCTGTCTCCGAGATAATGGATCTGTCTCTAAGAGGCTTGTGCTGCCCTCTGAGATCTTGAAGCTGTCTTTTATAGACTGGAACATCTCTAACAGACTGGAGCTATCTTAAGAGACTGGAGCTGTCTTAAATTGCGAAACTGTCTCTAAGAAGCTGGAGTTGTCTCTAGAGATCTTAAGAGCTGCTTTAACAGACTGAAGCTGTCTTAGGAGAGCTGTCTTAACATGGAAGCTGTCTCTAGGAGACTGAGTGTCTCTAGCAGATGGAGCTGTCTCTTAGAGATGAACTGGTTAGAGATGAAATATCTCAAACACTGGATGCCATTCCTAGAGATTGAAAGAGTAGAGAGTGAGAAGATGAAGAAGAGAGAACGAGAGAAGAGAGAGAGAGAGAGAGAGAGAGAGAGAGAGAGAGAGAGAGAGAGAGAGAGAGAGAGAGGAGAGCAGAGCAGAGAGAGGAGAGAGAGAGAGAGAGAGAGAGAGAGAGAGAGAGAGAGAGGGGAGAGAGGAGGTGCAAGCATGGCAATGAAGTACACAGCAGAAGAGGTATAGCTCTTTCAGAACCTGTTTTTTCACAGCTGAAGACTGCAAGACCTAATGCCAATTGTAAGCTACAGGGCGTCAACCTATAACCATAACAACTTCTTAATGGATTCCCACTTCTCTCTGGTGCATTCCTAATCATCAGTTTTCGGCAGAGTGTCTTGTAGCCATCCCCATGGCTGCTTCTTCACATGATATTTGCTTCTTTTTTTTCTATCAGCCAAGTGCTTCAACTTGGCATCCAAGCCATCTTTAAAGCCAAGTATTGTGGCTGTTCATTCAACAAGTCAAAGCACCTGCTTGAAGTCAGGCATCACACTCAAAAAACACATTAAAAGTTGTTATTTGAAGTCAAGCATCACAGTCATAAAACAAGTCAAAAGCCACTTTGGCCACGCTTCTAACGTGCTGGCATTGTTTGTATAAACACTCCTAGTCTGTTTTGTCATAACGCCAAGGAGAGGACAGCACGAAAAAGGTACAGAATAAAAGTGGACGAAAACAGAAACGTAGTAGAAAAAAAACAAACACTTCCTTCCTCGTTTTCTGCACCAAATGATTCATTTGTTTCCTTAGTTAAACTCCCAAAGAGCACTATCTTGGTAAGAGCTGGATGCACCAGCATGTTCACGCTGCTAAAACAAAGGCGCATGCGTTAGCTCAGCCATGGCATGCACATGGACGATATATGGATCCCTGAAGACCCCCTCTGTGGAAAACGTGTGTAGGGAAGAGAGGCTGCAGACCAGGTAGATATCCTCTGCCATAGGGACTGGCATCCCCGTGTCGGACTGGTTAGCCACACTAACTGTGCCAGAATAAACACATAAAACGCAACGCTATAGTCTTACAAGACTGAGGGATGCTTACCCATGCTGTTCCCCTACTGTAGTGATGTTTGCTTATGTTGTACGTGTATTGAATAAATCATGTTCAAACCAAAAGAGATACACAGCAAACAGCTTATATATTGATGAAGCAAATAAACCTAACATAGACAGAAACACTGTAAGAACAGAAAACGGGACTATACCTGCTAGCTTACACAGAAAGATACAAAACAAGGGTCACACAAAAAACAATGTCACACAAACAAAAACGACAAACAACAGATCGTGATCTGGAGGTAAAGTACCTGATTTCCAAGCGAATAGTCTGGGTTTAAAGTGAATGGTGGTTCAATTCCTGTTTGTGCTCAAAACCTTTCCACGTACCCCTTAGACTGTGAGTGGTGGTCTGGGTACTAGTCTTTTGGATGAGGTGATAAACCAACCGAGCTCTCGTGTTCAACACGTATTTAGCGCACGTAAAAGAAAGCAGGGCAATAAGAGAGTTGTCCCTGACAAAATTATATAGAAACAAGCCACTCTAATAGGGAAACAAATACACAGGTAGCAGGAAAAAATAAAAGTAGTGGGAAGAACTGCTCTTGTGGGGACGGCCTCTGGGAGAACAGCCGAAGTCACTACGGAAATCTGTTGTGACTAAAAGCGGTAATGCAATACAGTACTAGTACATAACAGTACAGTACAGTACCGTACAGTCAGTACAGTACACAGTACATACAGTACAGTAACATACATACAATACATACATACAGTACAGTACAGTACAGTACAGTACAGTACAATACAATACAATACAATACAATACAATACAATACAATACAATACAACACAAACACAGAAACATTGAACCAAGCACAAGAAAACAGACGTGCGCCAAAACAGCTTTACATCAACAGCACAGGCAGACAACAAAGACAAAACTAGAGAAAATGCAAAAATAACACATGTTTGTTGGATATCCTTAGAAACAAAAAAAAGTTACAAAAACATAAATGCATGAATATCACTTGACGTGAACACACAACACAAAAAGAACAGTACAAAACCGTAGAAAAAAAACAAACTCCCAAAAGTTGTAAGCAAGCAGTAAGCAATTGCCAGGAGGTTGCATTGGTGTAAACATAGAAAGGTGTGTGGGTGGTTGGGTGGGTGGGTGAGGGGCGCCCACTAATGGAACAATCTTTTTCTTCTGGAGCCCTTATGTTTGTGCAGTTATTTACGTCATTCACTTACTAAAAGCAGAATATGGGTCACACCAAGATGGCCGACTTCCTGTTTTTTATTGAGCACGTGCTTACCCTGTACCCCGGTCTGTTGTGTTTTGTTTCGTTCTGTCTTCACCTTCAGCGTCAAAGGGGTGGATGACTTTTTCAGGATGCTCCAGTTTTAGCATTGTCAGGAAACCGGCTCTGTTCCAGACACAGCCATCTTGAGAAGAAGCAGGATACTGTAACACTGTAACAAAACACCAATACTACTACTCTACTGACTATACTGCTGACTACTCTACTACTACTACTACTACATACTACTACTACTACTACGACTACAGACAACTATACACACTAACACACACTACTGGCTGTGCTGACTGCTGCACTACTAACTACACTAACTACTACTGACTAGACTACGCACCGACACTCTACTGACACACACTATACTACTACTACTACTACTACTACTACTACTACTACTACTGCTTCTTCTTCTTACTCTTCTATCTTCTCTCTCTTCTTCTTCTTCTTCGTTTCTCTCGTCATCGTCGTATCGTCGCCGTCGTTGTCGAACACCAGACAGCAACTACCGTTGTCTGTCATAAGAGCTAAATTGATTGTGCTGCCATTAAACACCTGACAATTCAGGAAGCACATACGACTTTGGCATGGCAGAGAATCGTTTTTTTTTTCTTCTTCTTTTCGTCAACATTCAGGAACATATATTGTTGTCACTCATATGAGAAAAAATGCGTTGGCTGCCATTACGCTCCTGGAATGTCAGCCCAGCTCGCGCTCATTCGACTTCAGCATGGGAGAGGATAAAGTTGTCTCTGAAATATTTCTGGGAAGAAAAGGCAGGAGAATGGGTTTCAAAGGTATAAAATAGCCAAGAAAGAGGTGACCAGGAAAAAACATAAAATAGGCAGAAACAAATAGAGGGATAGAAAAGAGGAATTCCTAGCACAGTGTTTCCAGATGGTGGAGAAGTAGTAAGAAGAACATCCCCTCGGGCATCTCCAAGGGGAAAAAGCATGAGACTGGAAACAGATTTTTAAAAGTTCAAGGTAGAAAAAGTTTCATTAACGAAGAACATAAAGAGGCTCCATAGTTTTTCCTTTAATGCCAGCTTTGCAGACAATATCTTCCAAAAAAAAAAAGGCAGCAGCCACAACCATTTTAAAAAATAGGTCAAATGTATGATGGATAGAATGCACACCTGTCGAACTGAGACTGAAGTATCACATAAGCAACAAACCACAATGTGTAGGCAATGAACTGGTTGCTTTGAAGTAAAGATGCTGATGGTGATGCTAAACTTTCTCGTAGTCTGATAGTTTTCATTAAAGCTATACCGCTTTTCACTCACAAAGGAAAAGGGAAAGGTGTTCCCATAACCTATGTGGTCGTTGGAGAGTAAGGTGTCAGAGACTCAGCTTCTCCAGGGGGGCAGAATCTTGAGGTATCTCCTCTTCCTTACTGCTTTGCATTTCCCTGTTCTTGAAGAGGGCAGGTACAAATTGACATCTGGGTGAACTGGGGGGCTGTACTGAAGCTAAGGTGAGCAAACGGTCACCCATCCACTGGGTAACCACGCTCAGTGCTGCTTAACCTTAGCTTGGGGAAAGCGAGTGCTCTGACCACTGTCTGATCTGTCTGCTGTCTGCTTCTGTTGTCTGTCTGTCTGCCTGCCTCCCCGCGCCCCCCCTCCCTGTCTCTCTGTATCTGTCTCTTCTCTTCTTTGTTTCTGCTTATTTTCTCTGTCTTCTGTCGTCTCTGTCTGTCTTTCTGTCTGTCTTGTCTGTCTGTCTGTCTGTCTGTCTGTCTGTCTCTGTCTGTCTGTCTGTCTGTCTGTCTGTCTCTGTCTGTCTGTCTCTCTCTCTCTCTCTCTCTCTCTCTCTCTCTCTCTCTCTCTCTCTCTCTCCTCTCTCTCTCTCTCTCTCTCTCTCTCCTCTCCTCTCCTCCTCTCCCCAAAATATTTATGAACAGCATTTTTTTTCTAGTTTGATTTGCTTTAAATGTTGTTTGTGTCTATCATGTTCAGGTTTATTGCATACAGATTGTTCGCTATCCCCCGTTTTCATTATAATATTTCCAATTTTGTTGCAGAGATCAAGAAGGCGCAGCTGAATATAAACCAGCATAAGTTACACACAGAGCTGATCTATGACAGCAAAATAAAGACTTCTGCATTGTCAGTGCATCGGAGCTTCTTCTCTTTCTTTCATTTACACTATCTGTCATCAGCCAAGGAACTGGAGGTGGCTTTAGGAGTGTTGTTTTTTCCTGAAGTGAGAGTTGAAAAAAAAAAGACTCCATGGTCTCTTCTAGAGTCAGAACAAAGCGAAGATAATACACTGCTGCTGTGCTGCTTAGCGAAGATGAACACAACAGAATATTATTTTATGAAGGTAAACTGCGCCGACTGTTGTGTCGTTACCTGGTTGTTGTCTCAAAGTGGAGAGGGCTGAAAGAAATAATAAATCCTCCCCGTGTTGTGAAAATCCCCTGTTATTCATTTTTTTATTTATTTTATTTTTTAATTCGAAGATAATGGATAATCACGCATTGCACTTTTTTTACATCCACTCCCCGTGTGCATGCAGTTTTTGTCAGTTTTGCATCCCTTCCCACCGGCACACAATGGCCTACTCTTCCGAAAAGCGGAACGGGTTTTTTCATGTGTGCGCAAGATGTTCTGCGTGCGTTCGCACACGGGACCTCGGTTTATAGTCTCATCTGCTGTGATGTGCTGTGATGGGCTGTATTGTTAATTGGCGTAATCTGTGCCGTTAATCTTGTGCCGTTAACTGTGCCGTTAATCTGTGCCGTTAACCTGTGCTGTTAATTGCTTGGTGCTGTTAATCTGTGCGTATCTGTTGCAGTTAATCTGTGCTGTTAATCTGTGCATGCGTTAATCCTGTTGCTGTGCTTAATCTGTGCCTTAATCTGTGCTGTTATTTTTAATCTGTGCTGTTAATACTGTGCTGTTAATCTGTGCTAATATTTATATGCGCTTGTTAATCTGTGTTCTGTGGGATGTTGCAGGCTGTCTTAGTCTTGCTGTCTTCCTCACTGTGTTACAGCCTATACTTTGCAAGTAAAGAACTCAACTTCCAGTACATTCCTGCTTATCTGTCTATCCACCTCAGTCAGG
>CM060342.1:26570356-26572856 GCA_030674155.1 Stramonita haemastoma | reverse complement strand
GAACCTCACGGTTTACGTGTTAGGCAGGTGAATGTCTTAACCATCCTGTCACCTCCCTTCAAGTGGTTCTATTTAATTTCAAAACGGAACTGTTTCTTCATCCATCTGGCATTTTCTTGTTCACACAGGAACAGATACTAGATAAGGATAGAAGTTATCAGCAAAAACACACACACAGACATGGCAAATAACAGACAGCATAGGCAGTCAGACGGACAGACAGACAGAGAAACAGACACACTCATAAAACACACACGCGCGCACACGCGCACACAAGCACACACAGATACACACGCACGCACGCACACACACATAAGCACGCACACACACACACATAAGCACGCACACACACACGCACGCACGCACGCACGCACGCACGCACGCGCGCGCACGCACGCACGCACGCACACACACATACACACACACACACACACACACACACACACACACACACATACGCACACACACGGGTGGAAAACCGAGACAGACAAACATGCAATCCTGCCACCCATTTCAACAGAAAAGATAAGGAATTCCTTCACGGCATCTTTCCGATATCACCCATAAGCATGTGTGGCTACACTTCACCTTTAATCTGTGTCCGTTTTCTAGTGTTTCTCGGATTTAAACACACACACACACACACACACACACACACACACACACACACACACACACACACACACACACACACACACACACACACACACATACACACACACACACATAATAAAAACATTATATACTATATAATATATATATATATATATATATATATTATATATACATACACAACCACACACAGATATATATATATATATATATATATATATATATATATATATATATATATAATAATATATATAAATATATATATAACAACAACATACACACGCCACATAATCAACACACCATGAACGCACCACACAATCAGACACAACACGTACGCACGCAAGCGCGCACATAATGCACACACCAGCACGCACACACACAAATACAACACACAGCACGCACACACAACACACACACACACACACACACACACACAACACACACACACACACACACACACACACACACACACACACACACACACGGAGTGTTTACCATTACGTCACACCCATAACAAGGTTGTCTTTTGATAAAAGACTAACGCCCGATTCACATTCCATGTGATTATGCACATACTTGGATGTTTTGATTTTTGAATATTTCACTTTCCATTTCGAATAGTCTCTGTTGTCTTGATCCTATCGCCTACACTATACATTGTGCGGTGCCTTCAGTGTAGAAACACAGGCCATCTGCAGATGATGAATATAACGAGTACTTTCCTTCCCAGAGAAGATCAAGAGACTGATGTAAGACGTTGTAAGACACGGCAGACTCAGACATCACATGTTCACCAAGTTCCACATTGGAGATTCTGAGGCCTGCCCCTGTGGCACTTCTCCCATGACAGTGGAACACTTCCTCCAGACCTGTCCAACACACCCAAACCTGAGTGAAGGCCGATATCTGGCCTACTGACCTACGGATGATGGACACACTCTTTGGACCCCTTAGGGGGCCTTTATGCGTACCACGGCATTTGTCAGGCCTCTAATTGCTGTCTGAGTGTTCGACGACCAAGAAGATGATGATTTTTTTCCATGACTCCCTAGCATCAATCTGTACCTCCCCCCCGCTACAACGACCACACAGTATAGGTGTTCGTCCCTGAAAACTGTTGTAAACATAAACATACATTTGGTTAGGTTTTTTTTCTTCCCCTTCCGTTCCTTGGCTGGAGCTCAAAGGTTCCAATATGCTGAGATTATTTTAGTATGCAACCTTCCCGTCCCCCCCATTCCAATTTCAGGATTGGTTTCTAAACACGACACTTGTGTAAAAGGTAAAGCTAAAAGCATCTCATAACCTGTGGGTCTTAGGAGAGCGAGCCATCAGAGACCTCAGCTTTCCATGGGCCAGCATGTTGAGGACGGCGCCCATCTCCTCTCCCTCCCTGCTTTACCTTTCCTGAACCTAAAGAGGGCATGTACCCATTTAAAGCTGGGTGAAGTAGGGGACTGTACTGAAGTCTAGGAGCGCAAACGGTTACCCATCCAATTGGAAACCACGCCCGATGCTGCTTCACCTTGGCGAGTGCTCTGACCACTGAGCTATCTCGTACCCTTCACTTGTGTACATACTTTCTACACAATAATTTGCCATCTCTGTTCCTACCGGCACAAAGTGACGTAATCTTCCCAAAGACGCAAGATGTTTTTAACGTGTGGGCAAGATGTTCTACATGCATTCACATACGGAGTTTCGGTTATAGTATCATCGGTAAGATTTTGACTATCAGTTCAACTTTTTTGTCAATCTTGGAAGAAAGGGCAAAGCTGGGAATGGAACTCAGGACCTCACGGCTTACTTGTTAGGCTAGTCTTAACCGTGCTGCCACCTTCCTTTCTTGCTTTGTCTTCTGTGGAGTGCGGCCATAGCGGTACAAATG
>CM060342.1:26535356-26552856 GCA_030674155.1 Stramonita haemastoma | reverse complement strand
TTTTTTATTGCCAGAACCCTGAGAGCAAGGCTGCTTCACAAGTAATACTAGGTCATCTGGAAGCCTAGTTCCCTCTCTTCCTTTTTCCTTCTCCCTACCTCCTTCCTCCTTACCTTGCTCCCTGTTACCTGACCTTTCCTTCCCTCTCTGATCCTGTTTAACACTGTCTCCCTACCCTCTTTCCCTGCATTCACCTGCTTCACCTGTTCCTCTTTCCATTCCCTGTTATCTTCTTCACCACTCCCCCATCTCCATTCCCTGCTTCACCTGTCTCCCTGTTCCTCTCTCCATTCCCTGTTCATCTATCTTCCTTCCCCATCTCCATTCCCAGTTCACCTGTCTCCCTGTTCCCCTCCCCTCTCCATTCCCAGTTTCACCTGTCTCCCTGTTCCCCTCCCCTCTCCATTCCCAGTTTCACCTGTCTCCCTGTTCCCCTCCCCTCTCCATTCCCAGTTTCACCTGTCTCCCTGTTCCCCTCCCCTCTCCATTCCCAGTTTCACCTGTCTCCCTGTTCCCCTCCCCTCTCCATTCCCTGTTTCACCTGTCTCCCTGTTCCCCTCCCCTCTCCATTCCCTGTTTCACCTGTCTCCCTGTTCCCCTCCCCTCTCCATTCCCTGTTTCACCTGTCTCCCTGTTCCCCTCCCCTCTCCATTCCCTGTTTCACCTGTCTCCTGTTCCCCTCTCTCCATTCCCTGTTTCACCTGTCTCCCTGTTCCCTCTCTCCATTCCCTGTTTCACCTGTCTCCCTGTTTCCCCTCTCCATTCCCTGTTTCACCTGTCTCCCTGTTCCCCTCTCCATTCCCTGTTTCACCTGTCTCCCTGTTCCCCTCCCCTCTCCATTCCCTGTTTCACCTGTCTCCCTGTTCCCCTCTCCATTCCCTGTTTCACCTGTCTCCCTGTTCCCCTCTCCATTCCCAGTTTCACCTGTCTCCCTGTCCCCCTCTCCATTCCCTGTTTTACCTGTCTCCCTGTTCCCCTCTCCATTCCCTGCTTCATCTGTCTCCCTGTTCCCCTCTCCATTCCCAGTTTCACCTGTCTCCCTGTCCCCCTCTCCCTGGTTCACCTGTCTCCCTGTTCCCCTCTCCATTCCCTGCTTCATCTGTCCCCTTCCCCCTCTTATCCAGAGGTAAAATAAAATACCAAGCGAAGAACAATACGAAAGCAAAGCATGTTCCTTAGCAGCATGGCTATTCTTATCATGCCTGTTCTTTATTTTCAAGCCAATGCAGTTGTGCTGACTAATGGTAAATGACATCAAAACTGGAGCTGTACTATCAAGTTTTGGGGGAATGATGTACCGGTTTGGAAGAAGAAAAAGTGAAGGAAGCTGGTTGCAAAATCTTTATTTGTGCCCCTACAGTCTAACAGACTATAATCATGATAGGCGGTCATAGGTTGAGAAGAAGGGTTTGTGTATTCTTCTCTTCCATTCTTCACTGCTTCCGGCATTAGCCAGGGTCACGTGTTGTGAAGAGCCACCATGATGGTCAGGAAGTGTGAAGGCTACACTCCACCTTTAGCCTCCGGGTCATGTAGTATCTCCTATAAAGTGAAAGTCGGAAAAAATGACTAATGATTTTCACAGGGTTTTTTGAAGTATGAAAAGAATGCACCGTGTTTATTTTTTTTAGGAATCAGGTCATAGAGCAATACCAGGCAGTTACGAAAAAGTTGAAAAAGATAATCAGATGAGGAATACTTGTGTTCCAACAGTTGACCCCCTGCATGCATATTGTGGTTAGGAAGCTAGCAGATGAGAAAGGACTGATGGAGTACAATTGCTACTAGAATTTGTTTTTTTAATTCAAACTTATCAAATGTGTGTTAAGTCACATGAGTTCTGAGTTAAAAGCTAGTCTTTTGCAAAACGTATTTATGTTTTGATTGTTTCTATGGATGCCTTAGTAGGTGCAGATGAATGCAAGAGTACTATAGGGAAAAAAATGAAGTGGCCGAGGCCACATGAAAAAGCTGTCAGTTATTGATGTCAGCTGATTGCCAAGGCCTACACTAAAATATTGTCATGTTGTAAAATGTTGTCTAGATTGCCTTCAGCCATGACAAGCCGTCTTAACATAACAAACTACACTCTCCTTTAAAGGAGAACAATCTTTCTGAAGTCAGAGTATGGCTGCCTATATGGCGAGGTATAAACACATAATATGCACACGTAATCCTCTCATTCAGAGTGCAATTTCAATTTCACAGTGATTCACAGGTGGGATGAGTGAGTCAAGAGTGCACGTTCTGGTGACCCCCCAGAGTGCAAAGCTGGGAACGCACAACAACAACATCACATTGGAAAAATGGCAGAATGTAATAGGGTGTACAGCAGAGGAACCAGCACAGGTTGTGCCTTGAAGTGAGTGAAAGCATGTTGGGCTGAACAATATGAAGATGCTGTTGAGAGTCAACCCCTAAACCTTTACCATAAAAACCTAGCACACTTACCATTGCGCCATGGATAGTATTGACTATATGTGTATAGCTGTGTGTGTGTGTGTATGTGTGTATGTGTGCGTATGTGCGTATGTGCGTGGTGTGTGGTGTGTGTGTGTGTGTGTGTGTGTGTGTGCGTGCGTGTGCGTGCGTGCGTGCGTGCGCGCGCGCGCGCGTGTGTGTGTGTGTGTGTGTGTGTGTGTGTGTGTGTGTGTGTGTGTGCGTGTTTTTGTGTGTATGTGTTATGTGTTTGTGTGTGTGTGTGTATGTGCGTATGTTTGTGTGTGTGTATGTGTGTGTGTGTGTTTTGTGTTCTAGTTGTCGTAGACGACGTACTTTGAATTCATTTCTTAGTTATTGAAGCAAAAAGGGGTTGTTAGGTGGTTTTCTTTAGTTTTATTTTATTTTTTTATTTTTTTAACTACAGACTGTTAGTTTGCTTGTTTTGTTTCTTCACTAACTTTTTGTTATATTTGTTTGTTTGTTTGTTTGTTTGTGAGCTTGGATTATGTATGGCAAGCATCTCACGCTAATGTTGTTTCATTTGTGTATGTGCATGTTAATATTTGAAGTCTTTTTTTGGTGGTTGCAGACGACATCTTTACGAGTCTGACGCCGCAGGAGTCAAATGAAGGAGCCACTGCAATTTCTTTTCCACATGGTGGACCAGGACTTGGCACACACACACACACACACACACACACACACACACACACACACACACACACCACACACACACACACACACACACACACACACACACACACACACACAACAGCATGCATACCTTCCACAACACACATACACACAATACAACTCACACACATACACGCACGTACACCACCATACACACACTACGCACGCACGCACACAGCATGCAAGCAACGCACATACACGCACATGCACACGCATACACACACATACATGCACAGCACACACACACATACACACACTCCATGCACACACACACTACACACACGTAGTACCACGCACACATCACGCATACACACATACACACAGCACACAGCACACACACACACACACAACACACACACACACACACACACACACACACACACACACACACACACCACACACACCACACACACACACACACACACCACACACACACACACCCCCCTCTCTCTCTCTCTCCTCCTCACTCACCTCCTCCCCCCCCCCCTCTCTCTCTCTCCTCCCTCTCTCTCCCTCTGAAACCCCCCCTCTCTCTCTCAATCACTTCCCCCCTGCCCCCTCCCTCTCTCTCTCTCTCATCACTCACTCACTCCCCCACTCTTTCTCTCTCCCTCTCTCTCTCTCTCCCTCTCTTTCACTCTTCATTATGACAACCAGGTGAAAATGACTCGGGTAAAAGCAACGCAAGAGAAAAGAAAGAAAAAACCAAAGGTACAAAGACAGGAAGAAGAAGAAGAGGAAGAAGGAGAGGAAGAAGGAGAGAGGCACAGACGTGTTGCATTAGGGATCTCCAGGGAACACCACTGCATGCTCCATCAGCAGGCCTGGTCCTCAGCCAGGGATGCACAACATGAATGCCTGCTTCTGTCTGGATATAATTTCACGATATTCCTGTGTTTCAGATCAGTTTCTAAGTGCACCTGATGACCCGACATTCCTTTGTTTCAGATCAACTTTTGGTGCACACGATAATAGCACGACATCCCTTTGTTTCAGGTGATCACTGTGTGAACCTGATGACCTGACATTCCTGTGTTTCAGGTGATCTGTGTGTGAACCTGATGACCTGACATTCCTGTGTTTCAGGTGATTACTGTGTGAACCTGATAGCCCGACATTCCTTTGTTTCAGGTGATCACTGTGTGAACCTGATGACCCGACATTCCTGTTTTTCAGATCAACTTTAAGTGCACAAGATAACAGCTCGTCATTCCTTTGTTTCAGATCAGCTCTAAGTGCACCTGATGGCCCATATTTTTTTTCTCTCAGGTCAAATCTAAGTGCATGTGATTGCACGACATTCCTTCGTTTCAGTTTAATTCTAAGCGTATCTAATAATTGCATGACATTTCTCTGTTTAGGGTGATCTCTGTGTGAACCTGATAGTCCAACATTACTGTCTTTCAGATCAACTCTTAGTGCATCTGATTGCACGACATTCCTTTGTTTCAGATCAGCTCTAATTGCACCTGAAAGTCTGACACTCCTTTGTTTCAGGTGATCTGTATGTGCACTTGATGGCCCAACATTCTTTGTTTCAGAACAACTCTAAGTGCATCTGATTGCAAGAAATTCCTTCGTTTCAGTTTAACTTTAAGTGTATCTAATAATTGCATGACATTCCTTTGTTCAAGGTTATCTCTGTGTGCACCTGATGTCCCGACATTCCTTTCAGATCAATTAAAAGTGCACCTGATGGCGCGACATGCCTTTCTTTCGGATCAACTTTAAGTGAATCTAATATCATGACAGACTTGTGTTTCAGATCAGCTCCAAGTGCATCAAATAGCAGGATATTTCTGTGTTTCACATCAACTCTAAGTGCACATTATATCGCGATATTCCTTTGTTTTAGATCAACTCTGTGTACATGGTATCAATGACATTCCTTTGTTTCAGATTAAGTCTATGTGCACCTGATGATAGCACGACATCCCTGTAAGTGCATCTTATTGCAAGAAATTCATTTTTTTTTCAGATCAACTCTAAGTGCATCTGATTGCACGAAATTCATTTGTTTCACACCAGCTCTAAGGCATCTGATAATAGCAAGACATTGCCTTTGTTTCATATCCACCCTGAGTACACACGATATTATGACATTCCTTAGTTTCAGATCAACTCTAAGTGCACACGATAATAGCCCGACAAGTCTTTGTTTCAGGTCAATTCTAAGTGAATCTGATAGTACGAAATTCCTTTGCTTCAGATCGAATCTAAATACACATTATAAGATCCCGACATTTCTTTGTTTCAGATCAAATCTACGTGCAGCTCATTGCACAAAATTCCTTAGTTTCACTTTCACTCTAAGTGCATCTGATTGCATGAAATTCCTTTGTTTCAGTTTAACTTTAAGAGCATCTGATGGCATGGAATTCCCTTGTTTAAGTTTAACTCTACGTGCATCTAATTGCTTGGCATTCCTTTGTTTCAGTTTAACTCTAGGTGCATCTGATTACATGGAATTCCTTTGTTCAGATCAACCTTAGGTGCGCCTCTTAATAGCAATACATTCCTTTGTTTCAGGTCATCTTTGTGTGAACCTGATTGCACAAAATGACTTTGTTTCTGATGAACTCTGTGTAGACCTAATATCACGGACTCTCTACAAACCTTTGTTTGAAATGAGTTATCATCATCACTGTCTTAAATCAACGCCCAGAAATTTAAAGATTTGAATAACATCAATTTTTAAAAAAAGATGTCAGTTTAATAATGCCCATGATGATTTATGCAAAATCCATCTCCTTGTGTTCAGGAAGAAAGAAAAGGGGCCAGTGTACAAGGACAGGGAAGAAAAGAAGACTCAAGCAGCTTTAACATTGTACAGATATATCAGTCATGTTGGAAACACAATACAGCACAAAATGACAATACACTATAAGAGAAAAACAACAGAATACAGAGAACACAACACGATGTAACACAATGCAAGAAAGTGAGGTGTAATACAGAAGAAAACAAGACATACAGGTCAGTCGAGTTCAAAACAGCAGCGCACAAGTCCTACAAGTCAGTGTCTGGCATCACTTAGCAGACAAGAGCTTTTCCAGGAAGTACCGATGATAGAGTTGCCAATTCTTCTTCTTTTGAACGCTCAGACAGCAACCTCTTGGTGTCTGTTACATGACCGAAAATGTGCTGCACTGCAGTTAAGCGCTTGACAGATCGAGTCCATTGCCTCCGACATGGGCATGGAAAAGAATGGTTACCTCTTAAGTCTTTTAGAGAAAAAAAGGCAAGAGAATGGACCCGAAAGCAGGAAATAGACAAGAAGGAGGTGACAGGACGAACAAGAACAAGGCATGAAATAAAGTGAAAGGATAGAAAAGAGGGAATTCCTGGCACAGAATTTTCAGAAATGGGGATGCTGTTTATACTAACAAGCCCCACCCAGACATCTCCATGAGGGCAGGGGGGGGGGGGGGGGGGTAGAAGGCTGCCATTTTAGAAGTTATCTCTGATTTGTGTCAAACTGACACTATGGCACCTTGCGTCACTTGTCCTACGCGTTTGTTGAATTCCATGTTTTGTGTTATTTGGACTGATGTATCTGTCTTTCTCTTCGAGTGTTTACTTCACATTAAGATTAGATTGCAGACTTTTTTTTTTTCGTTTTTGCCTATTGTTCAGCTTAGTTTACGCCTGGATTTGCTTTGTCCTCCCGTTCTTGCATTCCACTTAAGTCTATAACACTTATTTGTTATTTTATTCTTTTTTTCAGACGGTAAATGGAAGTGGTTTGGCTTGTTGTGTTGTTCCCTCCATGTAATTATTTTAGGGTAGGTGATGGTGCTTTAACTTGCTTTTTCCTGTTTATTTTGTTTGTTTGTTTTAGGGTTTGTTTACTTGTGTGCTTTGCTTCTTTCTCGTGAAGAATTCAGTATTTTTCCACAGGCACACGCTAACCTGACACAGTGACCTCTAACCTCCTTTCTTCTTCCGTTTCCTTTCTCTCTTTTTTTCCCATCTCCCCCTTTTCTTAAGGAGGTGGAGGAGGTAGAAGAGGATGTAGAGGAGGAGGAGGAGGAGGAGGATGAGTTGAGTTTGGGAGGAGGTTGTCTTTTTCACTGTGAAACTGCCAAAACCTCTTTCTTCGACTTGTTTCAGCTCTCTCGCTTACCTGCCCCTTGTTCTCACCTTTCCTTCTTTTCTCTGCAAGTTGGCCTGTCTCTTATGAGTGCACAGGGAGAGAAAGAAAGAGCGAGAGCGAGAGCGAGAGAGAGAGAGAGAGAGAGAGAGAGAGAGAGAGAAGAGAGAGAGAGAGAGAGAGAGAGAGAGAGAGACAGACAGACAGACAGACAGACAGACAGACAGACAGACAGACAGACAGACAGACAGACAGACAGACAGACAGACAGACAGACAGACCGAGACAGAGACAGAGACAGACAGACAGAAACAGAAACAGACCGACAGAAACAGAAACAGACAGAGAGACAGAGAGACACAGAGACACAGAAAGACAGAGAGACAGAGAGCAAAAAAAAACTTCTGTAATGAACGGGGGGAAGAAAGCAGCAGTGTGAGTTGTGAGGTAACTTGTCCTCTCTGGAAGTTGGACACTGTGTTGACTGACTGACTGACTGACTGACTGACACGGAGCTGCCTGTACAGAGGGCTTGCTGCATGCAGGGATGAGTGAGTTAGGGCTTTGAGCACTGCACTGGTGCTGAGTCTTTGGCTTTTTTTTTGTACTTGTCGAAATGCAGTCTTCAGTTTAACGTCTTTCCCCTTTTAAGTGATACCAGATTGTCAAAATGTGTGTGGTGTGTGTGTGTGTGTGTGTGTGTGTGTGTGTGGTGTGTGTGTGTGTGTGTGTGTGTGAGTGTGTGAGTGTGTTGTGTGTGTATGTGTTGTGTGTGTGGGGGGGGGGTGTTGGGGGGGGGTATGCTGGTTTGGGTGTGTTAGTGTGTGTGGGGGGGTGGGGGGGTGTGCGTGTGTGTGTATGTGTGTGTATGTGTATGTGTGTGTGTTTGTGTGTGTGAGTGTGTGTGTGTGTGCGTGCGTGCGTGCGTGTGTGTGTGTGTGTGTGTGTGTGTGTGTGTGTGTGTGTGTGTGTGTGTGTGTGTGTGTGTGTGTGTGTGTCTGCTCGCTTTGTTAATGACTGCACTGTACCGTTGCAAGTAAAAATGCAAAAGAAGAAGGAAAGGATATACAACAAAAACGAGAAAACATAGCATGTAACTCAACACTTAAGCTTAAAAGCGAAAACACAAACAGCTTTTTGTTATCTCAAACTGACTATGATAAGGGCAAGTTAGTTTTTAAGTTTGTTTGTTTGTTAGGGTTCTTTGGTTTTACAAAGATGAAAGAAGAGAACATTTCTTTGTTTTTCTTTTGCATTTCTTGGCTAAATTTCCGAGGTGCATCAAAGGTGAGAGTTTGCGTATACGACCGTTCAACTACCTTTAAGGTAGCCGCATTCCAACTTCAGGAAAGATGTTTGAACACGACACTAGTGCGCATACATTCTTTTTAAATTTCGTCATCCATTCCTACAGGCATAAAATGGCCTACTTTAACAGAAAGCAGAATGGGTTTTTATGTGTACGCAAAACATTCTGCGTGCGTTAACACACAGAACTTCGGTTTACAGTCTCATACGAGGGACTTTTGGGAGAGAAGGAGTTGTGGCTGATGTTAACTCCAGGGGAAAAATTGCTTTAAAAAAACGCCTCAGTGGTGGCGCGCTCGAACCTAGGCCATCAGATAACTGACACGACGCTCTAACCACTAGACTATCCCCCCCCCCCCCCCCCCCACACACACACCCTCCGACAACAAAGAAAGTTGAAACACACCTAAAGTATAGGTTGTAGTTTATAGATAACGTCTCTGTCGTGAAAATTAGAGGTCTGTTTGTCTGTTTACTCCTCTCTCTTTCTGCTCTTTTGTTTCTTTTTTTTTCTTTCTTTCATTTATTCGCCCTTTAGTTCTTTGTGCTTTAGTTCGGTGTATTTTTTAACATGTTATTTTTATTTTCTTCCTCTTTTCTCTTCTGTTCATTTTGTTCTGACGTTTTACTGTTTTTCCCTTTCGTTTCTTTTTGTTGTTTTTTTCCTTTGACAGCGTTGCAATATTCTGTCATATGTTTTTTGTATGTTCACTTTGTGAAAACAGACTGTCAAGAAAGCATTCTGACAATGTGTTGTTTGTGAAGACAGTGTGGTGTTCCTCCTGGTTGTTGTTGTTGTTTTGTTGTTGTTGTTGTTGTTGTTGTTGTTGTTGTTCTTCTTCTTCTTCTTCTTCTTCTTCTTCTTCTTCTTCTTCTTCTTCTTCTTCTTCTTCTTCTTCTTCTTCTTCTTCTTCTTCTTCTTCTTCTTCTTCTTCTTCTTTGCATTCTTCTGTGTGTTCTTCATCTTTGCATTTTTCTTCGCATTTTTCTTCTCCTTCTTGTTCGAACACTCAGACTGCAACTTCTGTTTTCTGACATATGAGCGAAAATGCGTTGCGCAGCCGTTAAGCGCCTGACAAGTTAGGCTCAGCGCATCCGACTTTGGCATGGGGGGAGAACTGATATTTTTTTTTAATTGTTCTGGAGAAAAAGAAAAAAAAGCAGGAGAATGGACCAAAAAGGCAGAAAACAGACAAGAGGAGGTGGTAGGAAGAAAAGGAAGAAGGCAGAAACAAAGAGTGCAAAATGTGAGTTGATCAACTGCCACGTCTTTCTTTGTTTGTCGCCATCTCTCTTTTGTTTTTCTTTTCCTTTCTTTTTTTTTTGTTCCATGTTTTTCTTTCCTGTCTTCCTTTTTTTTTTCTTTATTCTATTCAATTTTCTCTTCTTCTGTTCTTTCTCTCTGTCTTTTTTTTCCCCTTTCTTTCTACTTAACTTTCTTTTTCTTCTTTCCTTTTATTCTTCCGTGCCTTCTTTTGCACTTTAAATTTGTTTTCCTTCTTTCTTTCTTCTTTCTTTTTTCTTTCTTCTCCCTTTTCTTTCTTTTCTTTTTTGTTCATCCTTTTTCATAATAATTATGTCTTTTCTGTCTGTCTGTATGTCTGCTTGTCAGTCTGGCTGGCTTTCGTTCTGTCTGTCTGTCTACCTGTCTGTCCTGTCTGTCTTGAAGTCTTTCTTTCTATCTTCTTTCTTACTTTCTTACTTTCTTTCTTTTTTTCTTCTCTTCTCTTGTCTTTCACCAATGTCACACCGTTTTCTGCGTAGTGCTGTTTGTCTTCTGCAAATAAACATGGAATGTTGGTAAAAGTATCCTTCTGGCTTTTTTGTGTGTGAAGTGTCTGAGTATATTAACAGCTACTTTATTTTGTTTGTTTATTTCTTTCTCTCTCTCTCTGTCTCTGTCTCTTTCTCTCTGTCTCTCACTCTGTCTCTCTGTCTGTCTCTCTCTCTGTCTCTCTCTGTGTCTCTCTGTCTCTCTGTATCTCTCTCTCTCTCTCTGTCTCTCTGTGTCTCTCTGTCTCTCTGTCTCTCTGTCTCTCTGTCTCTCTGTCTGTCTGTCTGTCTGTCTGTCTGTCTGTCTGTCTGTCTGTCTCTCTCTCTCTCTCTCTCTCTCTCTCTCTCTCTCTCTCTCTCTCTCTCTCTCTCTCTCTCTCTCTCTCCTCTCTCTCTCTGTCTCTCTCATTTCATTATTGTCTTTATGGCCTTGTTTACAGTCTTCTGTTTGTTACTCTTCTTGCTGGTTGTTTTTGTTATTTGGTTAATCATTGTTTTTGTTAGAGGTGTTTTTTACTTGACGATTTTACTGATAAGGCAGGGACTGGATGTAAGTAAAAGCACATGAATGCTTATTCATTATCCTTGAAATAAAAGAATTTGACTTGACTTGACTCTCTGTCTCTCTCTCTATCTCTCTCTCTCTGTCTCTCTCTCTCTCTGTCTCTCTCTGTCTCCCCTCTATTCCGCCTTTGTCATTGTCTTTAATGATAATAACTATAATTATAACATTTCTGCGTTCTTTGGCGAGACTCGTAAAGTTCACTAATTGTGAAATTTTGTATAATTATGCGACCGTTTTTTTTCTACCATTAAGGTAACTGCGTTCCATCGTTAGGGAAAAATGATATTATTATTATAATCATCATCATCGTCACCATCACCATCCTCCTCCTCATGATAACTATCATTCGCAGCCTTCAGTCTCGAAAGACTATGCTCTCTAGGTGTTAATTCTAGCACAGCATTGGTTGTAGCTGGTGATTGTCTTTCCAATGGACCATTCCAGCGACGTGGAGAGTGGAGAGGGGGGCTCTGCTGCACGGGTAACAGCTTGCCCTCCATACCTACTTACCCAGGCTTTGAGCTCTAGATAATCTAGAGCGCATCTTCATAGGCTTCAGAGACTGACGGATGCCTATGCTTGCTTTGATTCAAAAGAAACACTGGACAGTGGTTCAGTTCCCTGGTGACCACAAGATCTTCAGAGTCATGGAAACTCACTGAACAAGATGGCCACGGTAGATTGGTGACATCCCACCCTTTCATGACTCGGTGCTGTGTGAGTACCACCTCTCCCCACCCCCACCCCTCCCCCACTCACACTTCACGTACTCCCTGCATAACGTCATCAGCGAAAGATGCTTCCCCAACTTCGAGAGTTCGGTATAGAATCACAGAGTTTGTGCCAGACTTTTTTTTTGGGGGGGGCCTCTACGGTACATGGGGAGAGAAACTCTCTATGTTCTTCTGACCCCCCACCCCCACCCCACTGCACCTTACCCCACGTCATCTCTCTCCTGTCCCTTACTTCTCTCTCTCTCTCCTCCTTTTTCTTCTTGGTATGTTTAGCACGGTCGGTGATGTTGCCTGTTTGTGAAGTGTGAATTACTAGGGACAGGTGTTGCGCGTTTCTTTTGATGGATTAGTTTATGGGAGTTATTTGGTGTTAGTCAGTTTGGTAGGTCACTAGGTCAGTAAGTCAAGCTGCTACATTCATGATGATAATGAGAAGGATGATGATGATGATGATGATGATGATGATGATGATGAGGAGGAGGAGGAGGAGGAGGAGGAGGAGGAGGAGGAGGAGGAGGAGGAGGAGGAGGAGGAGGTGGAGAAGGAGGAGGACGAGGACGACGACGACGACAACGACGACGACGCCGCAGATGATGATGATGATGATGATGATGATGATGATGATGATGATGATGATGATGATGATGATGATGATGATGTGATGATGATGGTGGTGGTGGTGGTGTGTGGTGGTGGTGGTGGTGGGTGGTTGGTGGTGTGGTGGTGGTGGTGGTGATGATGATGATGATGAAGATGATGATGATGATGATGATGATGATGATGATGATGATGATGATGATGATGATGATGATGATGATGACGACGACGACGACGACGACGACGACGACGAAAACGACGATGACGACGACGACGAGGAGGAGGAGACAGAGACGATGACGACGACGACAACCACAACAATGATCATCATTAGGATGTTGATGATGATAATATTATCATTGATGACTGGGACAAGGACAGTGTGTGCGTGTGTGGAGAGAGGACAGTGTTCCCAGCTGCCTTTGCACTGTATTGTATTGTATACCATTTTTCAGTCGCAGTGAACTTTTCTGCCTGAAATTCAGGCTGTTCTATTTTGGGACAGCACGTTACCACGAAAACATAACTTTCCTTTTTTTGTTTTTGTTTTTTGTGGTTCCTGCATGCATGTATATTTGCTTCCCTATCCGAGTGGACTGTTTCTACATAATTATAATTTGCCTTAAACTGTCTCGATGCTGTGAGGTTGTTATTTTCTTTCTTTTTTTTACGTGCGCTGAATTTTTGTTGCCCATGGGACCTCAGATTAATGGTTCACTCGAAAGACAAGCACCCACCCAGCTCACCACTTAATAAGATCTAGCGGATGGGGGAAAAGTTTGGGCACTGACAAGGATCGATCTGATATGACTCGCTTTTCTAGGCAGGTGAGTCCCTCTAACTCTAACCCCACAGCTTCTCCTTCGTATCAGGTAATTCTGATAAAAAAAACCCCTTTCCTTCAGTCAAACAGCAATGAGATCTCTGACGCCTCGCTCCCCTACGACCGCACAGGTTCTGGGACACCTTTACCTTTACCTTTCACCTTTACCAAACAGCAATGAACAGACGCTACAGCCGAGTGGGTTAAAACCGTTCAACTTCAGCCTCATTGAGTCCATGAAGTTGTGGGTTCCATCCCGGAGTTCATGTCAGCTTTCAAGGGGGGGGCGGGGGGGGGGGGTAAGGAAACATAGAACATACTCAGTATATATCCCCGAATTTGGAATATGGTTATCGTCCTGGTGGTCAAAAACGGTTGCATACTCAAAATATCAACCTATGTGTACCTCAGTAAGGAAACATGAACATACTCAGCATTACAGCCCCGAAGTTGGAATGTGGCTACCTTCATGGTGGACAAAAAACGGTTGCATACGCAAAATCTCAACCTAATAGTGACGCTCCACCACATAATGAGACGGAGTGCACATGAGGTCAATTTTTAGTTATTGACATATTATTAATGTGCAATAAAATGGCTATCAAATACAAAAAAGAGATTGAAAATCGGACAATTCTGTGCAACATTATTACAAATTGAAATGATAGACTGCAGGATGTGACAAAATGAGAAACGGGCAAGTTTATTTTAGTAACAGGTTGTCAGAATGAGTGCTTTGGTATTTTCAAAACACATTTAAAAGCAAAAGGAATAAAAATTATGCCTTGATATTTCATTATAAGATAAATAAACAAATGTAGTTTAATAATAAATCAAAATCTCAAAATTGACAGCTTGACCCCCACCTGCCTTTAAAGGCTCCTAGCACAAAATTGGGTAATGTGCTAAGCGACTCATTTCGTGGTGGAACGCCACCTATGTGTACCTCAGAGCTCTAGTCGAGGAACGCAGATCCCCCCCAAAAAAGTATATAAGTCAGCGATCTGACAAAAAAAAAGATGCTTCAATCTTCATTCGCTGTAATAATGACAGGCCCGCAGTTCAGTGATGCTGAAAGAGAGGGGCTCACTCTAGTTCTTCTGGCTCCGGCGCTCTCACTCCCCTCTCCCCTCCCCCCCCCCCCCCCCCCCCCCCCCCCCCCCCCCCCCCCCCCCCCCCCCCCCCCCCCCCCCCCCCCCATCCGTCCACACACTTCTAGTTTCCACGTTTGTGTGACGCTGAGCTATTTAGTACCCCCATACTTTCCATCCCCTGTTTTATGAAAGTGCTTGCATGTGTGCGTATGTGTGTGTGTGCGTATGTGTGTGTGCGTATGTGTGTGTGTGTGTGTGTGTGTGTGTGTGTGTGTGTGTGTGTGTGTGTGTGTGTGGTGTGTGTGTTGTGTTGCGTGTGTGTGTATGTTGTGTGTGTGTATTTGTTTGTGTGTATATATGTATGTGTGTGGGTGTGGGTGTGGGTGTGGGTGCGTTCGTGCGTGCGTGCGTGTGAGTGAGTGTGTGTGTGTTTGTGTGTGTGTATGTGTGTGTGTGCTTGTGTTGCGCTGTGTGTTGCGTTGTGTTGTGCTGTGTTGTGTATTGTGTTATGCTGTATTGTGTTGTGTTGTGTGCGTATGTGCGTGCGTGCGTGTGTGAATATGTGTGCGCGTGCATGCGTACATGTGCAGGCACGCGTGCGAATGTGTGCAAACATTTAAGATGCATGTATACGTGTGTGTATGCACAAGAGCACACATGGATATGAATACGTGCACTTAAGTTTGCGGGCTAATGGGTGATGCATGCAAAAAGAATGAGGACTGAACAAGTTTACCTTTTTCTAATGCGCTGCAGATGCTGTTGTTGCTACTGCTACTGCTGCTGCAGCCAATGGGGCCTGTGATTTAAAAGAGGGGGAAAGAGAGAGCAAGGAATAAAGGAGAAGAATGCAAAGAAGACTGCAAAAAAGGGTGCAAAGAAGAAGAAGAAGAGAAGAAGAAGAAGAAGAAGAAGAAGAAGAAGAAGAAGAAGAAGAGAAGAAGAAGAAGAAGAAGAAGAAGAAGAAGAAGAAGAAGAAGAACAACAACAACAACAACAACAACAACAACAACAACAACAACAACAACAACAACAACAACAACAACAACAACACACAAGACACGTTCAAAGTTCCCATCTAGGTTGAACTTAAGTCTTGTTGAAAGACACTGTTGATATGTATACATCTTTTAATCTATATAAGTAATCCTGAAACACACCACACACACTCGCGCGCGCACGCGCGTACACACACATACAAACATACACATACAAATACCCATGCGCACATGCACACACACACTTACACACACTTACACACACACATTTGTACACTCACACACACATATATAAACACACACACATGCGCGCACGCACATACATACACACTCACACGCACACATACACACATAGGCACACACACACACGCACTCTCTCTCTCTCTCTCTCTCTCTCTCTCTCTCTCTCTCTCTCTCTCTCTCTCTCTCTCTCTCTCTCTCTCTCTCTCTCTCTCTCTCTCTCCTCTCTCTCTCTCTCCTCTCTCTCTCTCTCTCTCTCTCTCTCTCACACACACACATACACACACACACACGCCAAGATAACCCCCTTCCCACCCAACCCCACCACCACACACATACACGAAGATAGCCCCCCTGCCCACACACACACACTCACCCACACTCCTATCTTAATTCACAGGGCGCCATAGAGATCCGAACCCGAAACCTCAAAACCACTGGGTTTAGAGGTTATCGCTTCATCCACTTAGCTATGACACGCATTTACACAAGAAAGGCGAACAAAGAAAGAAAGAAAGAATCACAAACAGACAAGCAAAACAAAACAAAAACAATACCCAAGACGATAAACAAACAAACAAGCCCCCCCCCCCCCAAAAAAAAAAAAAAAAAAAAAAAAAACATACCCCAAGACACAAAGACCATAAACATGCCATACCTGTCATCCCCCATTTCCATGAAACCAAGCGTTTGTCGGTCCTGCAGTCTCAACAATGCCACATACTCTCTCGCTTGTTGCCCCCCCCCCCCCCTTTCTACACACGCACACACCAACACACACACACACACACACACACACACACACACACACACACACACACACACGCACGCACGCACGCACTCACGCGCAGTACACACACATACATATATATAAACACACACAAACACAAACACACACACACACACACACACGAAATAATAAAATTTACACAAAATAATACACACACAGATACACACACACACATACACACGCACACACACACTGACACACACACACACACACACACACATACACACACACACACACACACACACACACACACACACACACACACACACACACACACACACACACACACACCTCGACCCCTCCTTTCAGAGCAAAGACAGAGAGTGTGCACCATAACACAGCATCATTACAGCTTATTAGTGCAGCAAAGAGACATCTACCATAGCTCAATGGAGAGACCGTTTCACATTCCATCTCGAAGATCCATAAAGTTGTAAAATTTGTCTAGGGTTTTGGGTGGGGGGGGGGGGGGGGTTACGTTCCTCGGCTAGAACTCCCAGGTTTACCATTGTGAGATTTTGCGTATCCGACCGTTTTTGCCCACCATGAAGGTAGCTGCCTTGCAAGACTTCTTTAGCCACCATGAAGGTGGCCACATTCCGTGGCTTATGTAACCACCAACTCGCGGGGAAAAAACAAAGTAGGTGCAAGGGAAGAACCGATGGGAACAGATAATTATATGCAAAGAATACATACTCCATCTAATTCCGGATAGGATAGGATAAGATAAGATATATCCAGCTATCCACCCATGCATCCATCCATTCATCGGTCTATGCATCTTTTCATGCACCCTTTTACACAAACCACTTAAGCATCAATTTAGGCAGCCATTCTCCGACTTCAGAGAAGATTTTTGTCTGCTTGTGATTATAGTAGAAGTAGGCACCGATCAGTCTCTGAAGACTATGGAGTTTTCGCTCTAGTCTTTAGAGCTCAAAGCCTGGGTAAGTAAGTATGGAAGGTAAACTGTTACCCATGCAGCAGACCCCCCCTCTCCATGCCACTGGAATGATCCATTGGAAAAGCAATGACCGATACGAATGGTTCCAGTACCGTCGCAGGAGCCACCAGAACGTTGCCATATAAAGCCCCCAGCCGCCCTGGGACTCCAACTCTCCGATTTTTCCTCAGGGATGGTGTCTTAACACGACACCTGTGTGCATGCTGTTGTTTTTTTAATTTTGTCATCCGCTCCTACCGGCACACGATGGCCTACTCTTCCCAAAGGCTGAACGGAGTTTTAACGTGTGCGCAAGATGTTCTGCATGCGTTCTCTCACGGGGCCTCGGTTTATAGTCTCATCCGAATAACAAAATACAGTTGCAGACAGACCACAGCAATGTGACT
>CM060342.1:26520356-26522856 GCA_030674155.1 Stramonita haemastoma | reverse complement strand
GTCGCCCACCCGAGGTGGTAACCACTACAACGTTTCTCTAGTGACCGTCCCCTGTAGAATCCCCATCCCCAAAAGGCTTTGACACAAACTTTTACTGGTACAGAAGTGTATTAAAAATCGAATCTGAGTTCACCATGAGACCAGAGCAACTGGGGCCACTGAATCAGAGGCAATTTTCTTATTCCCTGATGATCATTAATGATAATGAGGGTGACGAAATGCTGCTGCTATGGAAGTACATAATCATGCTTTGAGACTACTTGACAGGGTTTACACTACACTTACTATCATAATATATCCCGGCGTCAACCCGGCCTGAGAGATACATACACCTGCAGTGTTGGTCAGGTAATTTGAGCAACACTCTCAAATTCGCATTCGTAAACTGGATGAAGCTCGACTGTGTGATCCCACTCTCCCCACTGATCCCACAGCACACTCACTCTGGGTAGGAGCCGGCTAGAGTCAGAAAAATCCCTATGACTATTAACGGGATTCAAACCCGCGACCTCCCAGTTTGTTACCCAGAATTGTCCAGATTTCATGTAAGGCTGTGGTCTCTAAGTACACAAAACCAGCTTCTTATATTCAGGTAGTGGGAATGAGCAATTTCGTGCCAACCCATCTCAGCTCTTAATGATCCTTCTTTACCTGCCCAGGTATTGTCAGTTAAATTTATATTAGCGGTCATTCATGTCTAAATACTGGCGAAATGCGTTCGCATCGCATCTCACGTGAGTTAACATCGGTGCTGACTCCACTCTCCCCAAAAGTCCTTTGGATGAGACTATAAACCGAGGCCCCGTGTGCGAACGCACGCAGAACATCTTGCGCACACGTCAAATCATGTTCCGCTTTTCGTAAGAGTAGGCCATCATGTGCCGGTGGGAACAGATGACATTTACAAAACTGCATACACACGGGGACTGGATGTAAAAAAGCACAAGAGTGCTTATTCCATTATCCTCGATATAAAAGTTTTTTTTTTAATTGTTCACTCCCCATCCCTAGTCTCTAAATGGTCCTAATTTAACTACAACTTAGAGGTTAGTCTCGTTAAAGTTATACATTATACGCTATGTAAACTGATGTTCTCTCACACACACACAGACGTACATAAATCATTAAACCCAACGATGATTCTAAAGCAGTAAACATAATTATACGCTGTGAAAACAAATGATAATTATATCCCAGGAGAGTTATCAAGAGAAAAATAATGTGTGTCACAGGGCGTGAAAGCAATCCAAGAGAAACAACTGTGTCAAGGCGCGTGATCACTCAGAAGATTTAGCTCCCTTGTAACCATGGCCTCTTCACTGTAGTCTGTCTTCAGCACTACTGCTTCTGCGTGTGTGCGGCTGGCAACATGGGGAGAGTGTCTCCCCTTCTCTCTCTCCTCCCCCCCCCCCCCCCCCCCCCCTGTCCAATACACACACACACACACACACACACACACACACACACACACACACACACACACACACACACACACACACACACACACACACAACCCCCCTGCCTTCTTGGCGTCTTTTTTATACTGAACTGTTGTGTTCATTTTCCGAAGTGCTAGTTTGTGCATTTTCCATATTGCTTCCTTGACAATGTCAATAATCGATGTTTGATTGTTCTAAAAGGTTAGAATGTCACCTTTTTGGGAAATTTACCTGCAACAAGTATACACTGTAGTTAATGTACTGGGAACAGATGACATTTACAAAACTGCATACACACGGGGGCTGGATGTAAAAAAAAAAGCACATGAATGCTTATTCCATTATCCTTGATATAAAAGAATGAATAAAAATATAAATAAATAAATAAATAAATGAATGAATAAATAAATGAATAAATAAATAAACAAACGAATAAATAAATAAATAAATAAATAAATAAATAAATGTACCTATAATGGGGTTTTGAAATGAACTACTTTGCCTGGTCTGGCCTTTTCAAATGGCAACATACCAAGACTTGATGGAAAAGAACAAACTTGAAACTTAGATATTGATAGAGTAATTTTGTATCGTCCACCATTCTCCTTCTTGAAGCTCGATTCACTGTCTTCCATCTGCTCATTCTTCACCCGTGAGGATGCTGGGAAGCCTATCAGTATAAGAATACCCAGATTCAACCTATCTACCGTCGGCCGCCGCTCTTTCTCTGTTTCTGGTCCATCGATCTGGAACGACCTTCCTCTCTCCCTCCGGCAAAAGCCTACTTATGACATTTTCAAATCCAGCCTCAAGACACACTTATTTCAAACCTAAGTTTCTCTCCTTCCGCTTCAGTCTCTTACCTGTCCCTACCTTCAACATCCACCTGCCAAAGTGGTTAACGTTTGTAGGTGTGTGTGCGCGCGCGCGTGCTGCGTGTGTGCGTGCGTGCGTGTGTGTGTGTGTATATTTGAATTTGTTTAAAACTGTAGATTGTTGTTGATTGTGTGTTGTGTAGGTCGAATGCAAGCGCTTTGATTTGTTTTTGCAAGATATAGCGC
>CM060342.1:26502856-26517856 GCA_030674155.1 Stramonita haemastoma | reverse complement strand
TGCCACCAGGTTGGGTTAACATGTGTACAAAAAGTTGGGGCTTTCTTCAACATGGGGCATTCCGCAGCAATTTACAATCTCAGCAAAAGGCTTGGTTGAAGGGGACTGGAGCCCAAACCATTGTTAACAGGACTTCAGGGGCAAACCGAAATCCCCACGGAAAGGACAATTAATTTTGGTGAGGGTGAAGTCGAACTCTCGCCTCAAGGTCTGGTAGCTACTGTTGGATCAAAACAAATTGAATGATTTGAATTGAATTGAACACGACCACTTTGTCACAGCATATTTCTCTGCGTGGAATTTTCGGCTGCTTTTTAAAAACTTTCCTGTTTGCTAGAGTAGCTCTGTTTCTCAATGAATTTTTTGGTTTCTTTTTTAACAATGAATATAAACTAATTTTGCTCTTTTTTTTTCGTTCCTTGCATAGAGTTCCAAAGTTCACCTATGGTGAGATTTTTGCATATGCGACCATTCCCCCCCCCCCCCCTCCCATCTCCATCGTCATTAAAGTAGCCGCCTTGTGATTGATTTTTGGATTCTCTTGGAAATTGAACCAGTTTTGCGAAGACAGACAGTCGGGAGTACCTCCCTGTTCTTTGCTTTTCAATTGCCATAGGTTCTTTTGGGGTGCACAAGTCGGTAAGCAGACAAGTCCAAATAGTTTAGATTCTCCTTTGAAAGACTTGACATTCTGTCTGATTTTTCCCTCAAACTGGGAAGAAAGGGTAAAGCTTGTAATCAAACCTAGAACGTCACAGTTTACTTATAAGGCAGATGAACGTGTGAACCATCCTGCCACCTTCATTTTCCCCATCCCTATACAATGACTGATTAAATGCTGCTGCTAGCCCCCCTCCCCCCAAGAAACAACAACAACCCCCCTTCCCCCCAACAAAAAACCCAAACAAACAACGAAAAAACAACAACAAACCAAACAAAAACCACGTAAGCGTTCTGTCACTAGTATGGTTAAATCCTTTGCCAGTTCTGACTGGGTGCAAACAAGCCAAGGCCAGTGCTTGATACTAGATTAGCTGGGGGGACGGGAAAGCCTAGTGGTCAGAACATTGTGCTGGCGATTTGACCACCCGAGTTCGATTCCTGTTGGAGGGGGTTTTTCCCCTGGAGTTAACATCAGTGCTGACTCTACTCTCCCCAAAGGTCTTTCGGGTGAGACTGTAAACCGAGGCCCCGTGTGTGGACGCACGCAGAACATCTTTCGCACACGTTAAATCTTGTTCGGCTTTTCGTAAGAGTAGGCCATTGTGTGCCGGTGGGAACAGATAATATTTACGCAACTGCATACACACGGGGACTTCATGAAAAAAAGCACACGAGTGCTCATCCCATTATCCTCGATATATAAAAAAAACATTAAAAAAAATAGCTGCAATGATAATGTTTCACCGTAAGTCTATTATGGGTTTCGAAATATGAGGACTGTATGGAGCTGAGTTGCTGTGAATCTTGTGGTGGATGAATTGAACGGCATAATGATGGGATGAACTTTCCTAAATACTTAATTATTATCAAGTTTTTGATTTTTAACCGTGGGGCCCAGACCCATATGGAGTGAGGCAAAAGTGCGTGCGTGTGTGTGTGTGTGTGTGTGTGTGTTTGTGTGTGTGTGTGTGTGTGTGTGTGTGTGTGTGTGTGTGTGTGTGTGTGTGTGTGTGTGCGCGCGCGTGTGTGTGTGAGGGGGGTGGGGTGGGGTGGGGACGGGAGTGGTGTTAAATGTACTGGTAGCTTATGCTGAAAACTCCCCTCTTCCCTCGCATACCGGTATCACTTGAGTAGCTGTTACAGTAATGTTCCGGGATATATTTCAAGCATGAAAAAAAAAAGTGAAATAACTTTCCAAAACACAACAGTAAAAGGTTGAATTCGTGGTTAGGCCTATATCGACATGCATAGAGTGGTTGTAGAAATATTCCTGCACACATTTTTGCCAGTATCCCAGCGGAAAAATACCAGCATGCTAACGCTCATTGGTTGAATTTGATTGTTAAAAAAAACAACTAATTGAAAACTATTTGGAATTTCATACTGAGAAGTGGGTATGAACTTTATGCTTAATATGAACAGTGTAAAAACAAAATCTCCCCCCCCCTTTTTATTTTTGTTGCTTGACCAGCTTCTATCTTGGTGTTCAGATTGGTGTATGTGATGGTCGCAGTCTTCAACTGATAGGAAGACTGAGTTTAATGCCTGTGTTAGAAGACATTATGTAGTTCATGTTTAACTAGGCTTAACCTGGAACCGTTTCATTTCAGAAATTCATGCTGACCTGTAACCTCCCCAGTCGACAAGAAGCTCTATGGTAACTTGGAGGACCTGCAGCATGCTGTCACCTTCATTGCAGAAACTGAACTGTCCATCTGAAAATTGCCAAAGAATCCATGCCAACAACACAGCCAGTGACTGTTCAGCACAAAATGTTGGAGCAAAGTGGAAACTTTCAACTTTTACAAACCGGTAAGCCCCCCCCCCCTTTTTTTTTCAAGATAAACAAGTTGTTAGTCAACCCTTTTTTTTATCTTCAGATAGAGCTCTGGAGTATAACAAATGGTGACATTTTTGCATATGTAACCATTTTTTACCACCACTAAGGTAGCCTCTTTCCAACTTCTGGGATGATGTCTAAACGCCACACCCATGTGCATACGTTTAAAACAATTTTGTTTACTCGTAAAATGGGTATACTCTTCTGAAAGGCAGAACAGGTTTTAAGCTGTGTGCAAGAGGTTCTGTGTGGATTTACACACAGGACCTCAGTTTATAGTCTCATAATTGTGATATTACTTCATAATGGTTCTGATGATAATGATACTGATTCATTAACCAAGACATGGAGATGCACCTCTATATATGCATGCCACACACACACATTCTCTCTTGTTTCTCTCTGTCTCTCTGTCTCTCTCTGTCTCTCTCTGTCTCTCTCTGTCTCTCTCTGTCTCTGTCTGTCTGTCTGTCTGTCTCTGTCTCTGTCTCTGTCTCTCTCTCTCTCTCTCTCTCTCTCTCTCTCTCTCTCTCTCTCTCTCTCTCTCTCTCTCTCTCTCTCTCTCTCTCACACACACACACACACACACACACACACACACACACACACACACACCACACACCACACACCACACACCACACACTCTTTCTCTCCCCCTCTCTCCTCCTCTTTCTATCCCCTTCATCTATCTTTTGGTTTTGATCAATCCCCAAATATTTCTTACAGAAGTATGTTGCTTTATGCTTTTTCAGAAACATCCAGAAGTTGACCTTACCACAGACACAATGAGGACAGTGCTATGATGCTGCGAGACAAAACGCCAGAGCCATGCATGACCGATTCTCACTTTGTTAGGCCCCTGTTTTTAAAGGGAAAAGGAAAGGCTCGGTTTTCCGTATAAAAATCTGGGACATATATCGGGTCTTCAATCTTCCGAATGGGAGTATGCGGTTTTACTACTGACAGTTTCAATTTCGTAAAGACCATTACTTTCAGATCCTACAAAACTGAGCTTTGGGTTTACCACATCTGAATCCTTTCAGGAGAACTTGGCGCAGTGAGCAATCGCAGAAAATGCTCGACACAGTGTTGAGTATGTATAGAGATGCAAAACCATATAACTGTAGCCGTGCATAGTTCTTGGACTTGTCTGATGAACGACAATGCTTGAATTATAGTTACAGTACTCACAAAAAGGACACAAGTCTTGCCTGTGTATTTTGTCCTTTTCTGATGAAATTTTGGCCCCAAAATTCTGTGGTTTTTTTTTTCCATTTGACTACCCTGTCAGATGCCTTCAAATGATCACTGGGCACCTAACTGATTGCTTTATGATTTCTTGTCAAATAAAAATAGTATAATGAAGTCAAATAAAAAATAAAATTAAAAAAACTAAAACAAAAGATAAACACAACTTTAAGAAATTAAAAAAAAACTAAAACAAAAGAGAAAACGAAGTAAAGTAAAATAGCAAAATTAAGTAATGTAGAATAACAATAAAAAGGGGGTAAAATAGCCATAAAAAACTCCATCAGCAAAAACTAAACTAAATAAACTAAAACAAATAAAATAGGATTAAAAGTAACAAAAACAAAGCCCCCTCAAATGAATGGATTAAAAAAAAAAAGGGAAACTTTGCAAGACATCAAAGAGCAATCATGGTGACAGTGATCTTGGCATTGGAAAAAAACAATCACTTCCAAAGGCATCGAAATTGTGACAGTGATCTTGGTGTCCGAAAATAACACCACTTAAAAAAGCTTTGAAATTGTGACAGATCCTGGTGTCCGAAAATAACACCACTAAATTGTGACGATGATCATGGTGTGTTAAAATAAACACCACTAAATTGTGACAGATCCTGGTGTCCGAAAACAACACCACTAAATTGTAACGATGATGATGATGTGTGAAAATAAACACCAGCTACATAGGCAAAGACACAGTGCTCATGAAGGATTGTAACTTCGTCACTCCTTCACATTTTTTAAGTGCATCATGCACCTCTGCCTTCCTATCCTTTATTGCACATGGGTCCTGACCTGGTGGTTGAAGTTGTGTGGGTCAGGTGGGGGTTGTCTCTGAGTGTGTGGCTACCGCCTGGACAGTTTGCTCCCATGAAACCGTGTATCTACAAGTAAGTACATTAATCAAGAACTGTACAGTTAAAGCTGAGTTACTTTATTGCATTGTTTGTTTTGTTGCTTTTTGGAGCTTTTTTATAGTTTGTGTTTACTTATAAACCTATGTATATGAACAACTATTCCATTAAAACCTTGTATGATATTATGTAAGTACAATAACTTTACAACTGCATCCGAGTTCCATCATCACATGGTTTTTGTTTGTTTTTTAGTTAGCCTGTGTCCATGTGTTTATGACCAAAAAAATTACAGCCTCTTGAAATGATTCTCCTAGAATTTTTTCAGAATTTTTTTTGTGCATATCAGTAGCTGCACATGTAGCTAATTCTATATCCAGAATGATGAAAAAAATCCAGAATGATGAATACCATATTCACCAAGATTATTTTCATGGTTGATTGTTGCATACTTAAATACTTATCACCATAAATTGACTGCAGTCAGATTTGACTAAATTAGTGAAATGTGAAAGCTCAGCAGAGCATTCTGATTTAGACCTATGTTTCAAGTGATAAAATGAGATCTTTGTAAGATTCTAGCCTAGAAAACGGAGGGGTTTTCAGTGCTACTGATTGTGACTCACTGCTTTCAGGATATTTTGAGGCTGAAATCAAGTGCTGGTGATCCGATACGCGTGATGGCAGGCATCATGACCTGTGATTTCTAAAAGGGAGCAGTGGTATGTGTTACTTGTCTAATTTTATTTCTTCTTGCCAAGTGGTTAAGACCTTTGACTTGGTGCATTAACATCTCTAGCTGCATGCAGCATCTTGTGAATTAGGGTGGGAATTGCAACTACCTTTCATATCGACTTCAAGTCTAGACCTGCTAACATCTTAATTCCTTTTATGTATATTATGTACACCAAAACAGACCTGACGCAGAAGCATCGATGCAGAGATGAAGGCAGCCGGAGTGACGTGGGCCGAGCTGAAGAGGATCTCCCAGAACCGGGTCTGTTGGTGGGGGCAGTGTCGCGGCCCTCTGTGTCATAGGGAATCCAGAGGCTTAAGTCGAGTAAGTCAAGTCATACACATACAGGTCAAAGATGTATGTTTAAGTTCCCATTGTTCATGTCAGCATTCAGTGCAGTATGGAAACGCAACATACCCAGCATGCAACATGTACAAAAGAGCTGCTCTGAAGTGGTAATGTCAGCTGAGGCCAGCATAGAGGCCTCTTTCAGAGTCACAAGCACAGGAGAGAACTAGGTACAGTGCTTCTCACTCCATAAAGGAGTGCAGAGAAGAGAGAAGAAATTTACTGTGGTACTATTTCTGACCTAATGCTTGTTATCTATTGTCAGCCATGTTTTTAGTGTTTAAACCTGGTATTTCTTCAGTTTCATTGCTTTTCATTTAAAGAGGGGGTTGTTACTTTTAACTCGCCCATTTTAGGCCTTTTTCTTTTTTTCCTTTAAAAAAAAAATTCTCTCCCCCCCCCCTTTAGTCTTTAAAAAAAAAAATCTTTATCAGTGATTTGTTCGTTACTATTATTTCCTTTTTTTTTCTCCAGTTGGTAACTTTGTGACTTGTGTGTTTTACCAGGTATCGTACAAGACCAGAAAGTTTCACTTCATTCAACACCATCCAGCTCTCTTGTCAGGTGTCAACATTTGTGGACCAGGCTGCTGTATATATATCGTGTTACTGTTGCTCTTGTAAATCACAACAACAAAAGGTGAGTAACAAGTTAACAGGGTGGAAATCAGTTCTCTCGTGCGCTTTCACTCTCTTTCGTCTTTCTCATTGACAAAAAATTCCTATGAATATTTGCTTTTATTGACCAAAGCTTAATATGTCAGCATGTCCAGGGGAAAAAAGTTAAGTTATTATTGTTTTAAGACATTTCTGCAGAACAGTGTGGAAAAAATCAGTTTCCAATTAAGTCAACAGAGGAATTCAGTTTAATTACCCCGTGGGGAATAGGTGTCTTGAGTATGAATAGCATCCCCACATTCTGAAAATTCTGTGCCAAGAATTCCCTCTTTTCTATCCCTCTTTGTTTCTTCTGCCTTGTTCCCTTTCTTCCTGTCACCTTTTTGTCCATTTTCTGCCTTCTAGGTCCATTCCCATGCCTTTTTTGCTGAAAGTCTTAAATATAAGTTCTCTACCATGCCAAAGTCATATGCACTGGGCCTGACTTGTCAGCCGCTTAAGGCAGTGCAAAGCATTTTCGCTCTTTTGACAGACAACAATAGTTATTGTCTGAGCGTTCAAACAAAAAGTTTAATTCGAAGAAATAAAATTATGACATATGCCTGTGAAAAATAATTCTCAAGTTGATGTATTAGAAAATCAAATCAGTTCATTGCTGGGTTTTTTTTTATTGTGACAAATGCCTATGAAAAATAATTCTCAAGTTGATGAATTACAAAATCAAAATAATCAGTTCATTGCTGTTTTTTTCAGGTACTAAAGCAGGAGATGTAAAAACGGTGCTGAATTGTGGAGTTCCTGCAGATCTCTCCTCCTGGACGTAAAAAGGTGCATAGTTATGATTTTTTTGTAAAAAGCAGCATTTCAACATAATTCAGTTCAAATACTTCATCATCTCACAGAGAAATTCATGGTGGGTGAGAAGCCCTACATAAAGAGGAAAAACAATCACAGAAAAATACACCATCTCAGTATACGAAAATCGGCACGTACATTTTACCAAAGAATACCTAACAATTTCACTACTTTATCATCTAAGGGAAAGGGAAATTTAAGTGGGTTACAAGCTAAATGTACAAAAAATACCCCCTTCCCCGCCAAAACCCCCACAAAGCAATACAATAATCTTAAAAATCAAACACTTGTGCTTTCAGAAGCTGTCGGACTAGAATCAAGAGTAAAAAAAAAAAAAACAAAGAAGAAAAGAAACAGCACCTGGTGCAACATCTTGTCAGAAGGTAAAAATTTGTGCTGTTTTAATCTTTTTATCTTGTCTTGTTTTTATCTAGCCAACTCGGCGTTTGTGTATATAGTTGTATATGTGCTTGTCATCTTTATAGCCTGCTTTTCTCTTTTTAGTTTATATCAGTACTTATTTGCGTGTTTGTGATTTTTTTTTTTTTTTTTTGGGGGGGGGGGCTGATTCATTCTTTCTTAATTTTTCTTAAAATAGTTTTCAATCATTCTGTCTTCATTAGTGGGCCTGCATTTTTTTTTTATCTCCCCCCCCCCCCCCCCCCCTCGGCCCTTCCCAATTTTTTGGCTAGAGCTCTGAGGTTCACCACTGATATTTTTGCAAATAAGTGCACAGTTTCAATCTGAGATTTAAACTTTTGGGTGATCAAGGCTATAGCCACCTGGTTAAGATTGTTCAACTTCAATCCCATGGATCCATGAAGTGGTGGTTTTGAATATTGGCAGCATCTGGATTTTCGAGGTCAACATCAGTTGCACACCTGCGAGTACCTTCATTCTTTTCATGAATAAACTCGTGCAGAAATTCAACTATGTATGTCAGAGATTGTCAGCGTGTGTGGGTTATAGCAACATGAACATACATCCCCGAGGTTGGAATGTGGGTACCTTCATGGTAGGCAAAAATGGTAGCATATGCAAAATATCGCCCTTGGTGAACCTTAGAACTCGAGCCAAGGAACAAAAAAAAAAACCCAAACAAAACGAACTTTGAGGTATTAACCCTGAAAGAGCCTGTGTGGTCAGTGGGGCTAGAAACGTGATTGGATTGGAAGAGTTCCTACATATGAAAATTAAATTTAGGATAAGTTAAAAACTGATCATTTGCTTAGTCAAAACCAATGGTAAAGCAAATCTTACTTTACCAGGGTACATCCCTCTGCTAAGGCAAGGTTAACAATATTTACAAAACTGCATACACACGGGGACTGGATGTAAAAACACACATGAGTGCTTATTCCATTATCCTGGATATAAAAGAATAAATAAAAAAATAAATAAATAAATAAATAAATAAATAAATAAGGCTAGACTTGACACAAGAGGTGTTGATGGTCCAGCAGAAATGATGTATATCTACCCATGTCCTTTAACTTTATTTCTTTTTGTCACCAGGATCTACACACACACAGAGAATCACCGGGAAGTGGAATCAACAGTATGGACTGCCATCTATGGAGATCGGTGTGAAGTCTGTTTACATTTTGTGATATAAGACTGAAAACCGGCAGGGAGGGAGAGGGAGAGGGAGAGGGAGAGGGAGAGAGAGAGAGAGAGAAGAGAGAGAGAGAGAGAAGAGAGAGAGAGAGAGAGAGAGAGAGAGAGAGAGAGAGAGAGAGAGAGAGAGAGAGATTACAGTAAAGAAGTAACAGATGGAAAAGAGACTTCATAATCTTGTTACTTATGAGAGTAAAAAAGTATTTTTGTCTTTATGTTCGGATTTTATGTAAGAGAAGAATAAGGTTGGGTGGATGTTTAAATAGCAGATGTGGAGCTGGCTGGATTTTTTTGCTTTTGTACTTGGATAAGTTTCTCTTCTTCAAAATGAAAATCTTAAGATTGAATCGCATGTGTAGAGTATTTGAACATACCTCGCCCCTTCCTCGTTTTTCATGGTTTCATATTTTTCATATGAGCTATTCAGAAAAAAAATGCTTGGCTGTGTATAGTCATTTTTGGCTTGAACCAGATTTTTTATTTCTGTGTATTAAAATTGAAATATTTCTTCAAGTTTGTTTTTTTAAAAATTGAAGTTTTTCAAGTTACCATTGCTGTTGGCAAGACTGAAAATTAGTACAATAACTTCCAAGCTCTGGAAAAATATTTTGTTAGACTGAAAGTGGAAAAATTGGTTCCAGAATACCTTTCATAGATGGGCATTAAATCTGTTTTTAATTTGAGAAAAAATAATATGATTTTTTTAAAAAATTGTCAAGATTGGAACTTAGTAATAAAGTTGTGGAATAACCACTGGTTCTGGCTGCGCTGAAAATGTCCCGAGAAAAGTTACTAAGAAAAATGTACAGGTTGGGATTAACTTAAGCTTAAATTAATATTGACAAGTTTGGATTACTACGTATATATTTATATGTATGTTTATGAATTAGAGTCGGTTGTGTGTATGAAGAAAATGGTTTTCCTTTTGATTTTGTATGGAACACTATGAGAAGGGTTTAAAGGTTAAGAAAGATTATTTGTGGAGTACACCTGTTGTTTTTTAAGTTACTGTTGCCCATTAGATAGATATAGATGGCATTTTATTTGTGGTATTTGTTTCATTATTTTTTTTTGTATGAGTATAAACTACTTAAGTACTAAGATAGTAACAGTTTCACCACACTGATGACAAATTTTATGTGCTGGTCTGCTGCTGGTACGCTGTTGCCATTTGCCTTGTAATGGAGGGAAAATACACAAGCTTGACTCATGTTTTTGTAAATTAAAAAAAAATTACCTTAGCTAGAACTCTGGGGTTCACCAGTGGTGAGATTTTTGCTTACACCACTGCTTTTGTCCACCATTAAAGGTAGCCACATTTTTTAAAAAGTTCATTTTTGGGGGGTAATTAATGAATTTCTTCACAGCTCTTCAGAGAATGAGCACTGTATAATTTTTATTATGTAAGTGTGTGTGTGTGTTCAAGGGGTGGTGATGAGGGGTAATCAATTTAGTAGAAAAGGTATTGTAGAAGTCCTTAAGAAGATAATAGCAGAATGCAATATAATTGCCCTTCGTGGAATGATAAAAGTGTTTTTGACTCGACATGTTCAGGCCAGTGGAAATGGAAAACAGTAAGCTGGAAGTAGAAAGTATGTTCACCTTCATCTTCATCTATTCCATAGTCTCATAGACCGTGGAAGCACCCTTAAAGATTTTGCAACCAACTTCCTCTACTTCTCACTGTTTTGATCCTTCATCTGATACTAAAGCTTCCAGATATTTAAAGCTGTGGGTGGTCAGTTTTCTTGTTCGCTAGTGCAGATATAATTGGCATTATTCTACATCAACTGGTTTTCTTTGCGCTGATTTGCATGCCGTATCCGGAAGAGGCTTTATCTAGGAGAATAGGGTCAATAGAAATGGGAAAGGCAGGGTGGAAGTAGGTAAGATATGCCAAGGCAAGCAGAAAAGGGAAAAAGATAGGCTGGGGGGGGGGATAAGTATGTTTAGGTCAGTGAAAATGGAAAAGTAGGCTGGGGGGGATAAGTATGTTAAGGTCAGTGAAAATGGAAAAGTAGGCTGGGGGGGGGGGGGGGGGGGGGGCTAAGTATGTTTAGGTCAGTGAAAATGGAAAAGTAGGCTGGGGGGGATACGTATGTTAAGGTCAGTGAAAATGGAAAAGTAGGCTGGGGGGGGGGGGGGATAAGTATGTTTAGGTCAGTGAAAATGGAAAAGTAGGCTGGGGGGGATAAGTATGTTAAGGTCAGTGAAAATGGAAAAAGTAGGCTGGGGGGGGGATAAGTATGTTTAGGTCAGTGAAAATGGAAAAGTAGGCTGGGGGGGGGGGGGGGGGGGTTAAGTATGTTAAGGTCAGTGAAAATGGAAAAGTAGGCTGGGGGGGGGATAAGTATGTTTAGGTCAGTGAAAATGGAAAAGTAGGCTGGGGGAGATAAGTATGTTTAGGTCAGTAAAAATGGAAAAGTAGGCTGGGGGAGAGAAGTATGTTTGGGTCAGGGAAAATGGAAAAGTAGGCTGGGGGAGATAAGTATGTTTAGGTCAGTAAAAATGGAAAAGTAGGCTGGGGGAGATAAGTATGTTTGGGTCAGGGAAAATGGAAAAGTAGGCTGGGGGAGATAAGTATGTTTGGGTCAGGGAAAATGGAAAAGTAGGCTGGGGGAGATAAGTATGTTTAGGTCAGTAAAAATGGAAAAGTAGGCTGGGGGAGAGAAGTATGTTTGGGTCAGGGAAAATGGAAAAGTAGGCTGGGGGAGAGAAGTATGTTTGGGTCAGGGAAAATGGAAAAGTAGGCTGGGGGAGATAAGTATGTTTGGGTCAGGGAAAATGGAAAAGTAGGCTGGGTGAAGTAGAAAGTATGTTTGGGTCAGTGAAAATGGAAGAGTAGGCTGGGGGAAGTAGGAAGTATGTTGCGGTCAGCAGAAATGGGGAAAAGTAGGCTGGGGGAAGTGGGAAGTATGTTGGGGTCAGTGTAAATGGGAAAAAGTAGGCTGGGGGAAGTGGGAAGTATGTTGGGGTCAGTGTAAATGGGAAAAAGTAGGCTGGGGGAAGTGGGAAGTATGTTGGGGTCAGTGTAAATGGGAAAAAGTAGGCTGGAAGTAGGAAGTAGGATGGGGTCAGTGTAAATGGAAAAGTAGGCTGGGGAAGAAAGAAGTATGCTTATGTCAGTGGAAACGGGAAAAAAAGGCTAGGGTAAATGGGAAGCATGCTTGGGTAAAATGGGACTGAAAACAGTCTGGGAGTAGGAGGTTGAAGGCATATTTTATGCCAGTGGGAACAAAAGATAAAGCCAGTTGACAGGAAATTTTCTCCCTTATTTTATTTTGGACTTGATCGTTGTCAAAACTGTAAGCCAAAAACTACTTTCATAACATCTAAAATTTGATTAAAAATCAAAATACCAAAATTTAAGAAGAATCTTCAGTGGGACTGGTAAACTACGATTTGAGCAAACCTGCTTACCATTTGTGTTGATGGACCATTGTGTCCATGTGCTATTGTGTTCACATGCATTCAGACGGACAAACGGACCTATTTCCTTACTGCTAACTCTGTTTAAACTAACCATAACACTAACCTTGATCCTAATTCTTGCCCTGCATGTGGACACAAAAGCAGATGGATGCAATAATACCTGCTGACACAAAGGCAAGACATCTTTTTCAGTGGGTTAGCTATTTCTATTTCGAGGATAATGGAATAAACACTTTTTAAAAAAAATTACATCCAGTCCCTGTTTGCATTTAGTTCTGTAAATTTAGTCATCCAATCCCACTAGCACAAATAGCCTACTCTTCCTAAAGGCGGAACAAGTTCTAATGTGTGGACAAGATGTTCTGCATGTGTTTGCACATGAGTACTTGGTTTGCGGTCTCAGCCGAAGGAGGTGGGGGGGGATGTTGGGAAGGTGGAGAATGCAATTAAGTCTAATCTGTGGGAATCAAGGGGGGATGGTAACATATGTGGAGGAGGGTAGCTTCTTAGAAAAAGGATGTTAAAGCATTCAACAATCAGTGGGAATAGAAAGTTAAAAGGAGGATTTTCTTTTTTTATAAAGGTAGTTGGCGGGAGGTAGCTGTCGGTTTCGCTCTGACTGCAAGGGCGATAGGTAAAATTCATTTAAAAAATGAGTATTCAGAGGTGGGATGTTCAGGTCGGTGGGAATAGCGATAGGTGACTGTAATAATGATAGTAATAATGATCTGTAAATAAAAATGATCTTGAAATAATAATAATGGCAATCATCGTTACAAAAAGTCTTCTGCGTTCCTGGCCATGCTCAAGTTTTAGTCCAGTCTGAAATAAGTCTGTCGAGTAGGAGTGCTCTTGGAAGCATGATGCAGATTGTCACTGAGGGCTTTGGTCAGCTTCCATAATTTCTGTGTCTTCCATGTTGAGGGTGCCAGTCTTCTCCTGCCCTGACTTGCAGCCTCTTTGCTCTTCTGCTCCTCTAATGTAGTCCTCGCCTTGTGGTATAAGATGGTGTTTTCTGCAGTAGGTGAAAGTTCCAGCTTGTCTCTGGTAGCTGTCAGCTTATTGTGCAGTATGGGGTGTTGGTCTCTCCAGTAAGGCTTGTAGTTTCTCTTTCACCCTCTTGAGACGCCCAGTTTAGCTGCCTGAAATATAAACAAGATTAGTTGTATAACGTTGTGGTTGATATTAGTTCCAGCTGGCTTTTTTTCTCTGCTCGGTGAGGGGTATTTTCAACAGAACAGGCAGGTGATCACTGCACCCATCATAGAGCACACTTCCCTGTCACAGACTTTCTGGAAGTCTTCTGTGGGAAACAAATAATGTCTACTCCCTCCCTCTTTAGGAAATCTTCTAGCTCGGGCTTATTTTTGCTAAGGCCCTAGCCAGATTTTAGGTTTACTTTAAAAAAAAAAAAAAAAGGTTGGAGAATGGGCTGTGTAGGCAATTTTTTTTTGTATTTTGTACAACTTTTATCACAGCAGATTTTTCTACGTGAAATTCGGGCTGCTCTCCCCGGGGAGAGCGCATCGCAACAAGTGCAGCGCCTTCCTCCCCCCCCCCCCCCCCCCCTTTTTTTTGTTTTTCTTTTTTCCTGTATGTAACTGTAACTGTAAGCAAGCAAGAGAGGTTATAAAGTCGAAGTCAAAAATACTTTCAGCATCCCATAAAGTGGCAATTACAACACTGACAGGCACATAGACAGGAATCATAATCTCAGAGACACAAGAAAGCTACATTTCATATTTGTTTAAACATTCCAAGAAAACTTGACCCCCCCCCCCTCCCCCAACCAAGAAAAAGAGGCGACAGGAAAGGCAATGGGGTGATAAGAAAGAAAAAAAAATAGTAGGTAAATTTCCAGACAGTGGGGATGCTATTTATACTGAGAGCCCCCCCCCCCCCCCCCCCCCCCCCTGCAGCCCCTGGGGAATAATTTTTAAAACCATCTGGCCCATATGAACAGAAGAATGTGCATATATCACCTGCATAATCATTTTAGAGAATTGTAGTATATTTTTAGTATGAGGGAGGAATAATTTGTGTGAAGTCGGAAGGGGGGGGGGGCAGGTATTTTGCAGGTAAATCCAGGTACTAGCCTACCACAGGCATTGAACCAGCACAAAGGTTACACCATTTTGTGTGAGTGTGTGTGTTTATATGCAATGCACCAAACTGATGGGTGTTGTACAGGTTTTGGTTGATTTGTGTATATGGTGGGTTTTTTATTTGGACTTTCCATGTTTTTGTGTGAATGTGTGAGGGATGTTTATGTAGGGAGAGGGTTACTAGGGAAGACAAAAATGGAGGTTGTACATGTCAACGATACTTGTTCAGACTAGAGGAAAAGGGAAAAGAAGAAATAGTTTCTCTGACCTGGTTTATTTCCCCTTTTATTGCTTGCTTGAACAGATTTTTTTTCTTTGGCATCAACTTCTTTTTAGAAATATTATGGTGCTGAGGATGTTTTGTGTCCTCAGAATTTGGAATTTGCCTTGGAATAAGTTAGATCCGATAAGTTTGACTAGGTAGGTCCTACAAAAACTTAGTTCCTAAAATAAATTTTTCGAGTTCCTGAAATATTTTTTCGAGATAGGTCCTACACTAACAGTTGTTTGTTGCCATGCTGATATTTTGTAACAAAAATAGTTTTATGAAATGTTGGGTGGACTGAAAGTGTGCTCTGTAAAATAGTGTGAAAAATATTTTGCACCTGAGATGACTCTTGATGTTCAAAACTAAAGACTCAAAGTATTCTTTTTATTATGATTTATGTTGGCAGGATGCATGAATG